>JBAIZL010000005.1:245155822-245188322 GCA_036971475.1 Prosapia bicincta | reverse complement strand
CAAAGAAATACAAGACTTTTTAGTTATAACAATTGCTTTAATATTTTAGAACATTATTAATTCCTGTTGCCAGTTAAATACAAAGTATACATGTTAAATCTACATTTAATTACAAATTATTTCAGACTATAATGTCGAACCAAAATCTTATACGGTAAACAACCTGTTATTTATTTCATTCATTTTATTTATTATTATTTAAATTTGACCAGCTAATAAATTAAAGACTTTTGGGGCGTGTTTAGGTTCTTGCCTTATGAAATTACTTTTTTTTTGAAATTTAGAGTTACTTGTATATTAGAAAAATTGTTTTATTGACCAGAAATTTATTTTTTTTAAATTAGTTTTTAATTAAAGTTTTTACTTAAGTGCAGTGACGTTCTTTCCTTTATTCCGTTAACCCTTGGTATTAGTTGGACGATTTTTTTTTTTTATAACACTTCACTTCACCACATTTATCGATAATTAAATTACTTATATTTTTTTTTTTAACAACTTCACACACTTTCTTTAGGAACATCCACACACGTCCATCTACTTTTTTGGTCGCAAGAAGACTGCCCCTCTTTTTCTGCACTTGAATTTGTTTACCGCGTATTTCCCCTTCTCGTTCATTTTCTACCCAATTAAAAACATCTATCTTGGCTTCCACCAATCAAATTTGAAATTCGTACGTTATACTTTTTTTTTTAACTATCCGTTATTTTTTAAAGTGTACGTGACACATCTGTCGTTCTCTCCCGTCCCTTTCAACTTTCTAAAACCTAACAAAAACTCTACCCTAGTTCTCTAAGGGTTTTACAAATTGTTTATTGCCTTAAATATTTTTTTTTTCAAACTTTTTTTTTTGTTTAATGTATTCCTTTGTCGGCTTTTACTAAGTCAACTTTTGGAAGTATTGTTTACTGTTAATGTTTAGTTTTTATTATTATTATTATTTTTTTTTTTAATATTTATAAATTTAATATTATAATTTGTCCCCAACAAAAATTTTCTGTGATTATAAATCAAAACAATTCTATTATTTGCTTTTTTTTTTAGATTTAAATGAATGAAAACTTTTTGTTTAAACCCTTTTTTAAATTTTTAAATAAATTAATCTAGACATATTTACTAACTTATTCTAATTTCTTAAACACTAATGACATGAAACTCAACTGCTACAACTCTATTGCTGTCACTAATCTACCCATAAAGTCCCTTTTCATTGTCTCTTACACAAAGGCTCCTTCTTAGCTACCTGTTTCTTATTGTCTCTTTCCGCAACAGAAACCTTTTTTTTTTTAAAGTCCTTCTACTGCTGACCCTCAACATTTCTGTCTCCTTAAATATTTACAACCTTACTTACACATGTCTATTTCTAAACAAAATATATAACAGTTTATTATAGTTAATAGTCTAACAGATTTTATTGGAGTTTATTTAATTCTAATCCACTATTTCTGATTTGATATATTTTTTTAAATTTCTAACATTAAATTTTCCTTTTACAACATGGTTTTCTAGAGTGGCAACTAGGTAGCTAGACTTCCCATATTTCTCAATTACCCTATATGGTCCCTTGAATAATTCTAAAAATTTCCCGTATATCCCCTTTTCCACATTAGATGTATTTAGCTTCCTGATCAACACTAAATCTCCTACTTCATATTCGGTTAACTGGTTTTCTTGATTAAACTTCTTGGCACAGTTTTCCCTTTTCTTTTTCATTCGTAAATAAATTTCGGCGGTGTCGACAATTTTTTCACTTTCTTTCTTTGGCATTTTTATAAATTCGTCCCATATTCTTTTCGGTTTTCTTCCAAATTGTGCTTCATGTGGAGTAACCCTAATTGTTTCTTGAAAGGTTTCGTTGATTATTGTTTGTACGTCCTCCAATAGTAATTCCCAATTTCTATGATTTTCTTTTAATAATATTCTGAAAAGTTGATTCAGTTGTCTCATGGTTCTCTCAGCTCTGTTACTTTGTGGATTCCTCACCGAAGTGTTTAGTGTTTTTATTTGAATTCGTCGGAGTTCCTCTTTCCATTTTCTTGCAGTAAATTGCGTTCCATTATCCGTGATAATAGCCTGCGGTTTTCCATATCTATTGCAGTAATCTTGCAATCTCCTTAGTGTAATAGTCGTTGTAGGTCTATTGACTTTATAAAGCTGTACGTATTTAGTGAATACGTCAATGATAACCAAAATATATTTTGCACCACTTTTTCCTTTTGGTAAAGGACCACAGTAATCCATAGATAACAATTCTCCTTTGTTTTTTGGTATGATACAATCCATTTCCCCAACTCTATGTCGTATGTCATGTTTGCATTTCTGGCATATTTCACATGATTTGACTATTTGTTCGATGTCCTTACTTAGATGATCCGCTGCGAAATCTTCTTTAAATGTTTGATAACTCTTGTTAATACCTAAATGGCCAAAGTGAGTATGTATTTCCGTGATTAGATTCCTTTTGATATTGTCTGGTATGTATAACTTGAAATGACCTTTATCTCGACGATATAACTTGCCTTCCCATAATTTGTAATGCTGGTGTAATTTGTCCGATGAATTCTTTAATTTATTAACTATAAGTTTTGTTTTATGGTCTTTGTCTTGAAATGTCTGTATATGTTTCAACATATCCAAAACTTTGTGGTCAAATTTATTACGTATTGTTGCAATTTGAATGAAATTACTGTCTTGATTTATTTCTATGTTGTCTTCACCAGGGTGTCTGCTTAATGCGTCAGCTACAATATTATCTTTTCCGTTGCAATGTTTTATTTCAAAGTTATACTCCTGTATAAGTAACATCCAGCGGGTCATACGAGCGTTTAACAGTTTACAGTTGCTAATGTATGATAGGGCCTTATTATCTGTAATCACCGTCAAAGGGTTCCCCAACACAAAACATCTGAATTTTTTGAGATTATGCACAATACTCAGAAGCTCCTTCTCTGTCGTACTGTAGTTCAGTTCAGCTCCTTTAAATGTTCTACTTGTGTACCCAATCACGGCAATACGTTCTTCTTCATCATATTGGAATAATTGTCCGCCTAAAGCATATCCACTCGCGTCACACTGCAGGTAATACCGTTTATTTAGTATTGGATGTGCTAACATAACCCGGTCTAAAAATATCCTCTTTATTTGTATAAAGCTATCTTCTTGTTCTTTAGACCATTTGAACCTACATCCCTTCTTCAACAGTTGTTGTAATGGTGCGGTAATTGATGCGCTGTCCTTTACAAAACGGTGATAGAAATTTATGAGCCCGAGAAATCCTTTTATTTGTCTCGAATTTCTAGGCCTTGGAAATTGGTTTATGGCTCTGACCTTTTCTTCACTTGGCTGAATTCCTTCCACTTTTAAAGTGTGTCCTAAATATTCAAGCTCCCTTCTACAAAACTGCGACTTATTGAAATTGACAGTTACGTTTGCATCTTTAAAAATCTTAAAAATTATCTCTAGTTGTTCTAGGTGTTCATCGAATGATTTAGACAAACATAAAATGTCATCAACGTAAATAATCAAAAATTTCCTTGCTTCCTTTGTTAGTATGGAATCTAAACTCCTTGTAAGACTAGCTAGACTAGAGCTTAATCCAAATGGTACCGTTTTGAAACGATAACACAGTCCATTATGTAGGAATCCCGTAAAGTCCCTGCAGTTGGTTTTTAATGGGATTTGCCAAAAGCTACTGGTCAAATCGATAGAAGACATAACTTTATAACCACTACATTTTGTCAGTAGATCTTGAATCGGTAAGTTTCCTTCATAGTCTGGTAACGATCTCTTATTAATTTCTCTAGCATCTAAGCAGATCCTGACTGTGCCATCCTTTTTAAACACAGGTACTATTCTGTTTACGTATGGACTATTGGCTCTTTCTATAATATTTAATTTCAGCATCCTTTTTATTTCAGTGTTGACTGCCTCCCTAAATTTAATTGCCACAGGCCAACTATTTTGCTTGTATGGTCTCGTATCAGTTACGGTGAATTCATGCTCATAGGTAGTAATTAACCCTGGTTGCTCACTAAAATTTTGTTCATACTTATAGATAATCTCTATTAACTTCTTCGTTTGGTCGGGTTTTATATTCTCTAATTCCAACATTTATTTTTCTATTATTCCTAATCTTTCCTCCTTATAGTTCATTATGACATTACAATCCAATTTTGTTTCTTCATTATTATAAAACTTAATTATTTTTTTTTCTTTCTTTAATCGATCATTACATTTGGCATTAAATTCGACTGTTCTCTCTACAAAATCGATAATAGTTTCATTTTTTATTAAAAAGTTTATGCCTAATATGCAAGTTTTAATCAGACCTGGCACAATTATGAAATGTGTTTCCACTTTATATTTCCCTATCCCTACAGTAGTTACTATTTGATTTTTTATAGCTTTAGACTTCTGACCCAACGCTCCCATAACTCTTATGTTTGACATTCTCCAATCTGACGAATTCTCTAACAGCTCCTTGTTCTTACTATAAAAATCTTCTGACATTACATTAAACTGACTTCCCGAATCTATCAAAACAACAGTTTTAATATCCCCTAATCGGATTTCAAGTTCAGGGCAATTTTCTAATTCTAATGATGGTTCAACACAAACTTCGTCTTCATTTAAAATGTCTCGTATTTCTGCAATAAGTGTCCTACAGTTGGTTATTTTACTAGAGTTAGGTACCTGGCTAGGGTCAGCGTCCTCGTTTCATGCACTTGTAGAGGGCTTGGGTTGGTAATTTATGACATCACCCTTATGTTGTCTACCCTTGTCCAGCTGTTTACTCCGATAGTCGTTCTGACAATACCCTGTCTCCCGGCTATTTTCGTTATTCCTAAGGTCAGGTCGTTGCTCTCTTGACAAATTCCTGTCCCAAATGCCGTTCGCTTGTCTTTGTAGGTGCAGATAATGAAACTCTGTTACTAGGTCGACAAATTCGCCATTAGTTTTAATTCCCCTCGTCACCAGTGCAATGCCATGTTAGGATCAAAATGTTTGGCTAGTTTACGTATAATTAGATCATCTGGAAGTCTCGGTTCGAGTCCTTTAAACCATAATAAATTTCGTTCTACATATTCTACCATGTTCAACTGCCCCCTGTAATTATATTTTCCAAACTCCAACTCATCCCGAACACGCCCCTGTATTAATTCACTCCAGAATTTTTGTTTAAATGCAAAGATAAAATCCCCGAACTGTTTAAAGCTTTCTGAATGTAATCTAAACCAATTGGCAGCTGGCCCGCGTAGATGTTGCATTATCCATTCTAAACCTGTTCCCTGGTAATACTTTTCATGTAACCCCATAAGCTCGTTAAGAAACGCCATAGGTATTCTTTCATCTCCCGAAAACATTATATTCGTGTTTATTGGTGTTATAAGATTATTATCTCTTCGGTTTTCTGTCGAATTTATTTGTTTTCTTATCTGTTCAATATTTTCGTCTAATTTTCTCAATTTTGGCTCTAATTCTCTGCTATTATCTGTTATTCTCTTGTCAATTGCCGTTTTCAAAGTTTCTAGGTAACCCGTTTGTCTGTTGTATTGCTCTGCGCATGTTTCTTCAATCGTCACGATCTTTCCCTGCGTATTTTGAACTTCACGGTTTATGTTGTCTAATCGGCTATCAATTTTTTGTGCATACTCTTGGTGTAATCCTTGAGTATTTTGGCCTGATACTAATATTTTTTTATCTAGTGTTTCTAGCAAATTGTTTTCGGTTACCATTAACTTGTTATTAAGTGTTGCAATATCTCCCCTCCTGTCTTCCTCCAGTTTCCTTAATTTGTTGTCAAAATTCTCTCCCATTTTTGTGATTTCCTTATTCAAGTCTTCCCTATTCTTTTTTATATTGTCATTTATTTCTATTAATTTACTATCCGTGTCTCTTTTATTTTGGACAATATTTTCATTTGTTTTACTCATGTTATCATCAAGATTCTTTAACTTTTTTAATATTTCCCTCAAAATATCATTGTCTCCTAGTGTTCCTACTGTGATCTCATTATTAGTCCCCATGTCTATTGTGCTCTCTGTCCCCAAAACCCTTATCTCTTCATTCACATTTTCTGTTAGTCTCACCCCTTCTACGTCTCCGAACCCGTCTTCCGTATGCCTCATCTGTCCTACTTGTGTTTCTTGTGTATTTTGATGTTCCATTTTGAAATTTTTTGTCGCGTATTCTTATACTGCGTCTAAGCGTGTAGCTATCTATTTGCCCTCTTACAATATTTTCCTTACTCATTAATTAATATAACAACTTACGCTAGACAATTCTTATTAATACAATAATACACTACTAGGTCTGCTGGTCAATACATTTAAATTTTGATGCAATTTCAAAATAGCCCCACGTTCAGTAGCCAATTTATAACATAAATTCCCTTGGGCTTTATCTATGTTATTTCAAGTTTGTTAATTTAATTGTTATAGATTAATTAATTTGTTTAAAGTGTTGGGCGCCAGTTTACCTATTGTTCGACTGAAGTTCTAATTAAACATTTTGCTTATATTGTATAATTTTAAATTATGCTTCTTATTACTATGACCTACCTTTATTTTAATTATTTTGATTCCTTTTTCTTTATAAGATTTCAACCAAATTTCTTAATTAGAGTAGGCCTTACAAAGAAATACAAGACTTTTTAGTTATAACAATTGCTTTAATATTTTAGAACATTATTAATTCCTGTTGCCAGTTAAATACAAAGTATACATGTTAAATCTACATTTAATTACAAATTATTTCAGACTATAATGTCGAACCAAAATCTTATACGGTAAACAACCTGTTATTTATTTCATTCATTTTATTTATTATTATTTAAATTTGACCAGCTAATAAATTAAAGACTTTTGGGGCGTGTTTAGGTTCTTGCCTTATGAAATTACTTTTTTTTTGAAATTTAGAGTTACTTGTATATTAGAAAAATTGTTTTATTGACCAGAAATTTATTTTTTTAAAATTAGTTTTTAATTAAAGTTTTTACTTAAGTGCAGTGACGTTCTTTCCTTTATTCCGTTAACCCTTGGTATTAGTTGGACGATTTTTTTTTTTTTATAACACTTCACTTCACCACATTTATCGATAATTAAATTACTTATATTTTTTTTTTAACAACTTCACACACTTTCTTTAGGAACATCCACACACGTCCATCTACTTTTTTGGTCGCAAGAAGACTGCCCCTCTTTTTCTGCACTTGAATTTGTTTACCGCGTATTTCCCCTTCTCGTTCATTTTCTACCCAATGAAAAACATCTATCTTGGCTTCCACCAATCAAATTTGAAATTCGTACGTTATACTTTTTTTTTTAACTATCCGTTATTTTTTAAAGTGTACGTGACACATCTGTCGTTCTCTCCCGTCCCTTTCAACTTTCTAAAACCTAACAAAAACTCTACCCTAGTTCTCTAAGGGTTTTACAAATTGTTTATTGCCTTAAATATTTTTTTTTCAAACTTTTTTTTTTGTTTAATGTATTCCTTTGTCGGCTTTTACTAAGTCAACTTTTGGAAGTATTGTTTACTGTTAATGTTTAGTTTTTATTATTATTATTATTTTTTTTTTTAATATTTATAAATTTAATATTATAATTTATATATATATATACCTGTATATATATAGGCTTTTTAATCTGTAATAATTAAAATAATCTGTACTTAGTTGTTCCGTTTTCATCACACGAATAGTTGAAAGTATTCAAATGAAGAAGAAGAAATAGTGTTGAGAATATACAAGAGAGAACTAAATAAAAAATATTACCAATTTAATGATGTATTTCTTGAATCTGGATAGAAGACTGCAAAAAAATAAAGATGGAGAATCTTGGGCAGAAACGGAAATAAAATAGAATAGTATATTTAATCGATTAGCCTATAGATCCAACTAAAATTATTTAACATTGCGTGTGAAGGAGCAGTAAATTAAACTAGCAGACAATATCTGTGTTGACTTCCTCAACTCTAGTTTCGGTTGTGAGAGTTTGTTCACATCTAGCCTCGAAGTGCGAAATATCGTAAAACTTTGACAGTGTATTTAATTATACCTTTATACTGCAATTTGTTTTATATCACCTTTCCAACAACCGAGTAATTGTTGTGGGCAGGTAGAGCCAGTTTACAAGTGAATGGTGCTAAATATTAAAGGTCTAATTAGGAGTTAACCTTTTCTAAGACGCGGTCCTTTGTCGCGTTATGTGAGTCGCAATTATCTTCCAATCCAGAACCAATTATTTTCCGATCACTTTTTTCTTTCAATTGAAAAGGAATTAAATTTAACGTAGTTTAGAAAAAAAGCAAGCAGGAAAGAGAGTTGAGTTTTAAGTAGAACGAATTGGCGGTTTTCTCTTCGGAAATTAAACTTCAGGAATTTGATTTGAATATTTTAAATTAAAACGGACGTTTGTTTTTTTCTTAGCAAAATTTAGCTCAGTTAATTTAAATACTTTCTTAAAAAGTGTTAATAATTTAAGTTCCTTTTTTTCAAACAGATGAATTTAATTTAGTTTTTGCAAAATGGTTTCAGGTTTTAAATCTATGTTTGATGTTTTCCCACGGAACATTCTTAAACGATATTTTGGAAGGTTTAATTGTGTGTTTACTTTTTTCTACATGTTGAAAATAAGGTTTGACTTCTTGTGATGTTGTTATTCAATTAACATATAGATCAAAGTTTCTCAAAGTGGCCAGTATAGTGAGCTAGAATAATAATAATAATATATTAATAACAATATATAATAACAATATTTACTCCTAATTATATAACTTACTTGGGTCCAAAGTTGGGTCTAACGTACTTGTGGTCTTCAAGGACTAGTTGGGATGTTGATGGCTGTTGGTTGTCTCGGTACAAATTTCTAGTCATACAGTCCTTTGTCTATTTGGTTTTAAAAGAGTTTGACTAACACTTTGTTTTAAATTTTCCTTTCCTAATTACGAGCTATTTTCCTTCTAAATATCTAACATGAAACCTATAACTGGAAAATGTATTCCTTGTTACTATGGTTAGTTTTAGTCGCAAGACTGTATAAAACTCCCAATGCGTACCTGGACTCAATCGCAGTATGTCTTATTATCGAGGCGAACATGTCACCGAATGACCTCTCCTCTCGTTTCACATTCAAACCGAACATGCCTATGCCTATAAAAGTACAGAACGGCTATTTCACTGAATAATACGACACTTTCTCTGTAATAAGTACACCGAGAAAGTAGAATCCATCTTAATTTACTTGGATGTTTGGATGTGTGTTTACTTTGTACGTCGAGTTTGCGCAGACCTCATGGAACAAACAAACGGTTACTCAAGCCGAGATAGATTTAATTAATAGTACAATTTGTTGGGTGGTGATTGACGTTGGGCTATTGTGCGAAGCGAACAATTATTCAACGCTACGTGACCGGTACTTAGTCGTACAAGTGGCACAGGTACGTGACGTGCCACACGTAACTCACGGCTTCGCGGACTCTTACTTAAAAAAAAATAACTTTAAATCTTTTTCTGTAACTTACTTTCGTTTTCTATTTACGGTTCTAAGATTAGCACTTATAATATATTACATACACATCGCCGTGTTCTGCTTGAGTCTGCAGTGTTTGTATATATGTCCCGCCACGTTTACCAAATGTTCTTCGTATAAATGCAGATTACTTGTAGCAAATACGTTGGAAATTCTAACATTTATAATATATATATATATATATTTGCTTATATAGAATCAGTTATATATAAAATTAAATTTGGAAAACCGTTGCATAGTTAATATAAATCAATTTCCATACATAAAATATTTGAAGTTTCAAAGAAAAATAATTAAATTTATAAAAGTGAATGTTTCTGAATCATTAATTGGTATTCAGAGTCAATGACGATTTTTTTAAATATTTCAAAGCTAAAAACTGTCCCTTGGCATTAGAAGGTGTTACAGTTCTTTTGCTCAGTATCTTTATACTTTTGCTCAGTATCTTTACACTTTTACTCAGTATCTTTACACTTTTGCTCAGTATCTTTACACTTTTACTCAGTATCTTTACACTTTTACTCAGTATCTTTACACTTTTGCTCAGTATCTTTACACTTTTGCTCAGTATCTTTACACTTTTGCTGGTGTAGGTAAGTAATAATCATATACCGTTATATCAGCAACAATTCACGCAAATATAACCTTAGTGTCTAAGCTGTGACTGTGTGTAGTATAGAAGCAATATCTTACTTGCTTAACGTAGAAGTATTAAATATCGTAGCAAACATGGCATGAGGAGGTAAAGATAAACCGGTCCAGGAATACATTCATTGTTGCATGAATGAAAATGTAAATAATGACGTTTCGATCCTTAGATAAAGTCGTATTTAGCTATTACCCAACTCTTTCATTCACTTAACATATCGATTGTAGTTTATATTATACAATGATCACATAAAATAGTGCGATTCATAAGATCGGCTATCCCACTGTCTAACGAGAGAAAATAATCACGGAAGTAAATACATCTAAAACATGTTTAATGTTTCCAAGCTGCAATATTCTTTCAGTGTCGACACGAAGAATGCGGTTTTTGACATGTTATATTTTAAATACGTTACAACCCCATTTTTCTATATAATGTTTCTTAAACGCTTTATTGTTAAATAATAGCTAGATTTTATTATTTTCATAAATCAGATAGCACCGAATTCGTTATGAGTTTTAGTTTTAATCGATATTCTTGGGTGAGATCATGTCGTGATCGGGCTGGGCCGTTAACCAAATCGTAGGTAGAGGTTATTTAGGAATGCCAACACCCACCTGATCAGCGGCTGCTTAATTTGCAGTGGATTTGCGCCGTGTAAAGAGTTACAACTCTTGTGATCTCCTGTCATATGTCCAATCAAGAAGTCCCAAATTAACGCCTGAACGTAAGGTCGTTTATGATCGCATAATGCCAATGATAAATGTCAAAGTTGATGGTAACCTATTCTTGGATGCGACAGGAGGAACTGGAAAAATATTTTTTTTTTAAATCAGATTTATTGTGACAAAGGTTCGATCAAACAATGTCAGTCTTAGTTATGTATTTATTGGCTTAGCCTCTGAAGTATTGCAAAATTCAACTTATATTAAACGTGAGCATTGATTTCTTCATCATTTGGTATCCATTCAACCACAATATGCCCCACCAATGCGTGGGAGGTTAGAGATAGTATATTAATATATATATATATATATATATATATATATATCTTAGATTTTACTAAATCATTCACTTAATGAGACGTAAATGAATTGAATACCTAGCATATTATTATGTGCAGATATAAAGATACAAGTGCATAAACCTTTTCAAATGTACACCTTGCCTACAAATATACAAAATTATATACACTAATCTACAACGCATATACAGTTAGTAAAAACAATATAATTCTAAATTAATCAAAAATAATTAACTTCTTTTAAAAAATATATATATATATTTATATATATATTTATATATATATATATATATATATATATATATATATATATATTTATCGAAATCTTGTTGCTGTACATCACTAGCTGGTTGTTAATTACTTATTACACTTTTGCTATTACTTGCGATCAGATTTTTTGTTAACTAAAGGTTGTTAAATTGTTAACTTACACTTGGAGGAAACGTTTTCGTCTTACGACTTCTTTAGCCTCCTATGTTAACAACCTATAGTTAACAAAAATTCTGGTCCCAACTAATAGCAAAAGTGAAATAAGTATTTATATGTATGTATGTATGTATATATATATATATATATATATATATATATATATATATATACATATATATATTTATTTATTTATACTTCTTTGAGTATTTAAAATTAAGACTAATGTTTGTAATATTTTGCTTTTTTATCTTTAAAATTTTATGTTTCTTTACTAATTATAAACTGGCTTAGTAGATAATGTGTATGAAATGTAATACACTATTAAAAGTTTCCTCCAGCTCATAGCAACTGTTTTATATCAACCAATTTCTCACGCCTTTTAATCGGACTCCATTCGATCATTTGTTTAACCTGTAGTTTGCAATGCCTAATTTATTTTTTCTGTTTTATATTTTATGTAAACGCCCTGCTTTTATTTGATTTAATAATGGTTTTTAAATATTTTCTGTATTCAACAACTAGTTTGTCTAGTACGCTATTTGCAAAGAATAATGTCAATAAAATTATATCTATTTAGTTGGACCATAGATTTTGGGGCCAGAGTTTGTATTTTTGTGTTCGTTTCTGCTAATAGGCTCTATTTTTTTAAATGACAAACGTTTCTTTGTAATTTTCGGAGCTGATGTTTTTTGTTCTGCATATGATATTATATTCTTATTTATGTTTATACCATGGCAATAGGGTTTTAATGTGTATTGTTTGAAAATATTTTGACGTAATGTGATTTCACACCAGTACATAGGTGCTTAGTCACTGCCTGACGTGCAGTACAATACATGTACTTACAGTCACATTATCCATTTCAAAGAAAAATCCTTCAGGTGCTATAAAGAATGGTAACCACATTTCTCAAATGATTGCCATAAATACGCTCAAGAAATACAAGAGCCAATAAGAAAACAGAAACTCTTATCTTACTGGCCACAACCGAATGATAAGTGCAAGGATCAAATAACTTGGCATCACATGAACACAAAATCTGTAAAACTTTGCCTCATTTTAAAAAATGTGGCAAAATGTAATAACAGTTTTACAAAAAGTACAAACTTTAGAGTTTGCCATAAATTAGTGCAAACAATATTCAAAATATTTGTGCGTTCCTCTTGAAACGATATATTTGTAATTGCTTTGGAATTCTGTAACAAATTCAACGGTTTAAGAATTATAAATATGGGTTTGCCTCAATAATGCTAATATTTTAAGGTTTCAGGTTAAAAATATTGTTTTGAATATGAAGACTTTAAATATCACTAATAAATTCATAATCATTATTTTTTAGTGCACATGAAGCGACAGACCACAAAGACCTTTTCATTTGAGAAGACTTGGAACGAAGTCACCAAATTGGGTTTAATTTGTATCCAATCGCAAAATATCATTATTTTATGGAGATCAGTATTTTGGTTTTTAGAAAACGATATATTTTAGCGTAATCGTAAGAAACAATTGGTTTAAATTTTTAATGAAGGATAAAATAAACTTGGCAAAAGTATAGAATAATCCTAAAGTATGTAATTTATAAAATTCATATTATTTATTTCGACTTTTATTTGAATAATAACACATCATACAAATATGAGTATACTATAATAAAGTGGACTTGAAAGTAGTTTTACCTGTATATCTAATATTCAGAATATGATTTGAGTTGATACAAATACAACCTTGAAATGAAGAGGGAAACCAATGTGAATGAAATGAGAGGTTAAGGGAATTGTTAATCATATGTTCGCAGAATCGTACGCAAAGATTTTATGCTCAACGGTCAGTTTCTTTTAACATAAAAAGTAGAAATTACACTTTTTTGTAATGTCTTGGCAAAAAGCTACTACTTACTGATTCATTCAGCAGATGCGTTTCGCTCTAGCTTAGCCCATTTTTCAATGCTGTGAATTACTGACAAGACTGTTGCTCACATGTGTTGTGTTGTTGTGAGTCTGTGGTGTATTTCGGTTCTGTGGTGTGTTATTGTTCATAGGGTATTTGTTAATAATGTGTTCAAATATAGTATTTGATTGTGGGTGTATTTTGTCATTTAGTAGTGTTTTGTGGATAGTATTTATGGTGTTTATATTTCTCATATTTTTCTTCTGTGTTAAGTTTCTTGCTTTTATTGATGTAATGTAGGAGTTCTAGATTGGTGTCTATGCCAGTCTCTGAGTGTAGTGTGTTTTGTATGTGTATGGAGAAATTTGATTTTAGTTGTGTCTGCTTGTACATAAATACAATAGTTTTTTATCTGTTTTGCGTGTTCTTTGTACCTTTTGGTAAATGTTCTCCCTGTTAGTCCTAAGTAAAAAACTAAACACAATAAATCACATAGTCTATGAAATCGGATACAAACACACCTTGATAAACAACAAAATACGCAAAAATGTGCACATAATACAACAAAAAACAATAACACACAAACACAAAAATACATGACACTTACATATTACGACAACACATCACAAGATACAGTTTCCACGTTTCGCAAACTTAAATACAAAGTAGCATTCGCAATATCCAACATAATTAAAAAAAACACCTACACATTTCAAAAACACACCAGGATAAACACGACAGGGCAGGCGTATACAAGATTACATGCATCAAGTGTCCCAGCTTTTACATAGGACAAATAAGGAGAACATTTACCAAAAGATACGAAGAACACGTAAAACAGATAAGAAATTCACAATCCAAATACACAATTTCCATACACATACAAAATACACTCACAGACTGACATAGACATCATTATAAATATCCTACACTACATAAAAAAAAGCTACAAACTTAACACAGTAGAAAACTATGAGATATATAAGCCCCATAAATACTATCCACAACACATTCTAAATGACAAAACATACTCACAATCAAATACTATATTTGAGCACATAATTAAAAATTACTCTATCAACAATAAGACACCACAAAACAAAAATACACCACAGACTCACACCAACACAACACACCTGAGCAACAGTTGTTACTGTCTTGTCAGTAATTCACAGCATTGAAAAAGCGCTGACCTAGCGCGAAACGAGTTTGCTGAATAAATCAGTAAATAGTGGATTTTGTGCCAAGTAAATACAAAAATGTGTAATTTATTCAAAAAACCTCAAGATGTACAGCACAAAAACTGCAGGTGTTAATAAAAAGTATATTTTCTACGTCTAGTATTCAATAAATAGAAATTTCTTACAAAAACTATTAAAACATCGAATTACATTTAGAAAATGTTACGTGACCGAAACTTATGTTCAACTAAAGATATGTTGTTCTTATAAAATATAAGATAAAAAAAATAAATTAAAAAAAAGTTTTAATATTTCTTTATAAATTGTGATACAAATTAATGAAAAATAAGTTACATTTACTTGATTGAAGAATCTACGAAAGACATCCTGAACAATTCGTCATTAAGAAAAGTTCTTATACAACTTTTAATTGGTATGTTTGAGAAATTGTTGCTGAAGAATAACTGCAAAATTGATACAGTATTAAAAGATTTTGCACAGAAAGCCCTAGAGCAAGAAAAAGATTCACTGATGGTTGTTGTGTGATAAATTGTTTACAATTCTGTCAAAAGAACGGAAAGTATTTCTCTTTGTAGCCCTTTAATTTTCGGAAAAGCTGATAGTAAACTTGTTTTTAGTTTTGCAAAGGTCGATTGCCCCATAGACGTTCATAAGAAATTCAAATTATTTAAGGACTTTATAATAGGGCCTATATCAAATGAATAGTTGCAAAAGTCATATTCTTAAAATAAAAAGTGGTAATACGTGACAAATAATGTTCTAAATTCAATTTCCTCTGTTTTACCTACATTTCTTAATTAGTTTTTAAAAAAATAAATATAAGTTACTTTAAATGTCGTAAATCACAAATAGTGGCTAAAATTGAAATAAATACGAACATTAGCTCTATAGTCAAAAACAATCTTTAAACTGAATTTTGTTTTATTCAATAATTAAAAAAAAAACGGATACACGATACTACATTCTATTAGTACAAGTTATACTCATTTTACAACCCCTTGCAGCAAAGTATAGGTTTGATTATAAAAGAGAAGTAATTCTACTAACGGTAAACCTTTGATAAACAGCAACTTATTAGCAATAATCCAACCGGTTAGATTACATCACGACAAAAATTTCTTTATAATCAAACCCATCCTAACACTATACGTTCATAGTATATACACACATTAAACTCGAATAACTGAAACAAAGACACTAAAAGAATAAAAAATATCCATAAATTGCTACGATATAACAATGATGTTCGCGCAATACCAGACAAAGGCGCAACCGTTTCATCAATCGTTTAGCTTACATTAACAATTAATAACTTTTATACATACAAGAATTAGTTATATAGTTAGGATTAGGCACAAATAAATAAGCTTTATAACTAGGAAATTCAATTCAATATTTTCATCAAATATGGTTTGCAAAATTTAAAATCGTCTTTTTCTTGTTTCAAAATTTATATGTAACATGGAAGCTGCTGGAATCTTTGTCAACTATTACTGACAATGTTTACCTTGTGTAAACATTTCTTGGTTTGTGTACTTTTCATTACGGAAAATGATTAAGAGTATGCGTAAGTTGCCTTGATAATAGTTGTCCAGTATGATTTATTGTCTATATTTACTAAAAAAAGATAGTAGAGGTGAATATTTAAAAAAAAATTGAAGGGACTTTCTTAAACTGGTAAAAATAAAAAATAGACGTAAAAGGGAACGCTTAGAGTAAAACCAAACACTAATTCATTGACAATTATCATAAGCGTGCATTTGAAACCTCTCTCTTAAAACCAGTTTAAAGTTTGGACTAACTCAAGGACGTGCATTGAAATATTCTACATTTCAAATTTGGAATGCTTTACCACAAAATATAGGCTATTTAAAGATAATCATCAATAGTTGCGCTGTAGGTGATTAATGCCGGGGACAGGCGGACGGACTGATGAATGGGAACGGAAGCCCGGGCGCTTCTCGCTAGGTGTTTATTTTCCCTTGATTAGGCCGATTGTAAAATGACGGGTTTCAACCAAGTCCTGATTGAAAGTCAATAAAACTTGCTTGTTTGCAGCTGATTAACAGCTGACTGATGGATGACCGGGGCTCTAATTATTGTTTTTAACAACAAACGATTTTTAATTTCAGCCGGAGCGGGTGTAAGTAACGTGGGACGTGGGTTAAGGATGGAGACGTGAAAGTTAAGCAGGGAAATGTGGGATGGTGATGTTGACAGTTCAGTGATATAAAGGAAATGGTCAAGATAGAACGAGCTGTTTGCAAACTAGTTTCCTTATTTAAACATTGGAAGGTTTTGTATATATATATATATATATATATATATATATATATCGTAATATGTATTCTTGTGTATTAATAAAGAACTAAGTCAAAATACAAATACAAGAATTATAATTGAATTGTAAAGCCAACAAAAAGCTTTAAATTTTAAATTCAATTATAAATCTTGTATTTGTATTTTGACATAGTTCTTTATATATATATGGAAAAATATAGTAACACACCCACAAACACACATGCACTACAGCACACGCACACACAGAGAATATTCTCAAAATCTATAGGGTTTTCTAAGGAAAAAGCGACGAAACTACATATTTTAAACACCCAACCTCAAACTCATTTTATTATATCACGATTTCTCCTTGAAACGTCTGACTTAAACCTTATACCATTTAATTAAATTGATTGTTTTAATGAAGAATAAATGCAAGTAGTTATTGAAGAGTAGGGAAATAAACGAAATTATTTCATTCGACCTAGTTTTAGTTCGTGTCTTTTCACCAAAGGTCTTCCCATGTTGAGAGTTTAAATGCACTAATTTATTTCAACATTTATTTATTACTAAATTTTTTTATAGTAAAACCTACATTTTACAAATGACTCTGACTTAGAAAGGTTTAGTGTTAACGGGAAATTTAAAGAAGCTTAAAAAAGGTTTTCAGGCAAATATTAATTATTAAATGTTTAATTATATCATTATAAATCCTACTTTAATGTTTAGAAAATGTGATTTTTCATTAAAATGAAGTTCCTATTCTTAAAATTAAAATGTTATGCTTGGTAAGAATAATATACTTCAATATATTAAACTAAATTAACAATAAAAAATAAAACTCACAAACCACAGTGAAATTAATTTATTTACCATATCATTCGATGCACATGTCAGTTACAAGTTACCCGTCCTTCTTCTGGTCTACTTCTGAAGGCGACTACCTTGTAGTTGAAATATACATCAAGTGATATACTAAATAAATATTCTTTATTGTTTATATTAAATAAAAACAACCTCTTACCACAAATTCAACAACTTTTATTTTAACCTAATGTAAATTTCGATCACAAAGTAATCATCTTCAGAGTTATGTTACTAAACATTTACGCCACAGTTGCTTCAAGTTGTTATCAACATGACTTCTCGGTCAAAAGAGCGTAACAAATTGTTGAATTTGTGGTAAGAGGTTGTTTTTATTTAGTATAAACATTTACGCCACAGTTGCTTCAAGTTGTTTCATTTTATTGTGGTCATTGAGTTTTAATTTTTGTGTTTAGTTCATTCACAGTCTACATTTGATCAAGAGAATTAATTAATTTCGATAGTTTCTACTTCTGAATGGCCTTTCTTCTATGAATAAAAATAAAGTCTTGTCCCTTGCTGTGACAGGCTCGTTTATGTCGTATGAATAAAATATGTTCAACGGTTTTAGATAGTCTTATGTTTACACGTCAAAATATAATCTTTGTAATAGTTCTGGATTCGCACTTGTCTACACGTATGGATTGAACATTTTCCCGTGTTTGGATAGGTTTTTGTCTAAACCTATGGATAATCACTTTTCTACATGAATGTATGTCTACATGTCCAATTAGTCAGTTGTACACGCCTCTACAGAGCAACTTTTATCCTTCTGTCTATGCTTCTGAACATCCACTTCTATACACGTCTGGATTGCCTCTTGCTTTTGCTTGTATAGAATCTTTCTTTAGCTCTGTGTAGCCTCAAGTCTACAATTAAGGAAAACCAGTTGCGTACCCGTTCGAACAATATCTTGTCTATACGTCTGGATGAAATTTTACTACTCCTTCTTTCCTACACGTCTAGATAACCTTTTGCCTAAAAATTTGGATAGCCTATTTTTCACGCTTCTGATCAGCTTTTCGCTTTTCTACTCACTTATTTACACCTCTGTATAGCAATTTTTCTAGATGTCCTAGGTGTTTAGAGAACACCTTTTCAAAACTGCTTGTCTACACCTTTAGGTAAACAATTGTCTACATCTCTGGATATCCATTTGCCTAAACCTCTGCCATAGTAACTAGCTTAGACGTCTTGATAGGCTCTCGTCCTCTCGCATTACCCTCCTATCTTTGACCGACCTCTTACCTACAGTTCTTTATATTCTCTTACCCACACCTTTTTACCAGAGTCTTGCCTATCACTTTTGATATCTTGTATACACATCTAGGTAGCCTCTTGTCTAGATATCTGAGTCGTATCATATCTTCCATAATTTTACCTATATGACGGTCTCATTTTTCTCCTAACCCAGGTGTTGATTTGTCCCATCTAACATGTACTTCGTATTCACTGGTTTTGCTAGTTATATGCGGTTCCATCGTTTTATCTTAATTTATACTCTATCTAACGCGGTTTGAGCGCATTTCTTTTACGTATCTTAGCTGTGTATAAGGAGCGATAAAATGGATGTATATTTAGAGTTTATTCGGTCTGGTACATATCTATTTTACCAGATAAGATCTTTCAAGTCCACTGCTTGCATGACGTACTTTGTTTTCCTGTTTTAGGATTTAATTTCACGACAATGGTTAATGTGGTAGGAGTTTATATACTGATTAATAAGTATTACATTTGTAAAATAAAAAAAAAACCAATATTATATATTTACATTGTTCCTTATCAGAAGCCATAGTTTCCCTTCTAAGACGGTTTATGTGTAGTGTTCGTCTTGCCAGTTACATAATAAATAGAATATTATATATTTTTTTTAATATTATATATTATATTTATGGTTAAAATTGAAGATTTTATATTCATTGTAAAAAAATGAAGCTATGTATGTGTTATTACATGTGTATTTCCATATCGTCACTACTATCACAGAATCATTCAACGCGTTCCAGTACAAACCTCATCCATTCCCGGCACTTGTGACCTTTGTTCGGCCTGCCTTCACTTCATAAAAATGCTAATATCAAGGTCAAGATTGATATTTATTTCCTCGATTAGTAATTAATTTTTGTCGAAAAGAAGTAGAGGCTGTAACAGTTTCATGAATAATGAAATTAAAAATATTTGATATGACTCGGAGTCTTATAATATGCTATATATATACTTCAATTATTTTCCCAGAGTTGAATATAGTCCTAGAAGTTTAATATTGCCCTAAAAGTATCAAAATTTTCAACAAGTTGGCACGGTAAGACTATTGTTGTAAAAATAATTAGAGATAGTATATTTTCACATCTTAAATTATCAATTTCCAAATATTACGTATTTTTGTGATTAAATAATGAAAAAAAAAACGGGTAATTAACTACTATACCTACCTTTTCAAATTTTCACGATTAAATTGCGTGTCTGTATATATAACGATTAGTCTAAGTATAATAAATTACAATTATTTTTTTTATATTGACTTGATATTTGAAACCACCCCTGTTTAAGAAACGAGATTAAATTGTACGCATAAGATCTTCCTCCTGAGCAAAAAAATTAGCAAACGAAAAAAGGACTTTCAGTTCTCATAAAGTTCATAAATTTACAATTTGATATGAAACCTTCGAAAATAGACGCATCAATGAACGTTTACATGAGATAAATTGATTTTAAATAATAATTTTCGTTTTAGGAACGATATTCAAGGATATTTCTAAATAATCTAAATCCTAATAACTATTCCTAAAACTTAAAATTATATTTTTATTATTTAATGAATAATTTTTTGAAAAATATATTCTTAATGAAGAGTGTCTGTAAAAATTCATTTTTATATTGTTCCTGATGTTATGATTATTTGTAAAAATATACATTAATGGTAAATTGGTTCCCAATATATCAGATATTTTTATCCATTGTTTATTATGTGATGAATTAGGATTTATTTATCAATTCCACAAAAAACCATTATTTTTTTGTGATTCTTATTACCATTATCAGGATGTCCTGCCTTGTCAGTGTCTTCATACTTGCCGCTATTCGTAGTGGTCTCATCTACCTGCTGTAGATATTTATCATAACTCCGTGTAGATGGGAGCAACCCGAATGACGAAGCTTGGAATGGCTGAGAAAATGTATTTATAATGTCCAAGTAGCAGGTACGAAAATAGTATTATTGGAAAAAAGGTAACTAGAAGAAATGTATTTCTTACAATACCCTGTCTAAAATTACCTAATTTTATTTGGTAACTTGATAACTTAAATTTTAATAGCATTTATTAATTATTCACATCGATGCAGGGCTCTAAATCATTGTCAGAGAAAATAGCAATAAGAAGCAAATTATTTAGAGAAAAATTAGGTTAAACCAAACAAATTATTCCCACGCTACCCTTACATCAACATTGGTGTCGTTCTAATCGCAGCCGTTTCATATTCACCACAAAATTGTTTTAAGAGCTACGATGAATAAAATTTACAATTTACTTCATTAATTATTTTTTAATTGTCTTCTCATATTTGAAAATAAATAAAATAGTGTTTATAAATAAAAGAATAGCATCTATAGATATATAATATATTTACGCTTTTTAAATTGTTAAAGTTAGTCTTACTGAAATATGTTTTCTTAAATAAATATTTTAAATATTATTTGATTAATTTCTTGATACAGTAAACTCCCGATTATCCGTGGAATAGGGTGGCCCAGCAACGCCGGATAACGATTACCCCGGATAATCCGATATGAACAAAGAATACGCAAAACGATCGATTATTGTACCATAAGTTACACAAATAATGACCCCGGCTAATGCAATTCACAAATAATCTACAGAGGACAAAATAAATACAGAAAATAATTTAAACTGTCGATGTATTCGTTCGTTGACGGAATATAACATGTAAATTTATATGTCTAACTATTTACAATACGTACATAAGTATATGTCAAAAGTAAGTATGTATGTACATATGTAAGTAGGCCTATGTATGTAATACTTTCACTTTTTAAGAAAAAAATCTGTCACTTTCGTCTGTTTTTTGTGAGCATTGATTTAGCTTTAATATGCGATCTAAGTGTCTTGAGGACCATTTTGTCGCACAGTGTCTACTTGTGTCACAAATCCATAAAGATCGATAATGTATATGACAGACATGGATAATGCATATAGTCTCGTCCTAGACTATTTATAGCCGAGATTAGCTGACATTTGTTTACAATCTTATGATACACGTTAGGTTTTCGGTCGTCCAAGCATTTTGTAATTGTCTCTTATATACAGTAGTCTGCTCGCCCCTTTTATTTCGCTGGCCCACATCAGATGCTTCCCTTTCAATGTAAAAATTAGTACGTACATATTTACATATCTATTCCCTTCATCTTAACGTCTATTAAGCCTTATATGTATTTACGTCGTAATTCACCGTTTGGAAATTTAAACACATGAATCTGATTGGAATAAAAATTGGATATTTGTAAAACAATGGCAGACCCTGGATAATCCGCAAACCGGTTAATCCGCCCACGGATAATCGAGAGTTTACTGAATATAGTTTGCTAAAATATTACATGAAGTAGAATAGCTTTTAACAATACACTACTTGAGATTTTCTTCAATGGTCACAGTCAACATTGTCACAAGACTTTTAACGTATTGAGTAGCAACAGAACAATCGAAATAGAACAATTGAGTTTAGGGTTAAAAGTGTATTTTATGAAATACTTACAGTACCACTTAAATATACAAGAACATATACAAGAATATTGCTTTACAAATATTGCTTTATACAATAATAAAGCATATACAAGAATATTGCTTTAATAGCTATATAGAAGATAGAAGCTAGATAGATATAGTCTAACGTCTTTTTATTTCTCTAAATCTTTAAAAGAGGTTACATAATTTTATTGTATAATGCTTTACTTACTTTTTAAGTAATGAATCCTCTTGAAGATTCTTCCTTATGCACTTAAACTTGTTTGGTAGCGATTTTTGTAAAAGGCGGATATTTTGTTTATATCAGTAAAACAAAATATATAGTTCATGCCTTCTTAAGGTTGTTTTGTCATTACCAATAAGTAGAAAAATAAATTCTGACCGTTTCGATTAAATAATGGTAGAAATTTAGACTAAACGAAAATAAACATTTTAAACGGAAAAAGTATAATTTTTAAAAATAAAACGTAAAAAAATATTTAAAGAGTAGACATAGAGCTAAGTAAAATATGGATTTTGGAAACGTGATTAATACATGCAGAGTCAATATCCGTAAATAGTGTAATACAAAAATATGACGGCGTCTGTAGCAAAATTATAATTTTTTTCTTTTTATTAACTTTAAAATAGTTTCCGCTTCTAATTTCTGATGCCGATTTTATAGGAAATCGTGAGTTTCGTTTTACTTATTATAATTTTTGTTTGTATTTAAAAAAAAGTATCGGAAATTTCGTTCTAAATATGAATAATCAATTATAAAATATTGACTCACTCACACAATGCCCAAAAGGAAATTGTCCAGTGTATGAGTAGTTCTTCAGTAAACTTTACTATCGGCGTTAAAATCTCTTCACGTCGGTCCATATCGAAGGGAAGGTTCTATATTCAGCCGGTATTTTGATTGGATCACGCTAAATTGACGGATGGAACTATAGTCTAATTAGTGGCCGGGAGTTATTTATCGAGCTTTTTTCGAAAGGCCGCGCAACATCTATGAATAATCAAGCGCCCTAGAAATTTTATTTTTTCTAATAATCTCTTATCAAAATAAAAATACTGTGTAAAAATGTAACACTCACTTAAAATGGAAATCAGGCGATTCACACTCTAGGTGTGACGTCGCCTCGAGTGCGGCTTAATGAAACTTCGGCGGCCGGGCGGTAATTATTTTCAAAACGTTTATTTATACAGCCTGCCAAGGCGTTGATTGACTGGCCTAATTTGTTTGTTTTTTTCGTGTTTGTTTCTGCTAATATTTCATGCTAATTTTTTGTGTACTTGGAGATTATTGGGCAAACAGTCATTTATAAAGGCACAGCTTTTTTAATGTGGCAATTTGTTTTTCTTTTACAAAAAAATCGGGGTTTAAATATGTGAGCTTAGTTTTGGAACTGATGAAGTCAATCGGTTGGAATTCTAATGAAATTAATGTAATTATTATTCAATATTTGGTAATTTATGTGATCTTACAAAAAAAGAAATTTAGAGAGGGTGTCATAACCAAAAATCTCTGGCAAAGACAAAAGAAAAAAACATCTCCATTTTTATTTGGAAAAGAGAATATTTTTTAGAAACAATTATCAAAGATCAGTAAACCTCTAAATATACCTAGACCAAAAATGACATTATCTCCTATTGTCCTGTGTATTTCAGTAAAACTAATATTAAACCTAATCAGAAAATGTTTTTACTTATACGCAAATAAAATTATAGAGATACAATAATATTTTCACTACGCACTTAGAAATTGTAAGAGCTTTACTACTGACTGTAAGATCCACAGATTTAATACTGCATGAGAAGTTATACCATCCATATGATTGTCTACTTTATAAGAACGTTTCTACTTGATTAATAGAGTAATTGCCAAAAATAATCAGTTCCGTTGATCTACACAGCACTGGGACAAATAAATCAATATTTATTTTGTCCAAAGACCAGAACGTTTCTACTTGATTAACAGAGGAATTGCCAAAAATAATCAGTTCCATTGATCTACACATCACTGGGACAAATAAATCAATATTTATTTTGTCCAAAGACCAGAACGTTTCTACTTGATTAACAGAGGAATTGCCAAGAATAATTCGTTCCAAAGATCTACACAGCACTGGGACAAATAAATCAATATTTATTTTGTCCAAAGAGCAGAACGTTTCTACTTGATTAACAGAGGAATTGCCAAAAATAATCAGTTCCATTGATCTACACATCACTGGGACAAATAAATCAATATTTATTTTGTCCAAAGACCAGAACGTTTCTACTTGATTAACAGAGGAATTGCCAAGAATAATTCGTTCCAAAGATCTACACAGCACTGGGACAAATAAATCAATATCATTTTTGTCCAAAAGCCAGAACGTTTCTACTTGATTAACAGAGGAATTGCCAAGAATAATTCGTTCCAAAGATCTACACAGCACTGGGACAAATAAATCAATAGCATTTTTGTCAAAAGGCAAGAACGTTTCTACTTGATTAATAGAGCAATTGCCAAAAATTATTAGTTTCGATGATCTACACAGCACTGACACAAATATATTAAAAGCATTTTGGTCCAAATGCCAGAAACGTATTTCTTAAGGTTTATGAAATAAGTACAAGAACTGCATCTAATTTTCAAACTAAATTATTTTAAACAACTACCAATATAAGATTAAATGTTTATAAAATCGATAAAAAATAGAGGTAAATAGAATAACGGCAAGTAAATATAATGCGACTTAAAAGCAGAGAAAGATTGTTTGATGTTCGTTCATTTACATTGGAACCGTTTCTGCTTAATAGACTTATTTATACCGAGCCATTACAGACTGCATGATTACGTAGAACTCACTATGGAACATTTTAATTTGACATTTGTTATTAAAGTTACCAAATAAATCACGATTATAGTTTTAATTATCGTTACCACACTTCTGACCATAAGTATGTTTGTAATTCTAGTCTTTGTAAGCCCACTTCGAATAACCAATATATTTACAATTACAATCTTCAAATATAATGTAGAGACTTCAATATGTCCTATATTATGACTCTTATCTCCAACGTTAATTATGTAGCTTAAAAGATTTCTAGAACAATAAATTTTATTTTGAAATAATTTATTCGTAGTATAATCTGTTTATAACGCGTGGGGCATTTAATTTTCTTGGTTCGTCATTGCAAATGTTGGGACATTGTTAACTGACTATGAAAGAAAATTTTCAGTAGTGCTATGAATATTACCAATCAAAATTTAATTAGATGATTTTATTTCAGAGTTAAAGATTATCGTACATTTAATTACTTGCATATTGGGATGTGAGTCACGTAGGAAAACAGATATTGATTTAACATTAAGTTATGAATCTTATTACCACGAACTATATATTATTATAGAAACAATAAAGTATAGTTTACGTATAACATTAAAATATTATGAAATGTTTATATGATCCGTCAAACTCATCCTGGGCCGAGATGATATTCTACGTTTATTGGTTAAATAACGTATTCTAGATTCCCACGTATTAAACTGTATTCAGAGCACTTTTGGTTATAAAGAAGGTCATCTTTAGTAGATAAAATCTCTTAGAGGATTCCTAAGTATAAATCAAATAACGTTTGTTAATAAACATATTCATCTATAGTAGATAAAATCTCTTAGAGAATTCCTTAGTGTAAGTTAGAGAAACTTTTGTTGACGTACTAAGATTCTATATCAAATAAGTGGTTTAAGCGAATAAGAATGTAGATAGCGATTTAGAAGCCCTGGCCTTTGTGGATACGTTCAGAAGTAATAATTGATCAAAATAGTTTTGTTCTTCTCTTCTCAAACTTTCCTAGTTTGTTTTTCGTGATTTCAAATACAGTATTACGTCTTCACATAATATACTAAATTTGCTTTTCGCTAACAACTTCACTCTCTCAATAAGAAAGTTTGATTTATTTTTCGTTCTAATACACATCATTACTCACAAATGTAGAACATTAGATGCTAATTTCAAGTGTAATTTGATTTCAACTTGATTTAATATTTAAAAACATTTTTGGAATATATTTAAGAACGAAAATGGTTACTTTTTTATGTTACACAAATGTACCCTTAAAGTACCAGATAAGAACTATGGGGAATTCAAGGTTGAATAAAGAGAAATTAGATTTAAAAAAATGTTCCGTAGAATATTATTAAGAGGCGTATAGATGCATATTTAATATAGAAAGCTATAGAGAGGTTGTTAACTCTGTGCACATTATACAAGGGAAATAACACTTTTCAAAATAATGTTACTAAGTTTTAGAATTTAAGAATTTAAAATTTTTGTCACAATTTTTTAAAAACAATTTATCCTTGAAGCTCAAATTAAAAAGCCAAAAAGTGCCATATTCATTCAGTGGTTACTACATAGCAATTTTAGAAATCTATTTTCAAAATACGCGACTGAAAATAAATTTTAAATGTATTAATTACACACACATTTCTTGCACTACCTTGGCGTTTATAAATACATTTTATGAGACGTAATTTATTTTCAAGAAAAAATGTTTCTTAATCAGACCTTTTAATGTTTTAATTGAAGTAATTTGGAAAAAGATAGTTAAGTCCTCTTAGATTTTAGCAGTTAGCTTTATTCAATATCTTAAAATGTGTCATTCTGTTAATTATGTTTAGTTTTTTTCTTATTCACTATGTTTATGCTTTAGATACTTAAAAAAAAGAATTACGCTTTCGGAAATGCTTCAGCAGACGCAATTCCAACACTTCAGTGCTACTTTCAATGTTGAATATAAACTGAATCTGTAATTTTTTTTATAAACAATTCAAATCTGTTAAACAAAAAAAAACGTTTCATTTTAATCCGGATGCACATTTCGATTGCAAAGCAATCAAATTCAAAGGAAATTACTACAAGACCAACTCTCGTAGGAATCAAGTCAGGATTTATATAAAAAGGTTTTGTGGTTAAGAGGTTTTATTTGTGTATAATAAAAAAAAATACTCCACAGTAGTTTCAAGTTATGAATTAGTTGTGTGTAGTCAGTTAATTATATGTTAGTGAGTATCTATACTTATTAGGTGATACACAATATCAAGTGCACAGTGGTACAATATATTACAATGAAAATATTGGAAAGAACCCCAATACCACAAAAAATAACCAAAAATAACAAATAAAACAAATTACTTAAGATTAAACCCTTATGTACATTTCGATTCACTCTAGTTTGTAACTTCTTGTTTGCTATATTGTAATTTTGTAATAAGACACTCTGATGATGATGACATGGTCATCGAAATATACATAAGGGTTTAATCTTAAGTAACTTGTTTTATTTGTTATTTTTTATTATTTTTTGTGGTATTGGGGTTCTTTTCAATATTTTCATTGTATTATTATGTGATGTGTTATACATGTTCATACATATATTTGGTTTTTGGAATAGGAGTTCAAAGTTTTTTTACCTGTAAGTGTTTTTTGTAGTAAATAAGGTTCGAAGTTGGTTTCCACTTTTATTTACTTCACAGTTCTTTTCCCTTTGGAGTTTCTGTTTTTATAATACTGTACGTATGTATTGTTACGATATGTGTATAGAGTGCGTCGTATATGTGTTGAAAATCGTAACTTTAATTGTATGTTTTCAATGTCTTTTTATTCTTGAATTTTGTATTCCATTACGTTCGGCCAATCTAATTAATCACTTAAACAATAGCTTATGACTATCCGAACTTTAAATTTAGTAAATTTATTTTTATTTATGTTTATTTGTCTTTTTATTGTATTATGTATAGACGTTTCTGCAAGTTTGTCCAACGTAGAAGTTTTGTAATAGATATTTCTAGTTTTGTACATTTTTTGTTTCTCTCTGTTATTTTGTATAGGTATTTTTTATTGCTGTTTCAAAAAAAATACATACAGCATTACAAGTATTATTATTTATACATTTTACGATCAATTAAAATGCAGCCAATTTATACTTAAATAAATATATATTTAAACTTATTACTATGTATTTCTTTGATTAGCTGTAAATTTACTTAAAATTAACTTAATTTAAACATAGCGTAATAGAATTATAAATGTTTGACTAATTTTAATTTTTATGGACAGTGTTATAATATTCTGTTTTAGCATATTTTAATAACTTCAAATGAGATTATTGATTTTCTAAACGAAAAAAAAACATGAAACAACTACTTTATGGTTCTTTAAGTATATTTTATTTCTTTAACTCCCTGTTTGAAAAAAACGGGGGGGATCTTTGTTTAGTTTGTAACGGTGTATCAAGTTGAACTATGAAAAAATAACTGTTTTGTATGTCAAAATATTTAAAGCAAAGTAAGAAGGGAGAAAGTTCTACTATGCCCTAAAACCCAAGTTGTAATTTACAGAAACACAAATTACAACTAACCGCTAAAGTCTAAAAAGAAACAACCAATTTGCAGAGAGTGTGTAGTATCCTCTTCACCTAGGTGTTAAACAATTACAGAACAAAATAATCTTCAATTATTTCCTCTTCACTTACAGGCATTGTTCCGCGTGATAAACGGCCCATTGGAAGAGAAAAACAAATTACAAGTGTTAAATATCGAAGGTCGAGTAACAGACGAACGATTAAAGGTGATATCGATCTTCAGTTATTGTATAAGAACACCTGCATTTCAGTTGTGGGCAATAAAACAAGCGTTAGACACGCGGCAATCTTTATGTAAAATAGAAGTATGAAGGATGCCGGCCACCGTTTTAATGAGCAAAACTATGCTTTATGGTAGTGTAATCTGTATTAGGCAATGGCCGACCCACGCCGGCGACCAGATTATCCCAACGTTGAAGTCTCCGATGCGGGTTCAGTGACGTGATATTCAGATCTTCACGGCAATAATTATGTTCGGTAAGGCTCACTAACTAGCTTCCTCAGACAGAGTTATCGGTTTCATCCGGTGCTTCATGCATGCCTATACAAATTCAATGGGACGCACTATTGTATATTCCCGGACTTTGCTCAATTATAATGGAAGGCTTATAAGTTATCATTTCATTGCTCTATTAAAGATATTTCCACTGAGGGTACATTGTATTTAAATTCTGCGGTTGTGACTTCGCTTTAGTGATAGATTCATTAAACTTGTGAGTAATTTAAAAGTTTCTTAACTTTGTTTCGACTTGTTTATTTCATACGTATATACGGAACGTTGGGAAGACTCTTATCATACTTAATGTCTACCGTCTGATGGTTTTGTTACAACCAGTATTATACTAAAGTTGAAACATTGAAACGGCAATACTGAAATACCAATTTTAAACAAAACATTCAAATATAATGTTATATTAATAGTTGGTCTTTTATTCATTAAAATGTTTTTTTAACAGTTTATTTTCCTCGTTAATATTCAACGTTTCGCGAATATGTTTAGCTAAATGTTAAGTTTTGTAGCATCACGACCTCATTGGACAATAGTTAAAACATATTTTAATGAATCTCACTGAGGTAAAACTTATTTGATTGTTATAAAATCGTAATAGTATTAGAGAACCTAATGCAATCGAAAACACTTTGTCTCAGCAAGTGTTCAAAAAGATTCATTTAAGTTCGTTAAATGGCCAAGATTTAGTATTTGTTTAAATCTATTTGCACCATACTAACGGCATTGAAGTCTCCTATAAGAGTACATAATTATTGTCATGAAGATCTGAATATAAAATATGATGAGCTTGGCAATAATTGTGTTTGGTAAAAATCTGTAACTAGCTTTCTAAGACAGAGTTAATGCTTTCATCTAAGTTATTTTCATCTAACAGTTAATTTTTATAGTGGCCAGGTTAGCCATGAGTTTTGGGAATAGCCTATATTAAGGTAAAAATTTGTAGTGCCTTAACTTGCAAGGACTAATAACATAAATAAAAAAATGTTAAAGAAACCCGATCATTCGTTAAAGAGACAAAAATCATTCGACTGCATTAAATAATCAACACAGTCCTACTAAAGCAGTCGATAAGGTTTTGGCTCAGTAAGTTTAAAAATTCATCCAAGTTCATGACATGAGACAATGTTTGCTATTTTGTTACATTTATTTACACATTTTAAAAAAATTGAAATTCACAACACAAAATCAATAGAAATGTAAAAGTTTTAAACGAATGTTACCGTATTATCTGTTTAGGACATAGTCTATAAATTAAATTTGAAATACAAAAAAAAACAAAATTCCCCCCCCCCCAAAACGTAGCACTTATCGTTCTTATTTATGGTATTTTTCTAGTTGTGTAAACCTATGAGGATCATATATCTATCGAAAGCGGGACAACAGTTCTGGATTTGCTCCGACCACACATAACCTATCATACGTGTGAAACAGTCTTGCACTTTATATATAAGGATTAACACTTGTAAAAATTACAGGTGAACAAATTTCAAGGCCTTCTGTTGTTCCTTCAGGCAGTAGTAAAAGAATTTCAAATTATTAAATGCTTATCCATGGGATAAGCAACAGTCACAATAGCCCTCTCAGTGAATAAATCATTATATTCAAAAACCCTGAAACCAAACCTGCTTTTCTATGAAATGGATAATAATAAATATAATTGCTAAGCTTTTAAAATTTTGATAAGACTTATATAAATACCTTGAAGAATATATAACTTGAACGTTATTAAAAGTCTATAAAAACTTGCCCTTTGAAAACGAGGCCCTTAAAAATACTTTTCTCATTAGGCTAAAAACTTAAGTAATATCAGCTAATCAATTCATTTTTCAAGCAATAAATTTATAAAATAACGTAGAGGCTAACTATAAATTCAGTTCAGTTTAGTACAAAACAAATTATTGGCAGGTAATTACCATTCGGAGATTCCCCCGTCGTAAACCCTCACATAATTACAATAAATCCGTGGCTCTTTCCACTCAGTTACGCCGTGAAACTGTTAACCGATTTCTCGGCGACTAATCAAACCGCAGACAGGTGCGCCCACCGTGCGGGGGAGTGTCCCATTACCCAACTTGTTAACGCTCAGCCTGTCTGACAGATTATACGCGTTACAAATTTAATAGTTCTCCATTTTGGACAGAGCTTCTTCAGAGGCCGGTCGACAAATCGATTCCCATTACTACCAACAACAAAACAAGAAATATCAATCGATTCCATTTGTCTAGCTATCAGACTTTATTCCCGATTCAAACACCTACCCTAACTTTATTTCCGAACTATAAATAACTAACTAAAGTGGATTTCTCCTGAGACAATTAGGAGATCCAATTTAAAACTTAACCGGTGTAATCCAGTTTTCTTATCACAGTTAACACAATTTGTCAAAATAACGAAGTAAACATTCTGTCCCAAAATGAAATTATTCCAAGGCGCCACCTAAGTTATTTGGTGCAGGGATGTCGGACAAAGCGTTTGTTTTGATTGCTCTATCAATCTTATAAACATCCAGGTTCATTGTGTTGTCTAAAGAAAACGCCTATTTTGTCAACTTAGTACAAAAACATGTTTTAAAAATATAGATAAAAATATTTGGATAAATATAGGTTTACCTTTCTTACAACAATATTCCTGTTTCAGACATTATATCATGCAAATAGACAAAATGACATGGAATACGTTTTATATATCATCATACTTGCCAGGACATATTATCTATCAATAAAGCTAGACATAAGATAAAAACAATGAACAGTTGTGACCACTGTAGGCATGTGGTTGAGGAATACATTTAAAAAGACTTTTCTGCAAAGAATATACACTAATACATCACCTATGTTAAATTTATTCAACTTAGCATTATGAGAATATTACAAGAAAACGTTTCGACCTTTGTGTTGTTAATTTTGGAATATTTTTTACGTTTCAGTCAGTTTTCAACAGAAGTTGCCGGTTTTTAACATCTGTGTGG
>JBAIZL010000005.1:245088322-245145822 GCA_036971475.1 Prosapia bicincta | reverse complement strand
CATGCAATTATAGGTAGTAGTATTCCTTTTTTTTGTACACAGAATAATTTGAATTTTGCCTGTAAATATGCACAGAATTTTTTTTTAGCAATTCCGGTAACAACATTTCTGTTAGTAGTCAAAAGCTCTTCCCTCTAAACCACACAGCCGCCAATAGGCTTAAATATATAGCAGATATAGCTTTGGGAAAAATCACGGGGATATTATGACACTTATGTACTACCTGCTGACTATATATGGAAAATTTAGAAATTATAGTTAGTGCTCACTCGCGCACACACAAAAACACAAAAACAAGCAAAAAATATGTATCTCTATATAATGTGTGTGTGTGTGTGTGTTTGTGTGTGTGTGTGTGTGTGTGTGTGTGTGTGTGTGTGTTTATGTGTGTGTGTTTGTGTGTAAGTGTGCGTGTGTGTGTGTGTTTGTGTGTGTGTGTATGGTGTGTGTGTGTGTGTGTGTGTGAGTTTGTGTGTGTTTGTGTGTGTGTGTGTGTGTGTGTGTGTGTGTGAGTTTGTGTGTGTGTGTGTGTGTGTGTGTGTGAGTGAGTTTGTGTGTGTGTGTGTGTGTGTTCATTGTGCAAGCTCATGATGATAATATAAGAAATTGAAAAGGCTTCAAAACCTTTATAAATATTCTTGTTATTGATATGTTTATACTTTATTAAATGGATATATATATATACTCTCTTATTATTAAATTAAGTTATAGAAATAATAAATAAATTTTAACGCTCGAATATATTTACGATTTTACAGAGTTAGCTGCCTTTTGTTGTTCTGAATTCTACCGAGTCTTCTCTTTCACCATTTCTACACCAGCCTCCCCTCTTAATCTCAACTTTGTTCAATGAAATCTGTCATAATTGCTTAACTGCTCTTCCTACTTTTCAGTTTATATCATACACAGGAAACGCTTGAAAAAAGTAAACTGAAGTTAAAAAATTAAAACATTTCTTGGTAACAAATATGGAAAATATAAATTAACTATAAATTTAAAAATTTAAACTATAAGTAATCTGAATCTATATAGTTTCCTATACTGTTTCCTTATAGTTATAATTTATAAGTGAAATATTAAAAAAGTTAAAACTCAAAATAATACTAAAATATGGTAAATTCAGCTTGTAAAAGCAATAAGAAAACAATTTATGATATATTTCTGAAGTTATAGTTTGTAGTAAAAGTTTCTTCCTCAGTATTAATTTGATAATCAGGGACCATTTAATTGTTTTTAATTTTACACCATTTTAAAAATTTTCTAAATCTTTCAATTAATAAATTTTACAATATCAATTTGTTTTGAGTTATAAGTTTCCGCAATACAAGTATTTATGCTGGCGAATATAATTTTTGACCTTTACATTTGTGTGTAAAACATTAGAACTGTACAATAAATAGGCTTGCCTGAACAATTCAAGTACACCTTTACAAGTAGCAACGTCAAGTATGAATTAATAATACCTACATTGCTGCATTACAAATACCGTGAACTAATCCTACTCAATTTAACACTTGAGTTATCGGCTACCAAACGATCATGAAGGTCGAGCCACGATTATAAATTTTCAATAAACATAATGGCGTCTGAAGAGAGCGCGAATTCGACCTTGGATGAATATCCGTAGTTACCCTAGTTAATCATCGCATGGAAGTTATTCTGATATCGCTTTAATTGCCATGGCAACAATGTCGTTAGGTTAAAAGTGCTCTCTGTCCCTCCAAATGTATTAATAGTCTCGAAAGTATCCAGCGGCGAATTTACAATCTCCATTTGCTACCGAGCACTGTACAGTATGGGACATTACTCATGTTTGGAGTCAGTAGATAAATCCCATAGATTGGCAACGTTGATTTAATGTCTAATGAACGAACATACGTCATTGTATTGTTTATTTGTCTAATTATAAATTACTCATATCAACACAACTTGGAAGGAGATCAATAAAACCCTATAGAAAATTACTCTAATTTTAAAAATACGTAACTAAGTGAATATGTAATTGCTTACTTGCTGACGCGTTTCAAAACATTCGTTCCTTTTACGAAGCATGTATTCGTAAGGAGTAACCTTTTCCGTTTACGTATTCACTTAGTTAAGTATTTTTAAAATTAGTTTAACCAGTGGATTCAAGATGATTACATCAAGCAACGTCTATAGAAAATATTAAAAATCTTATATTGTAGGGTCTGATCTATCATTAATTTTTTTAATGTATATTTTTGGCGATCTAGCCGTATGTTTAAAGTCACAATGAAGAAAGGTTGTGAATAAGGTACAGAAATGAAACAACATGGTAGAAGGTATAAGGAAGGAGATGTACTTCTATATCATATCTATCACGTGTGCATGGTCGCGTTTCGGGGTAGATATAATCACTATAGGGATGTCTACCCGTTACAAAATAATTGGAAAAATAAGTATAGAGAGGGATAATATCCTAACATTATTATTGTCTAGGAAAGCACAGGATGACGTCTTGTTACTGATAATTATAAAAATTACCACTCTTGGGGAGGATCGCTTACCTAATTTCGATCTGCACTAACCGGAGCGAAGAGATCTAACTGCTGCTCCGAAGGTAAAATTACCGCTCTTAGGGAGGATCGCTTACCTAATTTCGATCTGCTCTAACCGGAGCGAAGAGATCTAACTGCGGCTAAGAAGGGAAAATTACCACTCTTAGGGAGGATCGCTTACCTAATGTCGATCTGCTCCAACCAGAGCGAAGAGACCTAACTGCTGCTCCGAAGGGAAACTTGCCACTCTTGGGGATGATCGCTTACCTAATGTCGATCTGCTCCAACCGGATTGAAGAGATCAAACTGCTACTCTGAAAGCTCACACTTCAACTGTTGTTGGGTTCCCCTCGTAAATGTTACATGAGATTCTAACGAGCTGCGTTTTTGTGACAAAATGAACGAATGTGCAACGGATATTAACTAATCATTATATTTTTCCATCCGTGAACGAATATGTATCAACAGCTTTTGATTTATCTACTCAAACATTAGGAAATATGTAGAATATTTCTCTAAAATATTTTTCAAATCTCTTGATATTTATAATAATGTATTTATATGAATATTATATCAAGTAGTGTGTAAAATTATGTATTCGTTTATTTAAAACAATATTATAATAGAGTCATACAATATTTTAATTTTGTAATCACTGTTGAATAACTGTAAAGAAAACATTTTCGCTCATAATTAATGTGTAAATTTCGTTTTTCAAATTCATTACTTTTTTGCCTTGTATTTTTATCGAATTATACTACATTTTAAGAATTCCCAATTAAATCCTACAAACAAATTATTTTTACCGAAGTCGTTCAATTTACATTATGCCATTAAAAAAAGAATCAAACAACATTGTTAACAAGAACAGAGGAATCTGACAAAAAAGTTACTTTTGATTTACCCAATTAGTTGTCTGCACCTTTGATTAAGAGATCGTCATGGGAGTTGTGTCTGGGATATATGACAACATATCAATCAACCCGCGAGTCTCTCGGCTCGGCCTTGACACTGTTCTGGGCCTGACACTTGACTCTGGCCACTGTGGGCGTTTTGTAAAATATTACTTTTTAAACCTACATGTTACGACTTTCAATACAAATAATTTTTGTTACGCCAAAATCTATACAGAGTATTCCAGGTTTGTAATTGTCTAAAGTTACATTTCTAAAGTTACACAACTTGTAGTTAATAATGTATGTGTGTGTGTTGCATATATATATATATATATATATATATATATATATATATATATATATATATATATATATAGGGAGAGAGAGAGAGAGAGAGAGAGAGAGAGAGAGAGAATAGTTATTTGGTGTCCAATTCATCACCTCCTTAGGTAGCTATTTTTTAAATATTCTATGGGGTGACCATACCAAACTAATAGCTTTTTTTGCTATTCCGGTATTCCGTTTGGACGGAATGTTCTTTTTCCGTCGTTCCTTTATTTATTTATGTACACCATACGTTTTCTAATTGTGACATTTCTAATTATCTCAGTTCTGTCTTATGGCGGTTGTTTTACGTGATTCTATTTTCATTTTTTTTTTTATTCTGTTAATCTTCGTTTTAGTGCACTTTATTGCACTACAAAATTAGATTCTACTTATTTAATTAAGTTTTGATGTTATAGATTCACAATTTTCTAGAACAGGGGTTCTCAAATGGTGGGATGTGGATAAGTGCAATGGAACTGTGTAAAGATGTGAAGTGTGCGTCCTCAAAAAAAATGCATCAGCGGGTAGAATGACATGACATATGCGTAGTGACAAAAAACTACGTCTTTGTTTTTTGTAGAATGTTTGGTCTCGATAGATCCTTGTTACTGAGTTATTGTGTCTGTGCTCAACAATAACTTCTCTGATAATAAGTAGGGTCATTTATTATAAACTTTTTTTTTACTATATATATATATATATATATATATATATATATATATTTTTTTAAAAACAACATAGGTTATTCAAACTATGAATATATATAGTCATTCTGATCATCGTGTTTAGAGGCGAACCTTTGGTTTATCGTTTAGATTACTCAGGGGGCACCACGAGCAGGCGATCAACATCACCCCCTACGAGCAGCGGTATCCTAGCGCTTGAAACAGCATTAAATGACGCTCTCAGAAAGTTGGAAATATGTACCAGTTATAAATCGATGACGGTTAGCTCCATAAAAACCACTTTTCAACTGTTAACGCTTTTCACCAAAGAATCCCGCATCTCTTTGTATTACAAAAGCGATCGGTTGGAAGAAAGTAGTCTCTCCAAATATCTGGGTGTAGTACTTGATAGACGTCTGACATTGGGTCCTCATGTCGAACAGTGCGCGGAAAAAGCAACAAAAAGAGCTAAAATATTAAAAAGACTACAATATGGGGTGCCAGCCAGGATGTCCTAATAACTACCTATAACTCATATATCAGACCTGTCCTTAACTACGGAAGTGAAGTGACCATCACGAGCAACCGTAACACCCTCAGTAAATTGGACATCGTGCAGAACACAGCGTTAAGGATCATAACGGGTGCACCTAAATCCACACCCATTGCAGCAATGGAGGTACAAACGAAGTGTAGTTCAATGGAAAGAAATAGAGAGAAAATAGCTCTCCGATTCTGGCAGAGACAGAGGAGTACACACTCATTGGACAAACTACAGACAAGCCACGGCCCGACTGAGACTCAAATAACCACAATGGCGTAATATGACATAGTGGTCTTGAAGTATGGAATAGCCTTAGAGAAGCCAGCACTGCTTACAGATTACCGCGAGTTTTTCCACAATTTACCAAAGGCTAATTGTGGATTGAAGAACCATAGCTAGTCGAAATCTGCATCCCTGGACATAGAACTGAGGCAAGCAGCCCTGCATACAACCAATGAAGAGTACCCACAACCAGAATGGTTACATATATACACGGATGGATCTTCAATACTGGAAACAGGTGCAACAGGAGCTGCCTACTACAGTCGCAATTTTGAGGGATACCTAGCAGTGGGAACTCCCCAGACCAACTATGATGGAGAAATAGCAGCAGTACAAGCAGCAGCAGCCGAACTAAACAAAATAGCACCAACAAAATATCCGAAATCTATCGCTCAATACAGATACAGACTGCAAAAGAACAATGGAGACAAGAAAAGCCCTGGAACTCCTGGCGAATGGGGGTTGGCTTATAGCGTTACAATGGATCCCAAGCCATGTTGGAATCTATGGAAATGAGAGGGCAGACTTTCTTGCCAAGAAAGGCACATCCATGGCACAACCCAATTGCATGCCTTCGCTGCATAGCACGAAAGCCCTCATCAGTGCAACTATCGGCCGGGCAAGCAAACTGCACCTCACACATCGATCAGCAGGAAGAAAATGGGAAAACCTAGTCACCACAGGTCCCATCGACCACAGACATCCACGGGCTGTTGGCGTTGCCAATTTCAGAATGCAAACCGGGCATGACTACCTGGCCGCCCATCTACATCGCATCGGTGTGCTCCCAAAACCGGAATGCCCTCTCTGTGAACACGATAGGATTGATGAGGATCATCTGATGAAGTGCAACGCGCTCGACCATTCCGGAGATGATGATGACCCACTGGTTCGACTATACTAGTCAGCGCGTCACCAAATGGCTCAACAGCCAAGGGTGGGCGTTGGCTAGTAAGTAGTAAGTAAGTAATATATATATATATAAGAAATATGTATATAAATATGTAAATAATATATATATATATATATATATATATATATATATATATATATATATATATATATATATATATGTATGTATACAAGAAAACAGTGTTTCATAACTACAAATATATATATAATACTTAGAAGTTTTCTAATTAAGCTTGGAAATGAAGACATGTAATCAATAGTTCTCGAAAGTCGACTCGCAAATACACCAACTAAGATGCTTGTTTAATTGCATTAAAGTGAAGTGATAAGTTAATACAAGAAAAAAGTGTTGCTAAATTTATATATATATATATATATATATATATATATATATATATATATATATATATATATGATGATGATGAATAGTTGTAATATGGGGTACATCCATTCATTCTGCAGTGCATAAAATCGCACTTCCGACGTTTTGCTACAATTTCATCTAGCGAGATTCTAGCGAAACGTCGGAACTGCGACTTTATGCACTGCATAATGAACGGATGTACTCCAGATTATAACTATTCATCATATTTTTCCATCCGTGAAGGAATGCGTTTCGGGATATATATATATATATATATATATGATGATGATGATGATGATGACGAATAGTTATTATCTGGAGTACGTCCATTTATTCTGCAGTGCATAAAATTGCAGTTCCGACGTGTCGCTAGAATCTTATCTAGCATTGACGAGGTAAACACAACTGCTCTTCAACTGCAGAAGACTCGCTTTTCAAATGTTGTTGGGTCCATCTCGTCTATGCTAGACGAGATTCTAGCGAAACGTCGGAACAGCGATTTTATGCACTGCAGAATGAACGGATGTACTCCAGATAATAACTATTCATCATATTTTTCCATTTGTGAAGGAATAATTTATATATATAAATAACATAGTTTGCACCTACGTAATGCAGTCTTAACAATTTCTTAAACTATTTGTTGGGTAAGGCCAGAATTAAGCCTATGAATGCAGCATTCTCATTTTAAGGGTGAAATATTTTTATAGAATATATAAACACGTGTATTAAAGGTTAAATAAAACAATCGCATGTTTAAGTGACCTAAAAACTCCAGTTTCTAACTCAGATTCTAATTGGAACTAAATTTAATGGTATATCGCAACCCCACGTTAGTGTTATATAAATGGGGAGGCGCACAGATTGAAAGATTAAGAACGGCAGATCTAGAAAAACCTTAAAAATTATATTTCACGGAATTCTAACACAATATAAGTTATCATACAATATTTTCTCATTTTACTTAGGTTATCACCTTATATTTGCTATAAAACACCTAAACATAAGAATACATAAAGTATGTCTCATTTCTTCTAAATACTGAACACGTTAGCGAGGTTTTCTAGGGTTTGGATCGATGGAATCGGTTCTTTAAGGATACACATTATTTATTTCACCGAATGCTTGTAATAGTCACGTACCTTTGGATGTTGACGACTTTCCACGCTCGAATTAAAAAGTCTGCTAAAAATATAAGTTATGTATTTTTTAGATATTCCTGGTCATATTGCCAACTTGGTCTTGTTTATACACTTGGGTATAATTTGTTCATTGGTAAGACCTCGATAGTCAGATGCCAAAGTCTACGTCAACGTAGACGTTTTATTAGACGTAAGAGCATAAACGTTTTATTATTATTCGCTATTTTATAATAATTATAGAAATTTAAAGACAGAATTGAAATTAATTTGTTTTAGTAAATGCATGATGTTGACATCCTGTTTGTTTATAAGTCATATTGAAAGGTTTCTAATGAATAGTACAAATCTAGTTTTACGTCTGATAACAGTAACTTACCCACTTGCTGATTAGGCATTGTGGACCATGGTTTAGTGCGATTGCAGCTTTGTTATACTAGCTTCTTTATACATCTACTTTAATTATACCTCGATAAGTCGTTGTTCCCCTTTGTTCGAACGTAAAAAATTTCGTCGATCGTAATGGACAACAATATATACGTAGAAAAATGTATATATATAAATTGGGCGAAATTACCTTTCGATCCTTTACCTGAATAATTTTCAAAATTTGTAATATTTCGCAATTTATTAAATTTTAAACTCTATTAAAGCAATTAAAATCAATAGAAAATACAGGACATTTTACAAACACGTGACCTAATTTGAAGTTTCAACAACCAGGCTAACCAATCGTACAAGATTAACCAGGTTAACATAGTACTGTAGTGGGAAAAGCCACGTTTGTTTTTTTTTTAATGTTGAAGTTAAATAATTCTGTAAAAGTCCACATTTGGGTAAATTTTAAGATTTCACATTAAAATTTAATATATACAAACTCTGTATGTTAATAAACCGACTCATGTAGAATCACTCATTTCGATCTCTTACCATTATACTGTAGATAAGTCATGTGTATTACCTCAAGTAGACGTTAAATGTGACATAGCCTAACCTAACTTTCTTTGCTAACCTTAGTTGGCCCGCTCGTTGTTAATAAAAATGTGTCAAATAAATATTAATTGCTTAATTCCAAACCAACATTTATCAACCGTCATTGGTAAAACAGAGTTTTAGTTATATAATCCACACATTTACCAATTAAAGTTAATAAACCCTCAGATTTACTAGTAAAGCCTAGGATTTACAATTATTACAATTTGTTAGTTTTTATCGTTCTTACAAAGGATAGTAAAAAATATATCTAACAAGAAACAAGTGTTTTTAAGTGTTGTAAACCATTCAGTTATAAATAACATTACGTCAGTTATGGTAACTTTTTTTAAGTGAAGAAATTGAACTGAAAACCAAATATAGAGAATATTTTTTGTCTAATTAGGAAACTAATTTGTTAGGCGTTACTATATATCCATACAAAATTGGACCACAAACGAAACACCGAATTCGATGACAATGACTTTGAACCTGAGCCTAGTGATGATTAAAAAAAATAATTAAATAAAATTGAAATATTATATATCATGTTCAATTCTTAAAACACAATATTTGTAGCTAAAAAATAACCTATTGAGTGTGTTTAATTACATAATTTACGTTGCTTTGGAGCTTTGTTACAGCATTTTTATTGTTTTTTATATATAATATTTAACACTTTTGTTAAAAGAATGTATTTAATGTAAAATATTTATTTACACAGAAACCTAATTTACAAACATAGCATAAGTTTAAGAGATTGTTTATTACTATAATTAGTAGGCCTACCAATAAAACGTTAACTGTGAATTTTAGTAAATTTAAAATGTAGAAAGTTTTTTTAATTTGCAGAATGTTTTAAAACCGAGACTTACGCCCGTTTAACAAAAACCGATTCAAAACCTATATCTGCAAATGTTTTTACAAATGTAGTTTTACCTAAATATGTAGCTAAGAGTTTGGTCATAATACGTGTTTAAAGGGGTTTGTCTTGAAATCAACGTATCGAAAATTCTCCCAAACATGGATCGACCGGAACTTCTTGGCCTCGCTATCAATCCTACGAAATTACACTATTGTTTAAAAACTCTGGTAACCAAAAAACTGTGTTATTGCTTTTAGGACATGGATTTCGAAACCCAAGTGACAAATTGAAGGCCATAACTAGATTTATCACCTAATCAGGGACAATTCTACGTTCATTGTTTAACGAAGATCAAATTATGACAACTCCTTTATTTATAGGTTCAGCTGTGGACGAGACAATAGGGCACAATAAATCTCTATAGAGGAGATGGTCACACCGGCTTCCCGCCATAATGGACAATATTTCATGTCATATTTCTGGAATTGCGTTACGGGATTACGTCTGCCCGCTCGCCATTTTCTGTCCCAACATTGTTACTTATGATTCATGAAGTCCTAATGACCAACCTTTGTCCATAATCTTGTACCTGGGCACGTTACATTGTCGTATTATTTCTGACGGTCACTTTCAAAGTACAGCTCATACAAATCCGTAATGTAATTGTAAGTTTGATTTAATGCTTTTGTATCTCGTGTTTTTATTTTTAGTTTTAAATGTTGTCTAACCTGGTTCTATAAAGAGACGAAATCGTGGTAACGAACTGAAATATTTGTTCGGCTACTGATTGGAGTGTTCCAGTCCGAATTCCATGGTGATTTATAAATTCGTTTCGAGTAGGCTAAGTATCTATTATTAAGTGTCTAAATAATACATTCTCGACCAGATTTCTTGCTTAATTAAAAGTGTTTGCAAAGACCGTTTCTAAACGTTATATATAGGCTACTACATAAGATTACTTCATTGTGTAGCTTACCTAATTATAATGTTATTATAACATGAATTATTTATTGCAGTAAATGCATTATATAGCATACTTGGTTTTATTTCATTATTTAGCCTACTTGAATCCACTATGTTATATAACCTACTTGATGGACTACACTAAGTAGCTTATTTGATGTTACTGTATTACAGTATATGAGTTCAAGACTTCCCTACTTTGTATGACCTACTTAATGTATCTGCATTATATAGCATACTTGGTTTTATTTCATTATTTAGCCTACTTGAATCCACTATGTTATATCACCTACTTGATGGACAACACTATATAGCCTATTTGATGTTACTGCATTACAGTATATGAGTTCTAGACTTCACTACATTGTATAACCCACTTGATGTAAATGCATTATGTAGCATATTTGGTTTTATTTCAATATTTAGCCTACTTGAATCCACTATGTTATATAACCTACCTGATGGACTACAGTGTGTAACCTATTTGATGTTATTATATTGTATGACGTACTTCACTGTATTATGTAGGCTATTTGTCTTTATGACTTATAGAGTCTGTTTAACTTTATTGTGCTATGTTGGAATTCATTTCGTTACTTTACTTAATAATGTAGTCTATCGACTTCAATCCATTACATAAGGTAATTTATTTCACTGCATATGCAGGCTACTTGATTTCACTTCATACGCAGCCTACTCTCCGTTGGTACATTATGTAGTCTACTTGACTTTACTTAATTATGTAGCCTATAGACGTCAAAGCATTTGGAGTCTTCTTAGTTTCACTACATTTGCAGGCTAATTGATTTCACTGCATATAAAGCCTACTTGCCATTAGGTAGCTTATTGACTTCAAAGCATATGGAATCTCTTGATTTCACTGCATATGCAGACTACCTGTTTTCACTTCATGTAAAACCTACTTGTCTTTGGTACTTTATGTAGCCTACATGACTTTACTTCATTATGTAGCCGATAGACTTCAAAGCACATGGAGTCTTCTTGATTTCACTGCATATGCAGTCTACTTGCCTTTAGTATTTTATGTAGCCTACATGACGTCACTTCATTATGTAGCCTATTAACTTTAAAGCATGTGGAGTCTTCTTGATTTCACTGCATATGCAGTCTACTTGATTTCACTGAATTATATAGCTTACTTGCCTCTACCACAATATATAACCTACATGACTTTACTGCATTAGGCAGCCTACTAAATTTCTTCATTAAATAGCCTATTTCACTTTACTTTATTACATAATTTTCTTAAATTTACTGCCTTATATAGTCTACTAAACCGTTATTGCCATTACAGTTTCCAGACTTTACTGCAATTATAGCCTATTCGCCTTAACGGATTTTAGTCCACATGGCTTTACTGGATTTTACAGCCTACTCGACTATATGATTCAACTTGGTTATGTAGTCTATTGACTTCCATGCATTAAATAAACATTTTAACTTTATTCCTTTATATATCCTACTTAGTTTTACTGTATTATATGACCTATAGGCCTACTACGTTATACAGAATATTTCACTTCTCTGTACTGTATAAGCTATATAGCTTTACTGCATTATGTAGCCTATTGATCTTCAGGGATTAAGTAACCTTCTTGACTTTATTTCTTTATATAGCCTTCTTAACTTTACTGCACTATACGACCTACTATATATCACCTATACTGTTTTATATAACATAAATATATTTTCATTGCGTAATATAAGCCTTTTTCAATTTACTGCAAGTAAAGAGTTATTTCTTTGCAATTTCTTCACAGTAAACCTTTGCAAATTTCATCAACCTGGAATTAAAAAGAGGATTAAAATTTACTTAGGTCGAGTATTATAATTTGAGTGCATTGTCAAAGTTTACAAATCTAGGTTTCACCTCATTCAAAATATGTATTTATATGACCTTGATTTATTATAAAAGTGTACCTGGGACAAAACTGCTTCCGAATATCAACCCAAAAAATACCTTAACAACATCGTAATAACAAATTTATTAACATTTAATAGTTTCTTATTATTATATTTTAAAAACACAATTGTAGGAAATCTATATGGTTTAGTAATCCAACATATTTAAGAAAGATACCTTGATATATTTAGGGCAGCTGATACACTTCCAATACCTTGTTCGGCAACACGCACAACAGCGAATGCGAATCCTTGAAACACTCTCACTCCAATATTTTACGACCTCATTATCAGGCCCTGGTAACGTGTTCGGAACGGTTTGGCAGAGCCAGGGTATTACGGGTAACTGCATCCGTGTCATTATTTGGCTTCACTCTTTACGACGCTTGTTCACAAATATAGGAAAACATTGCGCGGAACGGGATACTTTAGGGGTGTAACGTTTTAGAACAAGGTAGCTACAAAGGAAAATAAGTGGTTAAGCTTGTTCGAAATAAAGTAAACTAAATATCGCTTAGTGAAGAGAAATTTACAGCAGCGTACGAACATCGTCTTATCTGTGAATAACAAGACTCGTTGTAAATAACTACTGCATATTACAATCTAATTACACTGTAATAACTTTGGACGCGATTTTTTGGCTCAATATTAAGGACTGTATTTCACAGGGGCATGAAATAACTTAGAATTGCGTGGAGCCTACTTGTCAAAATTATTAGTGAATTACCTTTATAACCATAACACTGGCTTACTGTACAAAGACATAAATAACTTAGTATGTTTTTCTAGTATAAGGCTATTTACAAGCCTTTACAAGCATAGTACGAAACCTTTACTCTAGAACGTTAGGAGAAAATGACTATGGATGTAAGTGGGATTAAAGGTACGAGATACATCTCCCGAGTAGAAAAAAGAGTGGATCGTACCTGAACTGGACCTACTCATTACCGAGGTAATTAAGACCTGTGTAGCTGTTTCACGTAAATATCTCTCGTTCCAAGGGAAAGATTAAAGAAAGGTAGATGGAAATAGGTGGCAATAAGGAAATTATATATTGGTCTTCTGGTACTGAGAATAGGGCGGGGGGAAATGATTGCATCCCAAAGGAGGATTGCGATCCTAAAGTAGAAATAAAGACTATTGGCGTCATAAAGAGGAGACTACACGTTTGACATCTTTTCAAGAGGAAGTTTGAAGAAGGTTATATGGAAATAAGTGAGATGAAGGAAATGACTCAATGATCTTCTGGTACCAGAAAGGGGGGATGTGTGCATCCTAAGGGAGACTTGGGAGCCTAATACAGGCTTACATTCTAGTGGAGTCATAATAACCTATCTAACCGTTACAGACCCTTCTTAAGATAAGGACGACGGGAAATATGAAAATAAGGATTAAGAAAATGACAATCACCATCTAGTATGGTGAATAGGGAAGAAATTATGGCGTCCTGTAGACAGGGTTGCCAAACTGACGAAGACGAAAGGTTTGAAGGAATAACGTTTCTTAATGAGGAAACGATATAATTATCCTCTAGTATAGAGAATAGACAGGGAAATGTCTTTAAAGTAATTTCTATACGAGTGTATTAATATGTATTAGCTTTGCGATTCGTTTGAATATATTTTTTTATCATTTACTTATTTTTCTAATACTGCGCATGCGTAATACTCTAATTATGACACACTACGAAAGATACAATACTAGGAGAAATAACAGTTTTTATTAATTTTACGTTTTTTACACAGAACAGAAAATAAATTTCACATATATAAACCTAGATTACTGAAGTTAGAAAACCAATTGCAGTACGTGCTTGTGTGTATATGTGTGTTTAGGTCTTTATTTTTATACTTAATAATATAATATATGACATATTCTATTTACACATTAATTTTTAGTTTGTAAACGCTATTACATTTTTCTTCTCACTTGATTCTCTCATGAAGTCGATTAATTCGGTATTCTCAATGACGAGGTAAGTAAAATAATTTTATTTCAGGAGAAGTTGTAAATCCGCCTGAGAAATCGACCTCAGGTACAGACTTCCCTCATATAATACAAAACAATATGAGGGATTAATATTCTGTGACTGTTGTAGGGGCTTTATTACGATCAAAAACCTAATTCGTTGTAAAAACGTATTGAGTTTTAACTTAAATTTGTAAACTGGTAATGAAAAAATCTTCTGCTTCCGGTTCCAAATCCAATTGGGAAGTTAAAATCATTTCCGCTATTTTCAATTTATTAATTGCTGCCATAAACAGCTCTGCTGAACAACCTTCACTCTCTAACATTCTTTGCGAATATTGAGAAGCTGATCCATGAAAATACGGCGCTATTTACTGCTGTTGAGGACTTACTAAAATGCCTCAACGAGTGCATCGCTGCTGACACCATAACATTTATTTACCTGCTTACTTTAACCAACCGCGTAACTTTACCCTCCATTTTACACTTCTCAATATAACAGAGCCTGCCTAAACAACCAACGATCAAATATTAAAGCGGACAGTTTGCAATTATCTCGATTCTATCCGTCAAGGATTTTAATATATATATTAAATATATTAAATATGGTGATATGTTTTCTTGTAATATAGTTAATAAATTAAAAATATTTCAAAAATAAGAATATTTTTAATGGATATATTTATTCAAAGCTTTTCGCCGATAAAATAGTATCAGCACCTTCAGGAAAATAATTATCTAATCTAAATTAGATAATTATTTTCCTGAAGATCTGATACTATTTTATCGGCGAAAAGCTTTGAATAAATATATTCATTAAAAGTATTCATGTTTTTGAAACATTTTTAATGTATTAATTTATTATATATATATATATATATATTATAACATAAAGTACGAGGCTTTAGATTGAATTAAGCTAGTTGCGAAATAAATCATCTATAATATTTTAGCAAAGAAATACAAATAGTTTTCTGGTGCTGGTAAAGCAGGTACCCAAGGCAGGTCATTATTCTTTCCAGGAAGTTTATAAGGGGAGTCCGGCAAATAGACAAAGGTCCAAGTCTTGTGGAAATTCCAGCGGCCGATATAGCCTGGGGAATTTTAACCATGTACTGTTAGGTTTAGAAAAATTAAGAACTAGGGGAGTTGAAAGAGAGTCTCGGAGCAAGGCAGGCAGGTTGGTGGGGACAAGGATGAAAGCGTAAAGGGAGAATTTTGTTAAGTTAAATAGAGATTTTATAAGTAAATTTTTAGTAAATGCGAAGTAAAAGTTTTTTTATATAAAGTAAGTCGTTTGTGTCAAGTGTTAGCACAGAAGTGAACAAGCCAGGATTCCAGGGACTCGTCTGAACTATAAGTATATTTAAATAATAAGTGTAGCAACAGACATCTATCTTCTAGTTTAACGTAAATTTTAAATTCATCAAAATTTATAAATATAATTCTATTCACCATTTCAAGTTTAAAGCAAAGTTCCCATAATAGCGACCCCGAGAGAAAGAATATAATTTTACTACTGTTTTTATTCTAATTGAATCTAAAGCCTCAGAAGTCCACCTTTTATACTGTAATTTAGTTAAGTTATCGAGCCTGTCACTGCTCAATATTAATAAATTTTTTTGAATAATTTGTAGAGTTAATTAAGGAAATAAATGCAAGTGATGTTTAAAAATTGATAAAATTGTTAATTCTTTTATAAACCTGAAGGTGACTTCAATAGGTAAGGCAATTAAATAACATTTAAAATAATTTAAATTATAACCAAAGTTAAGTTATAATATGACGCCCAACGTATTGGCAAGTTAAGTTATAATTTGTCGCCCAACTAGATGGCAAAGTTAAATAGAAATGGTGAATATAAATCATAAATTAATAAACAAATTTATTAATCTGTTGGCTTGAATAAGAGTGTTAATTAAGGAAATTTAATAAAAAACTGTGAACATTATTAAGACTATAGAACATTATTAGGGAAGAGACTTTAAATCATGAATAAAGTAGATGAAAAAAAATTGGGTGTGGGGACAGAGACAATTGTAAGGACTAGGGTTAACACCGGAATAGATATGCTACAGTTACTGCAATTATTAAGTGCGAAAATGGATCAAACTACACAAGATTTAAAGGAAACTTTAAATACTAAATTAGATGAATTTAATGACAAATTAGATAAAATAATTAATAAAGATAACGAAATCAATGAAGAAGTTAAAGAAGAAATTAATGATAATTTAGTTAAGAACAATGAAGACTTTAAGGTAGAAATAAATGATGTATTAATTGAGGATAAGGAAGAATGCAATTATGAAAGCTTAGAATTAAACAATAAAATTGAGACAACACAAACTAAATTAGCGGACGAGGAATTAATTTGTGAAGATTTAAACATACTAAAAATTAACACGGGACAATGTATTACTGACAACATTGAGTTAAAAAAGTTAGACGACCACAGTAAACAAAACAAAAATCATTTGACGTCTGTAGAAATTCGAAAGGGACCTATCAACATGTTAGAGAACGTCGAACAATATTTATCGTATGTTCAAGGGATATCAGAGGAAGTAATAATTAAGAAATTCGCACGACCCTTTGACCCAAATGTTACAGCAACTGTAATCACTAGAGGAATAAAAACTAAAAGTGCATTCTTCAACCTAGTTACAGAATTTCACTTTCAACAAAAGGAACACTTTCTGTTAACATCACACCATAGTCCAGGCCAATTAAGTCAAAGACACGGGATTAGACAACGGAATGAAATTAATCGTTTTGTGAAGGAATCAAACCAGCCAAGTGTAATTAATGAAAAACCATCAGAGCCGGGTCAAAATTGCTGTAGAAACAAAAATACCCCATTTGAGCGAGGAAAACACCTGCAAGACTCAAGTACAATGATCTCGGAAGGACAGTGCGACCCCTTGTTGAACGTTTGTTGTAAATAACCAAACTCATATAATACTTCTTGTTTTATAAAAATAATAATAATAATATCTGTGCTACGAAAAAAAATAATAAACGATGAATAACGAACTTAAATTTAATAAACTGCGCAAAGGGAAAATTAATTAGGAAGTGATAAAATTATTATTTAGCTAAACAAGTAAAATGAATTGTAAAATTTCCACATTTAATTTTAAAGAAAGATTGTTAATTTGTATGTTGTGATTTTTAATTATGGAATAATTGATAAGAGAAATGATCTACAAAAAAAAAATGTTTCTAATATACATTGGAGAATAATTATTTGTTTATTGTAACTAATTAAATTTGAGGTTAATTGAGAAGGTATAACAGTATTACAATTATAAACCATTTAGGAACGTATGCATATTAATTTTTTTATAAACTAGTAATGCTTTCAATTAAGTTACTGCATCTGTCAGCTATTTTGTAATAGTTTTAAGTGAGACATTGTCAACTAAATTATTTGATCACTAAAACAATTTCACAAAACGGAGTAAATTTAATCTATAATTATAACATTATATTTGCGACACTTTGTTTTGGTTAGTATTAATAATATTTGACAATTGAATTATTTTATTCAGTTTAATAATTAATTATGCAGCATATTGAATGACATGTTTAAAATTGTAAGATAATGATAATTAACTGTTAGTGATTTTAATATGTAATTTTAGCTAAACGCAATTGCTTGGGTGTTTTATTTAAAATGAATCTTAACCCTGTAAAAAAAAAAAAAAAAATACTCGTCTTAGTAAAAGAAATTAATATTCTCCTTTTTTGGTAATAAACCTTATTAAGTTGGTTAAATTTGTATTAGAAATTTAAGATTGGATGAAGAATTTAGACAAATTGTTCTTTATGTCATAGCATTCAATTATGGTAAACAGCAAATTCTTAGAAATTTATGAAGGACCCTACGAAATAAAGAAATGTTTTGGTAATAGCAGTTACCAACTTACTTCCATAATTAATGGTAAACTTAAGGGTAAATTTAATTGTAGAATGTTAAAAAGGTATCACAAACCCATATTAAGTAATTAAATAATTGTATAAAAGATTTAGATTTTCATGCATAAATAACTAATGGTTAGGATCATATGATGAACAATGGCATTGTGAACTTTCAGATTTAATTTTAAAGAAAGAGTATTAATTTTTATGATGTGATTGGTAATTATGTAATATTTATAAGTGAAATGTTTAGGATATAAGAGGTTTAACTATAGTAAAATTTAATGTATTAGAAGTTTAAGATTGGTGAAGAATTTAAAACAAATTGTTCTTTGATGTCAGCATTCAAATATTGTAAAATTTAAATTTAAGAAATCAAACAAAATTAATTTTAAAATTCTGGGGACTCTATAACATAAAGTACGAGGCTTTAGATTGAATTAAGCTAGTTGCGAAATAAATCATCTATAATATTTTAGCAAAGAAATACAAATAGTTTTCTGGTGCTGGTAAAGCAGGTACCCAAGGCAGGTCATTATTCTTTCCAGGAAGTTTATAAGGGGAGTCCGGCAAATAGACAAAGGTCCAAGTCTTGTGGAAATTCCAGCGGCCGATATAGCCTGGGGAATTTTAACCATGTACTGTTAGGTTTAGAAAAATTAAGAACTAGGGGAGTTGAAAGAGAGTCTCGGAGCAAGGCAGGCAGGTTGGTGGGGACAAGGATGAAAGCGTAAAGGGAGAATTTTGTTAAGTTAAATAGAGATTTTATAAGTAAATTTTTAGTAAATGCGAAGTAAAAGTTTTTTTATATAAAGTAAGTCGTTTGTGTCAAGTGTTAGCACAGAAGTGAACAAGCCAGGATTCCAGGGACTCGTCTGAACTATAAGTATATTTAAATAATAAGTGTAGCAACAGACATCTATCTTCTAGTTTAACCTAAATTTTAAATTCATCAAAATTTATAAATATAATTCTATTCACCATTTCAAGTTTAAAGCAAAGTTCCCATAATAGCGACCCCGAGAGAAAGAATATAATTTTACTACTGTTTTTATTCTAATTGAATCTAAAGCCTCAGAAGTCCACCTTTTATACTGTAATTTAGTTAAGTTATCGAGCCTGTCACTGCTCAATATTAATAAATTTTTTTGAATAATTTGTAGAGTTAATTAAGGAAATAAATGCAAGTGATGTTTAAAAATTGATAAAATTGTTAATTCTTTTATAAACCTGAAGGTGACTTCAATAGGTAAGGCAATTAAATAACATTTAAAATAATTTAAATTATAACCAAAGTTAAGTTATAATATGACGCCCAACGTATTGGCAAGTTAAGTTATAATATATATATATATATATATATATATATATATATATATATATATATATATAAGATGAACCGAACGTAATGGACTATAACATTCAAGAATATATATATATACATATATATATATATATATATATATATATATATATATATATATATATATATAACAACTAAGGTTATTCAAATACAAGAATTATTTATTCGTTTATATTCAGAGTTTTTCGTTGATAAACAGTACCAAGATCATCAGAAATGAATAATACAATTGTATTTGAATAATCTTAGTTGTTTTTTATTATTATACAAGAAAACATATTATATATACATATACATATATATATATATATATATATATATATATATATATATATATATAACAAGCAAAAGAATTTCATCCCAGGACTACAACTTGGTATTAACTAAAATAAAATATAAAAGGCGTGTATATCAACATTACCAAAATGCTACAAAGAGTTCGGTTAGGAGTTGTTTGATTTTTCTTAATAAATAATAAAGATTACTAAAGTTTACTTCAAGTGAAAAGACTTTACCCGCCATATACTGTAGTGTAATAGTATAACGCAAATTAACATTGAGGCAAATTCAGTTGTCAACCGGTTAGTCAATGTTGAGAAGGTTTTTTTTTATTTAAAATGAAATCTATTTAGCCCGGAAACTTTTTATATGTATGATAATGTAATATTACAGCTATTTATCATAAAGAACCCTTGAGTTTATAAAGTTGTAGTTTGTTTTGTACATTGAGAATGTTATTGTACGTTTTTCTAGAACGTTTACGTTTTGGAAACAGGGTTTCATTATTGTTTCCATACTCCTAAAGACTATATCGGCAGGACATCCCGATAGTGTGCGACAAATAATGAAACAATCTTTATATCAAATAATACTCAAAAAACTCTAACTATTTGCATTGTTTGTCTTGCCTCTAAAGATGATTGTCTCGTAACCAAAATATACAACAGGTTAGACTACAAATACTTCTGATTAGAGTTTTTGAGTATTATTTATTATTATTATTTAACCCTCTCTGAATCTCTACTTTAGATATGTTTATGTTTTTATCAAGTATTCACACATTTTAAACATCTAAATATTTCAACTCGCAATAAATCATATTGTCGGCGACTGTCACCGGACCAAGTAAGGTTTCAAAGTATTTTCCTTGCTTTGCAGTGAAAGAGAACGGGACAAGGTAAGGAATGGCGACATGTTTATCAACAGTTTTATAACTATAATTATTATACAGTAAATCTTTCATGTTGATCAGTTGACCTAGTGACTTGTCGGCTACACGTTCTTCTCTTGTTTGTTAATCATTGCTATTACGGGAATATAAACTGTTTTTATTTATTTGGAAAGTTGACCTGCCGCGAAGATTTTCCACTTTCCGTGGGAACAAGACAGATACGTTGCCGTAACAATAATTACCGATCTCGTTTAAATATACAAGAGATTTATGGTGTTTGTTTTAAACAGATGCTTTAGGCTTATTGTATTTTTTCAAATAAAATAATATATTGGAATTTTAAAAAATAGAAATTGGTTATGGCACTCGAGAGAGTCTCGACACAAGTGATAACAGAAAAGACCTAATAGTTTTGTAAAATATCGAACGGTAATCGCCGAAAATATCAGTTTATACATTTTTCAATCAATGTTTAAATCTTCATTTGAGGAATGTATTTAGTAAAGACTTATATTTATTGTAGTCAATAATAAAATAATGCGGGTAACAAATAAAATATTTCATCCTAAGAAAAGTTTATATTTAAGTTAGAACTCTTAATTATCTTGTTATTAACTACAATAAATATTCTATTAGGCTATAAAATACATTCCTTTAATAAAGATGTAAATTATAATACATTTTTAATTCAAATTTTACATATTCACTTCTGGAATGTGTGTAATAAAGAGTAATATTTATTGCAATCAAAAATAAAATAATGCGGGCAACAAATAAAATATTTCATCCTAAGAAAAGTTTATATTTAAGTTAGAACTCTTAATTATCTTGTTATTAACTACAATAAATATTCTATTAGGCTATAAAATACATTCCTTTGATAAAGATGTAAATATTAATACATTTGTAATTCAAATTATACATATTCACTTGTGGAATATGTGTAATAAAAAGTAATATTTATTGTAGTCAAAAATAAAATAATGCGGGTAACAAATAAAATATTTCATCATAAGAAAAGTTTATATTTAAGTTAGAACTCTTAATTATCTTGTTATTAACTACAATAAATATTCTATTAGGCTATAAAATACATTCCTTTAATAAAGATGTGAATTATATTACATTTTTAATTCAAATTTTACATATTCACTTCTGGAATGTGTGTAATAAAGAGTAATATTTATTGCAATCAAAAATAAAATAATGCGGGTAACAAATAAAATATTTCATCCTAAGAAAAGTTTATATTTAAGTTAGAACTCTTAATTATCTTGTTATTAACTACAATAAATATTCTATTAGGCTATAAAATACATTCCTTTAATAAAGATGTAAATTATAATACATTTTTAATTCAAATTTTACATATTCACTTCTGGAATGTGTGTAATAAAGAGTAATATTTATTGTAGACAATAATAAAATAATATGGGCAACCAAAAAATTTATTAGATGTTAACTATATACAAATTGGTTTAACAAATTCAACACGAATTATTTCTTTAACAAATATAAGACAAAACAAATATATAAGTATAAATCTTTTCTTTCAAAAATTGGACTAAAATACATAGCTCTTTATTACCATCGTTATATTAAATTAATTGTATTAAGATTTATCAAAATTTAAATAAATTAGTACATTTAGGCCTACTACATGATCAAAATTATTTATTAAATAAATATTCTACGATTATAAATAAATAATAATCTGCATTTCAAAGACTGTTCTACAACATAACCTATAACACAAAATCAGCTGTTGCATGAAATCATATGTTATCATTTAATTCACTTGAGTGACCTGACGCGAAAGCAATGGTTTAACCTCATGTGTTGTTCACCGCGAGTTTAGAAGTTATTACTTCAAAAACTTATTTATTTCATTTCTATAAATAGGGAGTATGCCTTACCAATACACTAAAGTTACGTGTAACGTTTGTAAAGAATAACTGGAATATATTTGCCAGTAAATTTACAAACGAATCTATGGAAAATACTAAATAGAAAATTAAAACCACACATTAACTCTACAATATAAACCGTATGAGGCCTGCGTGGTGTCATGAATCGGGTCCAACGAGTAAACGCATCATTCAAGACAGTGAGACTGTCACGTCGGTATCCTGCATCAGGGGCTACATTATGGCGGTAAGGGACCATTGTTTGTGTAGCACGGTGGGGGGTATCAGCTGTTTTTGTCAAGCTGATATACTATCAATGTGTTATTAATGTAGTCAGGACATTGCATATCGTGTTGCCGACTAAATAACGCGACCTTTTAATAAAACCACGCCCACATAATCGGCTCATCCGAGTCTGTCTTGCCGCCAGTTGATTATGTTGGATTTACAAGAAATATGGACCGTGTTTAAATGAAACTTCCGCTTGGTTCTGACTTCGTAACTCTTCCAGTAAATATATTTTTCTGAAATACAAGCATTTATCTTACGAGTAGGTTTTTCATTTTTGAGGTGTAACTCATGGGGCAGCGTGTAATAAAAACTACGTTGGGAGTGAAACGTTGAACGGGCATCAATTAGGAATCCACGCTTGAGTGGGTAACCATCCGGAAGCCAACGAGTTTTATGCTGAAGATTTTCGAATGAAAACAAATTTCATATATTGCTAGTAGATCTTATCGTCTTCACTTGGAGATTGTTTGGAGATTACGTTTAAATATTTTTTAATTAAATTTCCAATATATTCAGTAACATCTCACGTCTGATTAAATTACATGAGAACTTATTATTATTATTATGTTTTATTATTCGTGAATCATGTTAATTTATGTAATGTGCATTACCAATAGGTTAAAATGCATGTCAAAGGAAAATTATATTCTAATATCAATTCCTAATACCTTAATGATAAATATTTTTATCTAATACGAGTATATAATTGTTGATATTGCTATACATTGTTGTTGCTATATTGTTGCTATGACTTATGCTATTTTTAATAATTATGGTAGTGTACTATTCCCCATTTAATTATATTTAAAAGTAAAGTTATAAATGTAATAAATTATGATGGAAAAATAATGTGTAAAATTTAAGTGGATAACATTTTTAACATGCATTATAAGAAAGCCAGTATAGAATTTAAAATTATCGAAATTATTCTTCATTTGAGGTGCTCAGTGCCAAAGTACATTTATTAGGAAATGGGCACTGATCGTGTATGTTTCAAAATTATTTGTATGTTGCAGTTTGAAAGAAATACGTTGTCCTTAGGAGAGCATCGTACACTCAACTATAGACTAAACAAAGTTTATAAATAATGAAGCGTAACTAATAATTTAAAATCAGAAAGTTATTTCCGTAATAAATATGACATTTTGCGATGATACGTTTTTTGCGGTCTAGACGTTTTTGAAACTGCTTTTAAAAAAAGTATACGTTATTAAATTAATGTACATCGTTGTATAAATTTGCAGTGTATCTCTTGGTTTTCTTTACAGGTAATGTTCTATTACTTCATACAAGTAAAATCAGGCCAAGAGATCCTGTCCTTTGATCCTGATTATTATTCCTAATTATGTTAACATCCTTAGGGCTTTTTGAAAGTTCTTACTAGCTTCAAGAAAGTAGCACAAAATACTACAGGATTTGTGCGTGTTTTTATAATGAACCTCGTCGAGATAAACAATGAAAAATACAGCTACGGAGCCATAAATATTTACCTTATTACCAGTTCTAAATTATAATCTATATCGCAGTATCTGCAGCAGTTGTATGAAATAAACTCATTATTGTAGAACACGCCGGGAAATATAATAAAAAATGTAAATATTTTTAAAACGAAACGTTCTTCTAAACGAATCCAAATGTAGAAACATTTTACAGAAATATATGGAAAGAGTGCTTTAATTTTTTTACCCAATACTAATTCTTATGACAATCGTTATATATGTTAGCTACTTATTATTCTAGTTTATGTAGTCTACTGCGCTTCTTGACGAAATTTATAGGATTTACAGAATCTGACAGTAATATTCAGCCTACAAGGGAGAAGCACTGAAGCCGGGTCCCTCTATGGGGAGCTCTACTGCAAGATCTGTAGTTCTACATGTTACTACGGGCCCCTTGGTTGAGACGTCTGGCTTGAGATGTTGAGTACATAGAAACGAATGCCTAATGCGAGATGTTTGAGTGCTTAGAGAATGGGAAGGTGGGACGAGTTACGTTCGAAGCGACCAACGATCCCTACGCAAAAGGTATAAGTCGAACAACTGTCGATTATACAGTTTCTTCGCCCCATTTGAGAGTAGGTAAGAGACCTTGTTTACGTAATTCCGTAGTTTTACTTCATTCTTATTATCAGAGGAATTAAGACATATCTATAGCCCTTAATAATTTCATTTATTATTTCTTATTATTGTTATTCAATGGCGTTTATAATCCAGATGATGGTTTCTTATAAGTGCGTTCCTCCGCAAACACCAAAAATGCCAATACTCATGAGTGACAAAACATTTTACTATGTAAAAGACCTTCATGTAAGTCCCGATAAAGTTATGAGAATGGAGTTATTTTAAATGCGTCCACAAAGAAAAATATTTAAATGCTAGGAAATGCAGAAAATGTACTCAAATCTATAATTAGTAAATAGTTTTTTGCTTTAGTGTGCCTTTTAATTTTTCGAAGCCCTGTAAGAATGTAAAAAATATACACTTCTCCACCACCAATACACCAGCTCCCCGACGTTTATTTAGTTCCTGTAGGCCTAAATATAATTTTAAACAGACAAAAACAGAAAGTGGTATTTATATTCTATAAATTATATTTTATTTATATTAGTTTCTATAGTTATACGGGTTTTTTCGTAAAAATTGTAAAATATTTTAAAAACTTCAGCATTCCTAGTACATCTAATTGAAATTCTACAATCAATCTTACAATATTATGGTACATAAAAGCCAACACACAAATAACGCTATCTTTAGGAAATGTGCGGATATTTTGTTGATTCTAATTTGTGTTACTTAAATCTTACGTTTTAGTTGTTTGTGTTCTAATTTAAAAATAAAAGTATAATATTAAAAATAATTCCTTGCTTTCAATATACGTATGGTTATGTAAGTACCTTGTCCATCAATCTATTATTATATCCCAATTCGAGAAGTAAAATCTCGCTAGAGATAAATTCTTGGCATACAAATACAAAAACCTCGCTTCCATAAAACTCAAGTCCCCGCCTATCTTGATCACATCCTTTGCACCCGTTCTCGTTGTACGAGCTAATCCGAGCTTGCGCATAATGGGTCAAAGTTCACTCTGATATATCCATAGCAACGAGTCAATTATAAGTAACTCTGTGCGAACCGACAGTCGAACTCAGCTGATATTCGATTGAATGAGAAACTGAATTTATTGTTGCGTTGTTGTGCGCGGCTGTTGCTAATAAGCGCTGCCTTGTGTCTGCTCGCAGAACTAATGAACGTCGGCGTTGCGATCGGAATCTGGTTGGTTTGTGAATATTCTTGCAGCATATGCGCCGAGATTGTGGGGAAAAAGTTTGATTGAGTTATGGCGATGCGTCGAGAATAGTTACTGGTTGAGTGGAAGTTATCGATGCGAATTACTGAATCTCCGTAACGGAATACTTCCGTAAAGGAATTTTAAATCCGAATGGTAAAATCTAAAATATAATTGTTTTACGTAATTTAATTTATATTATACTTAAGCATATTAAACCAATTGCTGATGAAATATATGCCGTATCTATTATGGCTTTAAAATAGAGTTATATGTCCTTAATGATTGGAGTAAAAATAAGTGGGTTAATTCCTAAAACCTGAGTAAATTAATAAACTGGAAATATAGAACGAAAGTATAATGTCTGCTAGACATGAATAATGCTATTATAATTTTAATTACAATATATTATATTAAATAAGACACTTTTTAATGATAATTTATTAATAAACGAAACAACTATAGGGATTTTTTTAAATTGGAACACTCAAATATAACTCACAATTGAAATTTCATTTTTGAAAATTACACACAAAGATAAATGACACAAGACCTTTGATTAACATTTATAGGAGGATTTTTACAATGGGTAATTAATAAATGGATTTTTATTAAATTTACGTGTATGTACATAAATTACGTATAACTATATGTTTTAATTTTAAAAAAATAAAAACTCTAAACTTCTTCTAAAACATAACCCTAAATTAAATTGAAACAATGGTTCTTTCAAGTTGTTATTCTGTTATATGTATCTAAATACGATCTTAGGTTTTCCCATCTAAATTACCCTTTTAAATAAATAATATCGTTTTAATTTAGATATCAACGCCACGTATAAAGAATAGAAGATATTAGGAGACTTTTCAAAATTGTTACAGGAATTACGAAAAAAATACAAGTATTACAAAAACTACAATCATAATTGATGTAAACATATGATTCACAAATCTAGCACATTCAGATGTAAGCCTGATCCAGTTGGTACAGTCGGTTTAGTGTCGAAATTGGTGTAGTGGCTTTGTAGATGTGGTTCCATTAGCCAGACTAATAGGTTACACCGTTAAAGTCTGGCCAAACACATCAGTGGCATCACAGTGAATATGACGTGAATGTGAATTCTTATTCTCTGCAGTTGGTTCAGTCGGTTTAGGGTCGAAATTGGTGTAGTGGCTTTGTAGATTTGGTTCCATTAGCCAAACTAATAGGTTACACTGCGTTAAGGTCTGGCCAAACACATCAGTGACATCACAGTGAATGTGACGTGAACGTGAATTCGTATTCTCTCAGTGACGGTTATTCACTCAAGCCCGACACTTTCTTTACTATTCTTCCAATATACGAATCGAATTTACCGTCTCTTCAGAATAATATTTAGTTATATTAGATGAGAAGAAAGAAAAGTCACCTACAATATAGATAAACTTTTCAAGAAACGTAGAAACAAAAAGTGTATATGAGAATTTTCCACATCTGAGGGATGATTTTTATAAATATGAACGGAATTTTATCTCTTGCTATTTCCGGACATATGAAAAAGTTTTAATTTAGGGCTCAGCAAATTGGAGATTAATATGAAAAAAACAGCTGGCGGAAGGCCGTTCCACCACAGCGAAAGATTTCAATATAGTTGAGGAAAATTGAGAAAGTTAACACATTCTTTTAAGCATTATTATAACTGCTTTTAATATACACACTTGTTGGGGTGATTTGTGGAGAACCTTTGCAACCGTAGTTTGTCCAAGGTGTTTTGTCGCAAGGTAAAAACTTGATTGACCTCAGAGACAAATTCTGCTAAACTGCTCAATGACTAAACTACAAAGGAAAACAAAATATATAGAAAGGCTCTAAATATCACATAAATTACCAAAATCGAATTAGGGAAATCTTCAAAAATATCTTTATCCATGAACACTTAATATTCTTAATATAGTCATCTTCACTTCTGTTAGGGATATTTGTGTACATTGAGTAATGTTTCTGCCTTCCTTAACTTTAAAATGTTTCACTAAATAGAGTTTCTCTTTCATTGACTCATCCCATAAAACTATTAGCAGTTTTAAACTTACGAAAATAACTCACGAGTAGGCCTTACTATTAAAGGTTCTGAGATTGGAGTTATTCTGAAACGATTCAAAGAAAAATATTTTAATGTTAGAAAAGGCAGAAAATGGTATTAAAAAATGTAGATCCTACATATATAAAAACTATCCCTGCGCTGACCTATTTGATCAAAATAAATAAATTAGAATATATCAAAACCGCTACAACTTACTCAAATCTCCCCTGATAGTCTTGCTACTATGCATGTAGAAGCATGATGTGATGAGGCTAAGTTGTATCTTGGAATGAATTAAATATCTTCTGCTTTTATCTATTATATTTGATTACTTTTTTAAAAATATTTTGATGTTCTTCAAATAACCACATACTCGCCTATTCTTAGTTATCAATTTAGTTATCACTGGCATAGAACACGTGCGATGTTACGGGATTTATACGTGACACTAATGTGTTCGACTGAAGCTTTATAGAGGATAAATGAAGAGGACATAGGCCTATAGTGCCCAAAGCCAATGGGGAAGGCAGCTGGACATATTTACTTATCTAGTGTGACTCAGAAGAGATTTAAAAATGGTATTACATTCCTTACTAATTTTAAACGTTGTTTTTTTTTCAAAAAAGAATAACACAAAAGCTCAACAGGTTTGATCCAGTTGATGCGCTCCCAAACAATCGTCTTACTTTTCGTTTCTGTTTCCATATCTGTCTCTCTTTTTGTACTTCCTGTTACTTTCTTTGGAATACGTCCTTGTATAAGAGTTATGCGTATTAATCTGTCAATGGAAAGTGTGTTGCCTTCATTGCGATCAATATTCACCTCCAAATAAAAAAAAATTTACTGACAACTACAAAACCAAAAAAAAACTAAAAACATTTTCTGACTTTTTGAATAAATTGTATTGTTTACTAACTACTTGTAATAATTTGCTGTGGTTTAATATTAATAAATGATACACGCAACCTCTACACAAGTATTTTTATTCAAGTCTTATGTACATTTACAAAGTAACCAACGTCAGAGAAATGACAATACATATATTGCATATATTGTCATATCGAGTTATAATATACATAGTATGTATCGTCATGTCTCTGAAGATGGTTACTTTGTAACTGAAATGTAAATAAAACTAAAATAAATATATTTGTGGCTAAAGGTTGTGTGTGTTATTTATTAACAAATTTATTGTGTTTACTTCCGGCACATATGCTTTTCACACGATAAATGAACGTAACAGTCCCAAGCAATCGTCAGGAACGTAATTTTGGGGGACTCGTTGGAGTTCCCCTTGCAATTAACAGGAACACGTCCCTGGAGTGAATCCGGTATTACTCACCATAGGAAATAACTAGCTTTTATAAAAATAAGTGATTACTAACTAACTGATGTTACACCACGCATGCGCGCGCGTGCACACACACACACACACACACACACACACACACAGACAGACACACACATACACACACACACACACATATCTATCTATATATATATATATCATGCATTACTTTATACTCTGTCACCTTCCTTCTCATCTTCATTGATTTATTCAATATATTTATATTTCATGGCACATATATTTCAAGCGCAACCTGCTTGTTTTCCCTCCTGCTACCGGTCCTTTATCTTGTCATTTACGCCTTGATTTATTAATTACATGAAGATTCGCAGCTCGACACGCCGCCGCTATAAAATGAATAATTAGCTAAAGTAAAATCAATTATTACAACTTAGCTTATTTAGTCAGCTTAATTAATGTTGTACATTAAATTAAAATAAATTGTGTTTTCGTATTCATAAATAAACACGCAAGTGGCTTTTTGTTTAAACAGACCAATGCATTTTAACTGTAGCATGAGTGATAAACGGATGAACCATTCAATCTTCGCAAAAGCTAGAGCTTGTAAGATATCAAGAAGGGAGTTTAAGGGAGGGATGATTTTATGTATATCAATTGACAAAGGGTAAACAAAATTATAAAAGACAAATCGAAATTCCAATTTCACACATTTATGTGGAACATTTTTTCTACTATGTCTGTATAACCGTGTATTGGGTAGCCGTCTCTCTTCATCCGAGTTGATAACAGGCGTGATTACTACAGGTAATCGATGCCATGACCTTCCCCAAACCTCCAGTCCCACGGGATTATTGAGTTCTTTCGTTAGTACTACCTAATTCTAACTACACTGCTATATATGGTTGACACTGCTTTATGTCGATAAACAGTAGTTGTCATTCAGTGTTAACTGTAGACAAGAAAAGCCAACATTTTAAAATTCATATAGTATAACTGCAGGAATAAAAAGTCAACATTTGTAGTGAAATATAACGCTAGAGATAGAAAGGAAAAATATTGAAAAATATATAATTAAAGAGATGAAAAGTTAAAATTTTAAAAGAAATATAACTGTAGAGATGAAAAGTTAACATTTTAAAATTAGTATAACTAAAGAAATGAAGGGAGGAAATGGTATATCTCTTTATATTGGTTAAATGTTTATATTTAGGACAAAAGTAAAAAAATTAAAAAAACTTATAAATAAATAACATTTTTTTGAATTATAATTAATACACACACACATACACACATACACACACACACACACACACACACACACACACACACACACACACACACACACACACACACACACACACACACACACACACACACACACACACACACACACACACACACACACACACACACACACACACACACACACACACACACACACACACACACACACACACACACACACACACACACACACACACACACACACACACACATACATACGTATATATATATATATATATATATATATATATATATAAATATAAAATACGTTTTCTTGTTAAATAATTTAAAATAACACAGGTTATTCAAATACAAGAATATTTATTATTTTATATCCAATATAAAATAATAAATATTCTTTTATTTGAATAACCTGTGTTATTTTAAATATATATATATATATATATATATATATATACTGATACGTATTCCTTCACGGATGGAAAAATAGGATGAATAGTACATCCGTTCATTCTGCAGTACATAACATTGCAGTTCCGATGTTTCGCTAGAACTTCATCTAGCATTGACGAGGTGAACCCAAGAATAGTTGAAGAGCGAATCAACTGTTTGGCTTACCTCGTCAATGCTAGATGAGATTCTAGCGAAACGTCGGGACTTTCATATTAACGGACATATGAACGGATGTACTGCGGATAATAACTTCCATTATATGTATAACGAATATTATATATAGAAAATAACATTTCTATACTAAAATAGAAATAAAAATAAACTTGTCTAGGTCTACATCTCTATATTACCAATCGATGTACGTTTCATTGAATTAGAAACACTGATATCCAAATAATTTCCCAGAGCCTCTGAACAATCGTTCCACAGGATCAATTACACTATTTTGCAATGTCACTAGAAACAAATTCGCTTACACTCAGACTGCTTTTAAGCCGTATCACTTCCTCGTTAATAGAATCCCTATTCCGAGATAGAAGATAAGACACGAGTTCATAACTCATCGGTGGCGATTTTTCGATAAAAACCGACGGGAAATTAACTTATTTTGATTGTTGGCATATTTTTTACCACGGATTCGGGACCAATCTGTGAAAGGCATCTGGTAATTATCGAACAAAAACGGGGACATCAGTCACTCTTAGGTAACGCTTGGAAACCCGTTTCTTATTTTATAACACTATTTATTTTTCTTCGCTAACAAGGCGGAAATCTTTGGTTTTCAATGAAATTTTTATATCCGTTTAGAGAAACGATCGAATGATTAGGCGGGTTTCGGACAGAGAATATATGACGTGTAACGTGACACTCGGGTGTTTTCTAATTATAAACAAAACAAATGGAATTAATCACCTCGCTAGGTGATTCGTTGGCTGACACAAATATACTCGCACGCACCCAGGATGCTTCATTATAAGCAAATACAAATAAAGTTATTTTATTGTTTAACTAAGTCTTTATTTCTGCTTCGTAGAGGATCAGGGCAAAAATCGTTATAAGAATATGTTTGGGAACATTAAACCTTTTAATAAAATAACAACGAACACCATATCACACTCAGTAATATGTTTTCTCATACGCGTTTCACTGACAGTATCTTCATCATTAGGAGCAGCGGGATAACGAGTGTAATAACAGAAATTTCAAATTATAACTAAATTACTATGTAGTACTCGTACATTGCCATAAAATATATTGGTAAAAATAAGGACGATAAAAAAATGTAATGTACATTCTACTGTAAAAGCCCCTATAATGGTAAATCCTAAAAGTGTCCAATAAAACTTAATTTTGATCAGCTTTTAGACTAAATGTGAATTCCAAATCCCTCTAAAATAATCATTCATTTCGAACTTTTACCACCATACCTCGGCAAATCTTACAACTTATTTTGCAACAGAAACGGTAAGTGTTGAACACTGTAAATGTTATGTAATCTATCAAAAGCTAATCTAACATCAGCTAACCCAACCTAACCTAACTTCACATAAATAATATTTAATATTTTGCTAGCAGGATAAATAACTAAAAAATACTCATTGTATAACCAAAATCAATTTTTACAAACCTTTATTTGTAATAATTATTACCTCTCAAATTAGATGCATAATTAATAGACTGAAAATATTAATTTACCAAATATAGTTGTTAAATCTGAAAGTTTACGACTAAAACCTAAGTTTTATTAATAGATGGGCTTTTACAGTAAAAGTACACACACACACACACACACACACACACACACACACACACACACACACACACACACACACACACACACACAAACACACACACACACACGCACGCTCACACGCACAAGCACACGCACACACACGCGCGCGCGCACACACACACACAGGTACACGAACACGCACACAAACACGCAAACAAACACACACATAAACACGCAAACAAACACACACACACAAACACACACACACACACACACACAAACACACACACAAACAAATACACAAACACACACACACACACACGCACGCTCACACGCACACGCACACGCACACACACGCGCGCGCGCGCACACACACACACAGGTACACGAACACGCACACAAACACGCAAACAAACACACACATAAACACGCAAACAAACACACACACACAAACACACACACACACACACACACACACAAACACACACACAAACAAATACACAAACACACACACACACACACATACACACGCACACGAACACGCACACAAACACGCAAAGATACACACATAAACACGTAAACAAACACACACACACACAAATAAACATACACAACACTCTACTACTTTACTGTACCTTGCTAATGACACATTTCCAAAGGACTGCAATACCCCTTACACAAGTACTGCCCTCCAATTCCGTATTTGGCACTTGTGTAAACTGCAAAACAATTTGCCAAGTCTTACAAATCTTTTTCTCAACACTGTGTTTTTATTTTTCCAACTCGTTCACAAAATTAGAAAGAGAATAAATAAGGGCCGACTGTGTAGCGGCGTGTAAGTGCTTGACTGCGAACTTGTATGGCGTCAACTTGTTGCAATACTTCCGAGACGGGTGTCTAGAGGAACGCTGGGGGACAAGTACGATTTATCTCAAGGCACTGTTTGCACACAGAGTTGTTGTTGGAAATGTAAGAGAAATCTGTGAAAGGTTTTAAAAGTTTTAATGGTGGTATCCATTTCTCTCCCGTGGTCGCAAGGAGGACTATTACACTTACGTTTTGCTTATACAGTCTTGATAATGACTTTTAGATAAGGTACTTAGTTTGTTTGGGTAAATTGTCTACTATTTTTAGCTAGAAGAATACTTGTAATGATTTTTTTAAAATTATAAAAAAAAACTGGCATGTTTACACTATATAATTAAAATATACATATATTTACTAATATAGAAACATAAATAAAAAAAAAATATTTTACAGAAATATATCTTATACATATGTAACAAATCTATTAAAACTTAAAGCAACGATTATCTCTACTAGATACAAATATTTTAAGTACAGGCCTAATGCAGAAAAATGATATCCATCTACAGTTTATTCTAATGTCGAGAAGGGTGGTATATTTTCAAAAATATTTTGCTTTAAGGCGTTTATTTTTTAATATCACTATTATCAGAAGCATTAAGAAATTTATCTTCTACTTCGTAAGAGTCTTCCCTCATGATCATCTACATCATTAGCATAATTATCAGTTTCATTTAGTTACTGTAATAATTTTTCTCCATCACTGTCTAATGTAATATTATTATTAAATAAGAATTATGTACAAATAGTATATAGATTTAAAAATGTTAGATAAAAAAGGAACAAGATTGGTCAAGCACACAGAACACGTCAACAGAAATGAATGGCCTTAAAAATGAGTTCAAACTTTAAAAAATAGGGAAATAAGTAACAAATCTACATTAATATACTTAGAACTATACTCGTATAAATGTCTACTATTCTTGGATAGAAGTTCTAAAAAAAAAAAAATAATTTACCAAGACGTGACTTCCCTTCATGTGGCACAGTATTAGCTTTACTAGTTATATTAAATTGGGATTCATAAGTGATGAGTATTTTATGCATGTAGACCTGCTCGTAATATATTCTACGCTCGAATGCATCTAAGGTAATGCGCCTCATCTGTGTGTTCCAGCTCTTACTGGATACGAGTGTATACTTGAGTTACATTAGTGCCATTAGAAGAATCAATAATCACAACGATTTAGTAAAGAAAACATTATGTGTAATAAATATTTAAAATACTTTGTCGGACTACTTTAAACAGATAAACTACCACCAGGTGTACAACCACTTTACATATCGGATTAGACGAATTCTTCTCTCGCCTCTCTTTATGAAAACTAGATGACTTTAAAGGCCCTTGAACGGCTCAATCTTGTAAACAAGCCTCCAATCTCGTGGCGCACCAGAGACGCAGAAATTCCTCAGGACTTGTACCTACAAATTCACGAAACTATAGAGAAACTAGGTCTAGAATTTATTACTCAGACGCGGGGTCAACTTGTAAAGGAAAAGTTTTTCTTGAATTATTTGGTCAGATTTAGATAACAAACAAAAGACACTATAGTAGACTACTACGGCGCCTTGTATTTATAATTTCGGAAATTATAAGAGACAATAGGATATGACATTCTTCTCAGTTCAAAGTGTTTTCAAAACGTGTTCCGTGATGTGTTTGGAATTTCATAATAGAAAGAAGGAATCTGACGATTTGAAATGAATTATATTCCTTGAAAGTACTCTAGTCCCGGTTCCATGTGTTTATGGCGTTGCTCGCAGTATTTATGTTTGTGGCATCAACAACTTATGTTTGCTACAGTGATATTCTATTTATAAATTCAAATGTTTTTTATTGCGAATATTTTACTATATAAGGAAGAATGCTATGCTACCGGGACGTTATCATGGCATGCTATTAAGTATACATAACCTTTGGAAGTAAATTTAGTTATCTCCGTTGGGAGATCTTTGTTCTCTTAGTTTTATATATTATTATTGACTACTTGTTTAACTACACACAAATTCGAAAGTGCAATAGAACTTCAGAATGTGATAGATTGCGATTAGTTTTAAGCTAAGTACTTTTGTACATGGATATGAAATCCTTTGAAAATTTTCGATTAGCTTTCTAACGTGTTTCCTTCTTATTTTGTCCGTATTGCAGATACCTGTAATAGAATCGGTCACAAGGAGATATATTTCTGACAGACTAGCCTGCAAATTCGAATCCATAAATTCCGCCTATTTCTTGTACCGGTAGATTACTATGGAATTGTTTTAGTCGTACTAAATTTCACGTTAATCTCGTTAAGCTTTCTTCTTTCGAGAGGTTTTAACGGATAGAAAACTCGGTTATGTCTTAGAGAGAGAATATTACTTCGCTTATGAGACCTTGCATACAACATCCCTCCTATATATTATACCTGGAGCTTTTAGGTTCTACTATATATAATCTTGTCTTCACTATCATGTCCTGTTGCGGATGATAGTTATTCATTCTCTTTAACACTAAGAAGTATATACTAACCTTAGTATTACCCTCATACTAACCTTAGGGGTACGAAACCTTTTCTTATATAGTATTCAGATTCCACATACTTGGTTATGGGGCGACGACTTAATCCTTGTTTCCAAAGGGTTATTATTTATATTATTGTATCTATTTTATTTAACATTGTTTAAGGAAGAAATAATATTAGGGATCTATATTACTTCGATCATACCATATTCAAGAAAATGCCATGACCAGCTCACAGCTTCAACCGCTCGATATTTCCCTAGCGTTGTCCTTGTTCTTTTAGTTAAACCTCACTGTAAATCTGAAATTAGTCACGTTTGCTCTTATTCAATTCCTTCTATTAGCTCACACTCTCCTGATATATATCTTGTACAAATTTTCAATCGTTAGTAAAATCACTTTCAAATATATTTTATATAACCTATAGTGGATGACAATTGATTTTTAACAAAGTTTTTTCAAATATTTCTGCAATAATTAAATTATAAAAATTTGCCGGATTCAGTTGGAATCGAACTGAGTATCTTACTGTTGAAAGTCAAGCGCTTTTGGCACTCAGCTAGTTTTCCCATACCTAGAAGTGTATTTATCAAAGATGTATATGAATTTTTATTTTGCTCCCATCATAATTAATGCTCTAAATTAAAAATAATTGAATAGTATAATATAAAGAAACTGGATTAATGGTGTTGAACTCTGCTTTGCAAACGGGCAATGCGAAAAGAAGCTATAACGCAAGGCTAGTGGTAAAAAAAAACAAAACGTGTACACTGCAAAAAAAAAATAGTTCAACACCATGCGTAGAAAAGAAAATGGAAAACTACAAGGAAATTCACTTTCTATTTTGCCGCTTGATATTGTTATTCTGACATATCTATGTATTTATATTAGTTGTAATTATAAAATAAAAACAAACTAAAATAATTTTTTTTATCAGTAAGAAATGGCTTTTCAAAAATATGTTTTATATTACTTAATCATTTTAATTTTAGATTCTGTACCTGGAAATTCATAGAAATCTCCCTTCAACACGGTTAAACGTATTTTAGGGCGCAATTTTTTCCCATTCCGCTAATCATTGGAATATGCCCTAACCTTAGTCCTGACTAGTTTTATTCACCCTCATCCATCTCATTTTTCGCGAAAGGATTTAACGGGATGACACGTCTTTAGGTAGTGGATAGGAAATAGGTATAATTCTAGTACGCATACTTCCACACGCGATTACATATTTTCCCACACACCAGGAAGTTTTATTTATATTATCCTCCCACCTAAATTCAAAATAATTTTCGACACCTTCATAAGTGGTATGAGCCAATGAGTCATATAGACTGATCTATTAAAACTAAAAAATGAATAAAAATTAAAAAAATTTGAAGTGATTTTTTTTTTCAAGTCTCGCCCAGACATTTTTTAATTTTATTTACACAATACTATATTATAACTATATATATATATATATATATATATATATATATATATATATATATATATATATATATATATGGTTTATTAATATTTTCAAAAACATGAATAAGTATTTTTTTATATTTTTCGTAACACAATTTCACTAAGCTATATACGTAAAGCTTATAGCTAATTTGTAGTACCAGCATTCTTAAGCCTTCAAGTCATTCACAGTTTCACGACTAAATTCTGACTGTTGAAGTCAGAATGTGGTAGTGGATCTTTGTGTTACTTGTAAGTTTCAGAATTCCGGTAAGTACTACAAATCAGCGATAAGTTTCACTTATTTAGGTTAGTAAAAGTGTGTTAAGAAATATAACAAATTATATATTCTTGTTTCAGAAAATATTATTCAACCATATAGGCTTATATCTAACAAGAAAAAAATTCATCCAAGGACATATATATATATATATATATATATATATATATATATATATATATATATATATATATATATATATATATACATACAACATAAATACATACCCTAATTATTTTATTTTTCTGTTGCTCTCCAACACAGTCTATTTCACCGCATTCCTGCTTCTGGATCACACTAATTTTATACTAGATATTTTTAAAGATCAAATTATCCAGAAATATTTTCTCCTAAAATTTTTTATTTACAGAAAATCATCTAATGCAAAAATCTGTCTTTGGAGCTGGTATAATGTCACTTATTTAGCTTAGTAAAAGAGTGTTAAGAAATATAAATAATTATATATTCTTGTTTCAGAAAATATTATTCAACCATATAGGAGCATATCTAACAAGAAAAAATTTCATCCAAGGACATATATATATATATATATATATATATATATATATATATGTACATATAACATAAATAAATACCCTAATTATTTTATTTTTCAGTTGTTCTCCAACACAGTCTATTTCATCGCATTCCTGCTTCTGGATCACTTTAATTTTATACTAGATATTTTAAAGATCAAGTTATCCAGAAATATTTTCTCCTAAAATTTGTTATTTACAGAAACTCATTTAATGCAAAAATCTGTCTTTGGAGCTGGTATAATGTCTCTACGACTTATTAAATTTATTAAAGCCACAAAAATGACCTAAATAGAAGGAGAAAGGAAGACCTGATAAATTACCTCCTTGGGTAGAAACTTGTTCAGGATCACGTTGAACGAATTTAATAAAGATTGGCAAACAGATTTTGCAGCTATTAAAATAATTTTCTAATTATAAATTCCTTGGATAATTACGTATTGCAAACGTCCTGAGCGTTACGCATCGGAAGCCAATGTAATGACTTAAGTAAGAGATTTATAAGCGTGGGGTTTTGGTTCCACTTAAGTACGATATCCATGGTAACATTACACGTTTGCGGAAGATGTGTATTAGAATATTGATTCTCATATCAGTCGGCCTTTTTATCAGTTTGGCCTCATTTAGTAAAAGGTTCCTAGGACTAAAATAAAGAATATGTATTTTTCATCTGTTATCATTTTAGTTTTTAACAAGCCTTTTCTGAATTATTATAAATATAACTAAAGTCGATGAAAATTTTGATGAGTTAGTATATTTATAATATGTGCCATTAAAAGTTATTGAACAGTAAATTTGATTCACATCCAACCAAATGTAAAAAGTATTTTAATTTTGTTTGCTATTGAAAATCATAAAATGTATAACTAGATTTGAAAAGACGTAATTTTTATCGCTAAACATTTATGTAAATCTTAAATTTCCTTGATAACTTTAGTTCCCGATTTTTTTAAATTTAAATTTTAAATTTTTTACACTTGTTTTCAGTCCTATTGAGAGCAGTTATGCTTCACGGAAGACGGTAAAATTTCTTTTATATCAAGATCTTGGGACTAAACCCTATTGTTAGTAGTACCTGGTTATATCTACACCGCCCTATCCTACTTTTTTACCAGTTTGCCTTTATCCAAAAGTAAAATCCTTAAGCTTGAATGTATGAAATTCGAACTTTCCAACTGTAACTATTTTCGTTTTTAACTAAAACTTTGTTCGAAATATTATAAAAATACCTATTTTTGTGTAAATCAATCTCGTGATTTAGTACATTTAAAGACGTTTCAATAAAAGTTGATTTGTGCCTAAATATTTTTTCCTTAGTTTTTATTTTAATATTAACTGCACACACAATTTCTAGTTTAGTTTTATTAAATATAGTGTCACTCTCTCTCTTTCTCTAAATATATTATTATAAATATGTATATATATATATATATATATATATATATATATATATATATATATATATATCGCAATATGTATTCTTTTGTATTAATAAAGAACATAAGTCAAAATACAAATACAAGAATTATAATTGAATTTGATATTCCTGATGATGTTGATACTGTTAACCAACGGAAAGCTTTGAATTGTAAATTCAATTATAATTCTTGTATTTGTATTTTGACTTATGTTCTTTATATATATATATATATATATATATATATATATATATATATATATATATATTTATTTATTTATTTATTTATAGCCTCCACACAATCTATAAAAGTTTGAAAACTCCTAATTTCTGAATATAGAGTATTGTATAAATACCAAAATATTATGCAGAATTTAGTTTTAATTTTGAACTTAAAAACGTATGTAATACCAATTTACTCACTAAAATACAAGTTTTTAAATTAACGTCATGTACAAAAACATACGCGGCGCCATTTTTTTTTTTTTTGATTTATTACAGAAAAGACAAAATATTTGAAAGAAGAAATAAATTAGTTGCTTTAAAAATAAAATATAACAATTTATGCAGTAGCCACGTGCAGGAGACTGCGACATTCGAGGAATGTCAGAGATCTCACTCCACGAAGTCTTCGGACACTTATTGCATAGTTCAGCTGAAGATTCACAAATTATTACATGTACAAATTTGTCTCCCCGATCTTCACCCAGAGATGGCTGGTGCCTTAGACCCGTTATAGTTACGTTTGTTTATTTATAATTATCTTTGAAGGAAAGCAATTTTACTTGAATTGTAGTCTAAATACAATTGGTAAAAAAAACATTTTGTATTGTAATTAAATCAACACGTTTATTTGTTTATGAGTTGTAGGATAATTTTAAACACAACTATGACTCTTGCAAACATCCAAAATGGTTACAGTCTAGTTATCAGCTATCCAGACGTCATCAATATTGCAAAATTAAAATATATCGGTGATTTTAAAATTTTGGGAAACAAAGAAACCTCTGCCCAATAATTTAACATATTCAAAAACTCACATTTAATTTCAATTTACAACATAAACGAATCCTTTACAACTTAAAGTCGCTCTATAAATAAACTCACTTTGTTTTTACTATATTACAGTATACACTGCACAGTAACAGTTTAGGATAGATTTGGATGGAAAAACGTTTACTAATTGGTGGTAACCGATTTGTGCGTACGGTATTTTTAAATTCTTCTTGATTGCTTTCCTTAGGTATTTGTACTACCCTCTAACTTCATAGAACATTTCTTAGTTTTTTATTCCAAATGGTACTTATAAAACTTTGTGTATAGTATCTGAAGTCTTCTTGTTTCTTAAATTTAACTAAAGCTCTATTTATTATGAACAAATCGTTGCCGAACATTGATCACGAATATAAGTATTCTAGGAAATCTGGGATCTGGTATTCAATCTTCTTATGTTATTAAAGACTGTGGGGTGGAAAAACGTTTTGTCTCCTATAAAATTTTAAAGTTGACAACAGACTATATATCCAATAAGGTGAAACCTGAAATTATTGTTAACCATTAGCACGTGAACCTCGTTTTAAAAAAGCTACGAATATTTCTGTCTACCTGGGTCGATAACCTGCCCTTAATATTAACCTGTAACCCAACTTCACTTCTCCGTAGGTCAGCCAATGACGCCTGTTTGTTCTTCTCGTCTTAAAACATTGATTACGAATAGCACGAATAAACACACAGGTGTTGGGTTGTCACTTAACAGAGTAACACCTCTTGAGAATAATATTTTAAATAATAAACCCATTACCACAAATTAACTTTATTTATTTACCTGATGTACATTTCAGTTACAAGGTAACCATCTTCAGAAGTACTGAACAAAAAATTAAATTAATTTAAAACGTATATATATAAAACATATATAGCAATACACACACACACACACACACACACACACACACACATATATATATATATATATATATACGTTTTAAGTTAAATTAAGTTTTTGTTCAGTACTTCTGAAGATGGTTACCTTGTAACTGAAATGTACATCGAGTAAATAAATAAAGTTAATTTGGGGTTATTGGGTTTATTGTTTAAAATATTATAACATAGGCCACAGTTGCTCAAGAAAATCATTATCTCTTGAGAATGCAAGCAATGAACGTTGATAGAACCCATGGAACCGTTTAGTTAATACTATTCTTGTAATGATTATAATAAAAAAATCTGTCACTACAATCCATAGCTGAATCCATATACACATATCTAATTTATTATTGGTATACATTTAAATTGCATAATTGTTTTTGTATATATTAATTATATATATATATATATATATATATATATATATATATATGTACGTGCGTGTGTGTGTGTGTGTGTGTGTAGGTGTTTTGAGTGTAGGTTGTGTGTGTGTGTGTGTGTGTGTGTGTGTGTGTGTGTGTCTGTTGTGTGTGTGTGTGTTTGTGTGAGTGTGTGTGTGTTTTGAGTGTGTGTGTGTGTGTATGTGTGTGTGTGTTGTGTGTGTGTTTGTGTGTGTGTATGTGTGTGTGTGTGTCTGTGTTGTGTGTGTGTTTGTGTGTGTGTGATTTTAGTGTGTATTGTGTGTGTGTTTGTGTGTGTGTGTGTGTGTATGTGTGTGATTTGTGTGTGTGTTGTGTGTGTGTTGTGTGTGTGTTTGTGTGTGTGTGTGAGTGTGTGTGTGTGTGTTGTGTGAGTGTGTGTTTGGGTGTGTGTGTGTGTGTATGTGTGTGTGTGTCTGTGTGTGTGTGTATATGTATGTTTGTGTGTACACGTATTATGTATAAACCTATTATAAGCCCATTGTAGGATAGTTTATTCCCCTAGACAATACCATGTAAACTAATTTGTATAAGAAAGACGTTTCTGATAAAAGCCAAGTTCTCTCTAAGGACGCACGCAAGTAAAATAAAAAACAACTTCAGGTGACTGTGTTGGGTAACTGCCAGCATACGTATGACTGTTATGCACCATGGGAGCCGCACTTACTCGCATGAAGCAATCAACTTCAAGAGTTTAAATTATATCGACTTAGCCTGCACCGAGATTCGATCAAGAGTACCAACATTATCCGACAAAACACCGTATAACAATGACCGTCGTCACGCGGTTATGCAACAATTGTGGTTTGGCTTTGACATTATAGGAGCCAATATGCGAGTGAAGGACGACAGAATGTATTTAACTTGAGAGGATGAGTCAAGGCTTTCTCTAACCTTTGCTTCGGGATGTAGGTCTTGTCGGTGCTCTTTGGACACTGTAAGCAACAGTTTCAGAATAAATCAGCTGTCTTTGGTCCCAAGTGTCACTAATCATTGATACACTACACAAGTGGGAATCGCAGATTCCTGAATATATTTAATTATAATTAAAACAAGTACTTTCTATTTTATTCTAAAAGAGATAAACATCTGACTTAATTAAATCGTAAACATTAGATTTTTAATTAGTTGTGTCTTGATTACCTTCTCTATTTATTTACTATACTATTCACTATTCTCTTATTAATCATTCTTTCTTAACACCCGTTTAAAAACAATAATGAAACAAAGATTTCTCAATCTGAAAATTTCAATTTCAAGTACATATATTTAATTAAAATTTTAATTATTTATTTATTCATGTTTTGTCTTTTAAAAATTTTTTTTCAGTAACAATCCGTCTATGATGTTAATTTCTTATAATCATATATAATTGTTTTTGCCAATACCACCATTATTATTTTTACTGATATCACCAGATAGATCCTACAATTGTACATAATTGTTTCCCCTTCATCAAAATAAAAAATCTTTAGAAATAAAACTAGTTAATAATATTACACATATTTGAAATTTATAATAAGATTTTATGGTTTTTGTTTCATGCATGTTTAATTATCTATATTTGGATTCAATCGAAAAAAATAAATAATTTTTAGAAAGAGGGAAAATTAACAAAAACGTTTATTGTAAAACAATTTTAAAAGTTATACTTGCTTTATATTAAAATAAATTAAAGTATATATTTATATTTTTTATGTTAATTGTCAAATGCTATCCTTATAAAATATTTGAAAATGTAACGAATATTTAATCAGAAATTATTACCTAATAATAGTCTATTTTAATTTTACCGTAGTGTACACTGTGGACTTTAGGTTAATGCCTTCACTACATTCACAAATGTATAGTCTTATCGTGGTTTTACGTGTAAATGGACCTCGCGTGTCAATATTTCATATCTCAACCTGTGCAGTAGCCCAGCGCCTGGACCATTGTTGCAAAGGGGTGTCCGATGGATCGTTCATTAGGCGTGCTAATTATCCGAAGAGGTTAAAGAATAGAAGCCGCCCATATAGACTTATTGGTCGTGCAGCTGCAGTTAGCATCATGCCAGGAATATGTATGAGTGTATCTGTGTACACTCGTATAATTTACAAATATCCGCTTACATGCGGCCTATTATAAAGTTTATTAATGAATGCCGCGTTTAATAGGGATTTCATTTGAGTCATTCATGCTGAAAAAGGTTCGAACAGGACGTAGTTAGTTATATAAAAGTTACCGCCAATTTGTGCTCCAAGCAACTTTCATTTTTAAACGTATTGTAATTTATCAACACTATAAAATGTAAAAAAGATTTTAAAAATCTGATATTTTACCAGAATTGAGTTTGTTAAGTATTTTTTAAACTTGTATTTTGTTTTTCCACACAAACTATGTATACAAAAATAACATACTGTGCATTTAATAACTATTTTAGGTTTAATGTATTCACAAAAAGAGAAAAATGAACTAAATTACATTACGAAAACAATTCTAAAAGATTTATATCTATTATCTTCATTTTTTGTTCCTTAGTCCTTGATATTTAAACTTTATATTATCGATAAATCTGGTTTGATTATATATATCTATCTGTCACATCTGGATAAGGAAAGGATAATGGGAGGAAGAAACTAATATAAGAAGGATAGTGGTGGAGACATACTGATATAGGAAAGGTAATGTTGGCTCATACGAATATGGCTTGGGTAATGGTGGGGAGATATGCATATAGGAAGGATGATTGTGAGGCATACGAATGTAGATATAGTAATGGTGGGAACAAGGAATATGGCTTGGGTAATGGTGGGGAGATATGCATATAGGAAGGATGATTGTGAGGCGTACAAATGTAGATATAGTGATGGTGGGAACATAGGAATATGGCTTGGGTAATGGTGGGGAGATATGCATATAGGAAGGATGATTGTGAGGCATACGAATGTAGATATAGTAATGGTGGGAACATAGGAATATGGCTTGGGTAATGGTGGTGAGATTTGCATATAGGAAGGATGATTGTGAGGCGTACAAATGTGGATATAGTAATGGTGGGAACATGGGAATATGGCTTGGGTAATGGTGGTGGATATGCATATAGGAAGGATGATTGTGAGGCGTACAAATGTAGATATAGTAATGGTGGGAACATAGGAATATGGCTTGGGTAATGGTGAGGAGATATGCATATAGGAAGAGTGATTGTGAGGCATGTGGAGACATACGAATATAGGAAAAGTGTTGATGGGGGAATAAGAATATAGGAAGGGTAATGATGAGGAGATACAAAAATAGGGAGGGTAGTGTTGAAAACTCGCAAAGAGGGAGTGTATTGCTGGGGTTATACGGACATAGACATAGGTAGTAGGTAATAGTAGATAAATATTAATATACCTAGGTTAATGGTCGGGACAAAAAACCAATCTTCACTTAATATATAGGACATGTTAATTATCGTGATCTCTATGGGGATCAAGTGACTTCAATATCACCAATAACAAAAGAGGAAAGGAAAAGTAATTTTAAAGTAATGAATATTTTGGAAACATTTGTATATTTGGATTTTTAAGAAGGTAGAACAACTTTTTCATTTTTTACTAGAGTGTATTGAATAAATTATATGCATCAATTTAGGGATTCTACACAGATATAATTTTAAGAGTGCCAACATAGAGAAATAAATATTCAAAGTGCTAACATTTAGCCTATTTCAAAACTCTCGTGTTTGTTTATTACAAACATCAATACTTACCAGTATTAAAGTTTTAGTTTGGCCTTAAGGCGTTTCGATATGAAAGACGATATTTTCAAAAGGGGAAAAACTTTTATTTCAGTTTAACCATATAATTTTACAATTTGTGAATACACATTTACTCAATAGATCTCAAAACATATGATTCTTTTTAAAAAGATGTCTTTGGTATCGAAACACGTAATGATTAAAATATGTTATTGTTGCAAGTGAGTTTACTGTATTTTTAAAATCACATTTATGTTTTAAAAGTTTATTTGTCAATCGTTTTCAACAATTTATTCCGCGTGAAGTTCTCACATTAACTGAAGAAAGTTTCAGCACAAAATACTAAATAAATATATTAATTATTCAATCTGTTCGTACATACTTGATCTGTATTTTAAATCTTTTAAAGTTTTACATTTTTTTCTGTCTATAAACTGTACGTATTGTTTTCCATGATTCCTATCTACATTTTCCTAATCTTAGCCTTCCACATCTATCAGCATTTTTATTTTTTATAATATATTCAAATAAATACATTTCCCTTGTGAATAGTTTCAAATATTTCTCTTTCTCTACTCAAATATAATTTTAAAGTCTATTACTTCAACGTATAGCTTATAGTGTTTTAACATGTATTTTCAAAGGAAAACTGAAATTCATCATAGTTCTGTACATATCTTAATATATTTTGTTTGCCTTTGTTTAGACTTCATATAATCAATATGTTTTAAAGAATTCCGTTAATTTTTGTATATGAGGGTTATTTCCATTTTATTGTTTATGTAGTGGCTTATAGGAAAGCATTAAAAAACAAAATATAAATGGATACACTATTAATATCCTAAGACAAGTGGACGGAAGTGTGATGCTTACTGACAGTTTCAATGAGTTTAGTTGTTTAATGAATAAAATACAAATAACAAGTCGATACTATGAGTTAACTAAGCTACAGAAAAACTAAATGGATATTTATAATAAAAAAAATTAGCGTTCAATAAAATAGCTATGTAGGTTTTACGGGAATTAAACATATAAAGCCTTACACTTATGTAAGAGCAACAATAAACTCAAGATGGTACCAAGAAAGGTATACGAATGGAAATAGTAAAAGGGAGAACAGATTTACCTCGAGGATTAGCAAACATTTTCAAAATCTGACTTCTCAAATTTTATTTGTATTTCCCGTAATTTTATGCAGAGAGAAATGATCGATGTGGTAAGAGAAACTTCTATGGAAAAGTTTGAGGTCTTTGAAATATGGTGCTGTTGAGAATTACTAAAATATTGGATCGAGATGTCACGATGAAATCGAAAAGCAGAAGGAAGCTGGAATACTTGAGTAAGTTTCTGCTGATCAATAGAGGAGAAATAGAAAGGATCCCTGTATCCATTACGGGAAACAGCTCAATAAGGATCCTCTTGGTTCCAAAACCTGCACAGGACGTTCCTATTGTCATCAGAAGGTTATTTATTTAGTCAAAATATAATCAGTACGGCATTGTTAACAGGCGATGTTCGCGACAGACAAGGAGCATGAAGGAGAAGAGACTAAACAATGTAGTGAGCAAGTGCGAAATGAAAATTATTTTAGTAATTTAGTGGGTTTTAGTGAAGTAAATAAATAATAAAATATTTTTGGAATGCTAAATGTAATTGTGATATAAAACATTTTAACACCTTGGGTTTTCTTTGAGCCTCTACACAGTTCTCCATTGATTTCTTAATTATATTTTTAGTTTATTTATAAAAATATATCACACTTCTCGTATGATTCGCCTTAATTACTTATACTCGTGGTGAAGTGATTGATTTTAGTTAATGTTTTAAAGCCTGTTCAACGGTTACCACATAAACCTTAAAGCCATTTTAATGAATTGTTGCAAAAAGAACTTCCCGTTTATGAGTCGGGCTCATCTTGTTCCAAGTAATGAAAGTGAAAAGAGCTGATATAATATAAATAAATATAATATACAACAAAATAGGTTAGAAGATTGTTCTTGATTTTCATCTTCGCTCCAGTATTAAAATCACAAATAACTTTCGTAAAACCACAAAGAACGTTTACTCTGCATGACCTTGAAAACATCTGATCGGGTTACAATTATTACAGTTTGTTGAAAGCGTCGTCCACGGCTCATTAGGCCCGGGTTAATAGGCATTGAATCATTGCTAATTACGCGGTCCAGAGATACGCGCAACGATTCCAGATCTCTTTAATTGGAATCATCCGAACAATCTATCCAGCTGATCTGAGCGCCCAACATGCGCTTATTGTATGCTAATATGCTCGCATTCCTGGTAAAACAATGTCATTTCGAGGTTTAGGACAAGGGAACAGTTGTCAGGCTGCACACTACTGGTCGCCAGGCCGCCCGTCCGTTACGGTAACTTGTTTACATTTCCCTGCCCTGACTTTTGAACTGAGTTTGTGATAAACGTATTTTGATTTAATATTGAGTCACAGACAATGCGATAAATTCTTTTAATAAGTAACACAAAGCACCCTCCAAACATATTTCTTTATTAACCTAAGCAAAGTTTCTTTAGAGACAACAAAGAATTAAACTGACCACTTCCATGGTTTGTTTTTTCTTGCCACAGAGGACGCTTGTTTTCCAACCGAAATGTACATCAGGTTAATACAATATTGGGATTATAAGACTTTGTATTACTCAGTAATTTGGGTTTTAAAGGATTTTTGGTAGACCATTAAATAGTCGAATATACAGATCAGTGAAATAATAAATTATATTACATAAACATTAATGTTTGATTTTGTAATCACATTTTACTCATGTGATTATACGAGTCCGTAGACAAATGAACTAAGTAACCATAACGGTTTTCCAAGGATTCCACTGGAAATGCATCGCAGTGAAATAACTATGTGAATTCTTGAAAAGTAACTATCCTTCATTTTCTTCCATAGCTGAGGTTCTAATTTTCATCGTTTTATTGTGTTTACTACATTCCGCTCTCAAACGTTCTATGCAAGACCTAGTAACTAGTTGCTACCTTTGGCCACCTTACTGCACGCATCCATTCTTCGATATTTCATAGTTACAATTGCCTCTTTTATCTTTTATTCAGATTCCAAGTCTTCACTGCATATAAAATAACAAACAAGAATTACCTTTTGTCAAATTTATTAAAGTACACAGGTCTCATTTGAACAATAAATTTCATTTGACCAAAACCAGCTCTAGCTACTTCTACTTTCCCACATTTACGACTTTTGTTATATCGTTAATTTCATTTATAGTTTCGCTAATTTGTTGCCTTCTCTTTTTATTTCGATGTTGTTTATTTTTATGCTTTGTTGCAACAACTTCTGTTTTAAATTCTCGTAGAATAATAAATTTTGTTTTTTCCTATATATATATATATATATATATATATATATATATATATATATATATATATATATATATATATATAAGCACTGGAGTATTTTTGACCTTTCCACCATTACCTAAAGGTCTTAAATCAATTAGAACTTAGCTAGTGAGAAAAATTCATAACGGTAAAAATTAAAACAGTTCACTCTAAATCTCGCTAACCATACGTTTATTAAAACAAACAGACTAGTTTTGACGAGGTCGCCTTCATCACTGCTTGGCTAGTTATTCATCAGTAGTAGACTAGCACTGAAAAGGAGCATCGTCATCGAAACTAGTTTGTTTATTTGAATAAAGTAGTTTTTAATAAACTATTGTGTAGTGAGATTTAGAGTAAATTGTTTAAATTTTTACCAATCGAAAGATCTGTAACACTACTTGCTAGTATATTACACCTCAACTTTAGTGTAGCTAAAGCTATTTATGGGTAACCCATTTATTGCTATTGCCGGGATTTCACTGTGGAACATATTTCAAACTCTCGATTATAAATTATTTCCGGCTTACTTTCTGATTACATGTTGCCAATTAACTATTAAAGGAGGGTTTGCTTAATTATTGCATGAATTACTTTTAATTAATCCTCCTTCACCATTTAAGTAAATTGATTCACTATGTTGGTTGTTGGATTCGTTATGTTGGTCCATTATATGTATTATATATAGTCTATATATATATATACATATATATATATATATATATATATATATATATATATATGTCAATATGTCAATATGTATACCATAACGGATGGAAAAATTTGATGAATACTTAATGTTCGGATTATATCCGTTCATTTTTTAGTGCACACAAATTTTTGATAATTTATAGCCCATTATTATATCGCTATATGTATTAGTTATTCGCCTGATAAACTCAAAATTTTTAAAATTTTTTACAGATTTGAAGGAATGATCTTATTTTAGATGTATTTTACTAAAGAAACAGAAAACAATTTTAATTATTGCCCCAAATCAACCTCTATTTACATTTTCTCTTGTTTTGCTTTTTTATATTTTAGAAATGGTCACTATTTGGGATAGCGTCACCTTACTGGAGTAAGTTATTTTCCAAAAATTAGGAATTACAAATTTTATACAACTGAAAATATTTCTAAAGAAACAGTTTCATTTTCAAAATTTGTATATTTTTAGTATTTGTATAAATATTGTTCAATTTGTAACAAAAATATAAGTTTCCCTCCCTACGTCTCTCTCTCTTTCTCTCCCTCTCTCTCTCTCTCTCTCTCTTTCTCTTTCTCGTGCGTGGATTCATTGAAGTAGATCACCTAGTTAAAGTAACGACATTAGGTAAATATTTACATTACTGGTTTTTATGGGTTTTATATAAAACACACAGATACTACGCTAGCAGTAAATAATAGATAAGCGGCACCTTGTGTCGCAGAAGAAGGAAGTTGTAGGGGCTTTCAGTCCGTGCTTCTGATCAGCTAAAGCCCACTGCCTTAGATGGCAACGGTCAAGGGTCACAAACATAGTCGTATTTCTGTGAAAAGTGGTTTTGACGCCAAAATAAAACGTTGCTTTCTCTCGCAGATGGCGTTGCGCGGCGTGTCACGTGACCGACTATTAAATAAATTTAGATTTAAATTGACGTTGTCGAAATTACGTCTGAATAAGGTAAAAGCGCGTCCGTTGCTCGTTAAGAAACAGAAATAAGAATCATTGTCGCTAATCAAAATAATGAAATGCAATATTTCACAGCGCCGTACTTACCTTTGTATTTTATTGTTTTACATTGTCGGGTGCCTTCTATGACGGACGTTGACAATTTGTCAATAACAAACTGCACAGAATGCTTGCCCTAACTTTGATACATTTGCGAAGGAATTTCTCAAGACTTCTAATGTTAGTAGTGTGATTGTTACTACACGGGACTCTTGACATTTTTATTAAAATATGGAGATGATAATTTATATTAGGTTAGAACTTCATGGATTTTTCCTTTACAAATACGAAATGCTACAAATGGGAAAGAATAAAATCACAGATAATTGATAGTTTAAAAAGCCTTAAAAATAATATTTATTAAAATAGTTGGAAATATGCTAGATGCATCACACGGAAGAGTAAAGAAATTATAATAGTAATAGGAAAAACAAGTAAATCGTGGATAAAGCAAATACACTAATTATAAAATGCCATTAAGTCTCATATTTTCTGAATCTAAAATTATATTAATCAGTACTTCCAACTGCTGGAATTATATCTAAGAAATTAGGAAAATGTTTAAGGAAACATTTTTTGACAAACACTGAGTCAACAGTTCTCTCTAAATGTCAAATTGGCTACTGCGCACAAGTCTCTTTCTATAGCTCGGGAGTTATACTAGAAGTTAAAGACAATCGTGCCTTTAAAGAGGTATTGCTAACGTGCATGCTATAAACCTACGTCAAATTCGAATAAATAACTTACATGGTTCTCGGAAACACGAAGTCGACGAGTTTTCAATCCCTCTTACTAAATCTTCATTTATTCAAAATTTTTTATAAATATTTTTCGTCAGTACCATAAGATTATATTTAGCGAGGTGCACGTACAGTATATAAGGTTTTACAAAAATTTGGAAGAAATTAAGAGTTTCCAAGATTTCGTAGTTTAAACTTTATACGTTATGCTAAATGTTCACACGCCGATTTTGCCACTTACAAATACCAAAGTTATTTTCCATAATTTAGGCAGTTGTTACTGTATTTTTTGTTTTTTTTGTTTCTAAAAACGTAACTTGATATTGGAACAGGTTCATTCACAATTACCACTTGCAACAGTCGCTTACATATTTAGAAACTTTAACAACTAGATAAAATCATGGCTCTTTCAGACTTAGATATATCAAAATTCTAAATAACTGTCAAACCGTCTATTTGTTAAGCGGCCTGGCCGGAACAGCGTTGCCACTGCTGTCGAGGACTTGTCGTGTACTTGTTTAGCTTAAAGACACTAGCGCTTTGTGCGGCTGACCGCTAAAATACGCTATATCAATTGTTATTGTAATGCCCAGTCGTTATTGTGACGCGAGGTAATTTGGTTTGTAGTGGCGGCACCGCTATCCGATCGGGTTGGCACCCTGATGCCCGCCGTTCGATTGTCACGAGACATTTCTTTCAAATAGACTGGAAAGTTCGTGTCGTTGAGGGAACGGGAAATGGGTTTATTTAATTAATTGTATCCAGCTATCGCTTGAAAGTAGGTTAGAATGTTTGAGCTGAGATATACTTTGCTCCACAAAGTAATTTTTTCTGCTGTTAATGCAATAAGTACAGAGATATCTCTTGTTTTAATCTAAGAAATATAATTCCAGAGAATTTCTTTGTCCTTATAAAAGAAATCATCGTTCAACTTTGTAAAAACGATGTTGTTAACACACGATGTATAACGATGTTATATTTCTTTATTGACTTAGTTATTTAATATCATTCTTATTTCTGTATATCTTTTATTCTCTTTCCCGCAAAATATAGTGTAAACGGTACATATTCACCCTTCCTATTCGCTACGGCAGGTATACGACGCTGTTCACGTGATCTTTTCGTTCCTTTCTCTCACAAAGTGGGGTAAACTGTAGACACCCCTACAACTCGATTGGGGATAAGTTACACCTAATTCCGGTATACAATACCTTCGACGTATTAATTTTTTCCAGCCTAGGGAGATATCGGTCCTGAACTTATTTTTATCAGATTTCAGAATCCTTCCTATTATTTGTAGTTGATAACAAGCTTAGTGGAACCACAAACAAAAATGTGTTTAAGGTTATCTTGTTTCCTACTTAAAAGAAAACTTATACCACACATCAGATACAATATTACATAGGTAAATCTTCTGTTATCTATGTGGAAGCTTAAACAATTGTTTTATGGTTATAACTTCTACATCGTACAATGGACCAAAGTAACAAACTTTACGCAGGTATAACTCCGACATATAGGATAAGATCTGAGGTGCGCTCGAGGGGAGTTCGTCGAATAGTAGAGGTAGCAGAGCAGGTAGCTGTCGATCCTTGCCACTCAATTAGGTACAGATGTGTACAAGACTCAGTGGTTGTGGGAGAAGGATTAGTAAAGCATTGAAATTTGACCGAAACTGAGTTCGCATGCTCCTCCTACCACTTTAAATGTCAAATAGGTGACCAAGCAGGTCTCTTGCTATGTCTCGCGACTTATATAATGTTCCTATGAAAGTAACAAATTAAATTGTAGAGTAGCGTATTATTTTGAATAATTTATTTCTCCTTTCCTGAAAGTTCTACTAGAATGTTAGTCAAACTTAGCGTTTAGTACCTACTTTTAAAAGATCATAATTTTTTCACTTTAGTAATAAAAGAAGTTGCAGTTTCCAAGTCATAAGGTTTGTCTATTTCAATAGCTTATTTAGCTGACAGATTTCGTTCCAATGAGTAAAAAAATACAACGAAGGAAAAAAATTAAAAAATAATAACAAGTTTAAGGGCACAACGTTTTAGTGTATATTGAAAAGTGTTCATGTGCGAGTATTTTAATAAATACTTTACTAGTGTGGTTTGACTTTTATATAAGAGAACTACAGTTACTATTAAAAATAAGAGCGATGAAACAAATGAAATGCAATGGTGGATGCAGTTTCCAAACCGCATATTCCTTTCACTAAGACTGGATATATGCACTACCATATCTGTTTTAACATTGACATACATTATATTGTTGCCATTATTAAATATCTTTTACATTCAATTACATCACAAAGAACTATTCAATTCAGCTTCACTGCTCCATGCGCCGTTCCAAACAAACGCGCACAGCTGTGCTGTATTTCCGTGGTGAAACGCTATTTTTCCATTTCTGTCATAACAGATTTTTTGTTTGGTAATTATTGGTGTTTTAAGATTTACAATTAATTTAGATTTAAACATTTTATAAAACATTTATTTTAGTTAACCTAACTATTGTTAGGTTCACCTTGTCAATGCTGGATCAGATTCTTGTAAGACATCGGAAGACAATTATATATAATTCATTGTTTTCACTAGAACTTTCTAATGATTGGGTAAAATCAGTTACGAAAGTAAGCAGATAGCAAACACATAATTAATAGAGTACTATGAAGAATTCTGTTGACAATAAGGTAATCTCAAAATTAAAAGAAACAAAAATATAAAACTCTTATCCTTTGTATTTTCATTCGAATTGAAATTAAAACAAATTGGTAAAGCACAACATTAAAGGAAATAAAAACTAATAATAATTTAAATACGATAAGAAATTTAAATTAAGAAATACGTAACAGATTGCAGAAAGGTTTTGAGTCCCGAACTCTTTTCGCTCCGAAGGCATTAAGTAAACATTTCTAATATTTTACATAATTTGTATGTATATATGTAAGTGAGCAATTTAGGTTCATTTTTCAAATATTTTCCACTTGCGATCAAATTTCTAATATTTTTTTTTAATTTTAGTATTGCATATTCTATTGTTTTATATAATATATTATAGGTATATATTGTGAGGGATTTATATAAATATAAATATACATAACGACAAATGTTCATCGACTCAATGCCGCACTATTTCTTTTAGGCCAGACTATACACGCATTTCCTTTGAAACATTCAACTTCGCAGAAATTCCATAACATGTAGAAATTCATAGTCTAGCAGAGTACGAGAATATCTTCATCTGCAGGAATCAGAAATCTTTGAAACTTTCCAAGTATTATATCCTACAATGTTTTGATTTATCTTACATTTAACGTTTTCAAAGTTAATTATTTTAATACTTGGGATTATTTGCAACCCAATATGTGTATGTGAAGCTTTGCGAAATAGATTTAATTCTATTATTTAAATATGGAGACACACACACACACGCATATATATATGTACGTATATGTATAATATAAATGTATTTATTAACTGTAAAATTTTCTTAATGATTGGCATAAGTAGTGTCCATTAAACGTTCATGAAAAATTTAAGTAATTATTCAAATGTATTTCTTTATTTAAAAGATACGATAATCCCTCAGAAATTATGGTTAATTTGATATGTATCTGACCTATAAATTCACACACACACACACACATACACATTGTATATGTATATATGTCTATAGCATATCTCCACATATAACAAACACGTATCTCCAGCAATAACTTACCTTGTTTATTTTAATGGAATATTTTGTAAGATTAGAAGAAACCGTCTCTCGGATTATATATATATATATATATATATATATATATATATATATATAAATAAATAAATATATATATATATATATATATATATATATATATATATATAATTAAAACATTACTCACTGAACTCAATGTTTAAGTCATTTTGTTTCTCCTAAATTCATATTTTTACCTCTGATCATTGATAAACGTACAGTATTTACGAATGGACGAATGTCTAATGAATAATTCTTAAGTAATGATTCAAGTGAAATGATCTTATCTTGTTTGTATCGATATTTTATTACATATAAGACTTATCTTTGTGGGTGTTGTTTTTTTTAATTTTCTAAATACTGTATAATTTAGTCAACGTATTCCAGAAGCTTAATTGTTCGTTGAACTATACTCTAACCTTTGAAAAAGTACAACAATTAATATGATGCTGTGTCATATTTAGTATCGAAAGTTTTCATTAGAAAAATTAACTCCGTACATTATCTAAAAACAAACACCTCTTCACCGCCCACAAGGTAGCGTCAGTAAATCGAGATTTTAATAACACCCTGTTAAATAAATACCTCTCGATAAATCGATTGCCAGACAAGACGGAGAGATAATTTCAATTTAAAGCTTGCGATACCAAAAAATCACTCCAACACGGCATTACGGACGTAATGAGCCGCGGCGAAATTGAAACATAATTAATCGGCGGCCATTAAAGAGCCGTCGAGATGAATGTAAATAAAATATGTAAATAAGGCGCACGTTTCGATGGTTATCTTCAGATGAGGCTGATAGAATTTGTATAGAGTTTCCAAGAGTCGGTGCTGTGTATGATGAATGGGGCGCAACGTACAAGTCTCTTTGTTTTACGGGTTGATAAATGAGTGAATTTATCTGATGGCGGTTCTTGGCAGTGTCGGGTGGTTTTTGGATAAGTTAATTTTGTTTACGACAACTCATACTAATAGAAGAGGAAACTGGAAAAGTGTTATGTGGAAAAACCGGTATTTCTAAGATACTTTTGAGACAGAAAAATTTGTAATCTTACTAACGTAATTTAGATAAGGTACCCTGTTGTTATTTTTATTTTAATTACTTGTTACCAGTAACTTCTTCCTCGGATTCTCTTCGTTCAGAATATTCTTCGTCATGAAAAGGTTACAATACAGAATACAATACCCAACTCCTGCAAGAATTTGTGTTTCCTCATAGACAAGATTCCTTTCCTTAGTTTTCTTCAAGAAATATTTAAACAATTTCTTTTACTCACTCTAAAGTTAGATTCCTGTTGGTTATATTTATTAACAAAAAATATTATTTTATTTAAATAATTAATATGTGAGGAAACAGAAAGCCTTCAAATTAGCAAATAAAAAATATTTACAGTTAAATTTATATTTAAATAAAATATATTAAGCTGAGTCCTAAACACTTAAATTATTGAACATACTATATAGACGAAAAAACGTTACTGACCATTCATAAAATAGGAATTTTATTATAAACAGAAAACTACGTTATATTCAATTATAATACAGTTACGGAGTATTAGGTTAAAATGTATTTGTTTTCAAAAAAATACAAAACGGTTCTTCGGTTAAGCTAATATCTTAACAATTAAAGTATCTTGCATTTCAATATTCGTTACTGGAAAGTCGAATATAAGGAGGGCATATTTACTTAGCGAGATGAATTGGTTAGCTGCCGCTAGTAAATATAACTTA
>JBAIZL010000005.1:244965822-245083322 GCA_036971475.1 Prosapia bicincta | reverse complement strand
TTTCATAGCATCGTGTTTAAACAGGAATTGAAACAATCATTGTATTATATGGTAGCTTAGTAGCGGATTTGAAATAGCATTAGTTTTTTTGAAATATAACAGTGGAATAGCTCGTCGAAATTTGCATAACGATTCCCAATGTTACCAATTTTTTTGGGATGATTACATCTCCATTATTGCTTTGCAGCAATTCGCAATGTTCTCTCTCCCTTCGTTGTCGATACAAATTATATTTTCTATAAAGAAACACATTTTTCCCAATTTACAATTTTGAGTATAATTATTAAACAGTTTTATACCTTGTTAATACTTTGTTAAAAATACAATCAAAACTGTTTCCTTGCTTAATGTTAAAACCGTCATAAAATTATGAAAACAACAAACAGTCGAATTTTCTTTGTTTAGTAGAATTTTATTTACTTAGTAGAATTTTATAATTATTTAGCAAAAAATTTTTATTGAGTACATTAACAATGAACTATTTTATAACATTACTAGCAGAGCACCCGTCCTTCGTTAGTTATTCATATCAGGTATCAGTATTTGTATTGATTTAATTTGTATTTGTATCTGGGTTGAAATTAAAACCAAATAAATATATCAAACTACAGTTTATAAACCTACCGTTAAGGGAGTTTCCAAGGCCAGTGGGGCGGTGTCCTGACGGAATTTCTAAATACAAATGAGCCTATGAAAAAACCAGGGATCTTACTTCTTACTTCTTGCTGCGGACGTCCAGGGTCATGTGACTCCGATGGTCCGATCTCTATAATCAGTCGCTGCAGCCAAGGTCCAAAACTGTTTATCGATCAATAATGTTTTGATGTATCCCTGGCTTCCCAGGGCAGACAGCAGAGCTGCTCTTGGTGGAATTGGTGAGGAGCATCGAAGGAGGATATGGTCTAGAGTCTCCTCCTCTTTTCTACAGTTAGGGCAGAGTAGAGATTCACTCAGATTAAATCTGAAGTGATAGGCCTCAGTCACAATGTGTCCGATTCTTGCTCGTGCTGCAAAGACGGCTGTATATCTGGGAACCCCTTGATACATTTCCAAATCATTTGGTTCTTTTTGAATGCCATAAAGGTTCCTTCTCTCCAACGGTGGATTCATTTTCTTCTAAATGATGTTTTCACAGCACTCAGGCATTTCTTTAGAGAGTACTGTGGTAAGAAGACTGGTCCCATTTCCGCTGCTTGTTTGGCGATTGTATCTGCTTTTTCATTATCGTCGATGCCGCAGTGTGAGGGGATCTACTGGAGCTGTACTTGTTCCTCATCTTTGCTGAGAGTGTTGAGTAAATTTGTTATTTCTTCTAGTCTGAATGAGTAGCTTCCTGGTTTCCGGTTCTCTATCATGTGCAAGGCGCTCTTGGAGTCAGTGAATATACAGAACTTCTCTGCTCGTAGTTGAAGGCAGTTTACCAAGGCTGCATTTATTGCCAGCAACTCTGCATCGACACTGTAAGCTGGTATGTAATATTCTTCTTTGGTGAAGTGGTTATAGTAGCCTGCTCCTGACTTATCTTGGACTAGATCTACTGACCCATCGGTGTAGATTTGAACGGAGTCTGGGTTCTTAACCAGGGATCTTAAGAATGTTCTTGTAAAATTTCAGGTATTTATTTCCCATTCCCAAGTGGTCGATAAGGTGTCATCAGACGAAAAAGTAATGAAAACTTTCGCTCAGGGAAATAAATAATACTTTTATAAAATTAAAGTTGGGTAAAAAATTGATTGCGGAGTAATAAGAAGCAGGTCTACTAAGTCCGCGAATCAACGGCGCGCCGTATTATATAGGCTACCTGTAAAGTATCCAGTTACGATAGATTCGGTTGTAATTTTATACAACTACCTAATTAAATGTTTACTTCCTCGGAGTAATATCTCGTCACGTGATCTCTATTCTAGCCTCGTATGTGTACATTTGGTTAAACGTATAAAATTACAACCAAATCCATCCTGACTGGATACTTCATAGGTATATAAAATTAACCTTCCGTGGCAATAACAAAGAATAATTTTCAAAATAGCTTAATGATATGTTTTCATTCATTTATATGCATTGTATTGCGGGTGGGGAATGTGTGTTTTTACCAGCACTATTAGCACCACTTTTGGAGGAAATTACATTTTTCCAAATCTGTAAGCTTTTAGGACGTGACCTAGGGTTTTCATAATTTTTTTCGTACCTCTGGTGACTTTTTTCGTCGCCCGGTATAAATTTTGTCGCTAAAATTGAACACGTGGGAACGGAAAATAAATACCAAATTTCAACTCAATGGGTCCAGTAGTTTTTACGTGATGAGTAATAAACACACAGACACAATTAAATTTTTATATAATAGTATAGATTAGTTCCCAATAAATATATCACACTATAAACTGATTATTGTCTTGAAAACAAAGGAAAGGAAAAACTTCTGCTTGTAACATAACATTTCTAAAGTAAACTAACCTAGAAAGATGAATAGCAATAAATTATTATCAGCTGTTCAAAAGTGTTTAAAAGGGACTATTACAGGTGATTATCAATTGATTAAGTCAAATTAAGTAATAAATGGAGTATAGAAAATTGAGTGTTAAAGGGGTTTTCAAGGCCCGTTGGCGGTGCCCTGACGGAATTTCTAAATACAAATAGACCCAAGTGTTAACCAGGAGCCCTAAGAATGACTATGTAAAATTTTAGCTCACTGGGTAAAGTAGTTTTTACGTGATTGAGAAGCACACACAGACACACACACACACACACACACACACACACACACACACAAACCATTAGATTTTTATATATTAGTATAAATTATGACTTAGGGGTCACTGGGTAGAGCAGCTCACTGCAGTATTTAAGCAGTAGTACGCCTTTCTTTATCAACTATCTTTAACCGTCCATTATTACCATAAGAACGCGTTGTCTCCCGTTGGGTGAAATCAGGTCTCAATACCCATACAGAAAAGCATTTATATGTTCCGTTCAAATACAATTTGAACACCAAATTGGACTCTATATTTCATGACGATGAGAAGCCCTACAATGCCAAATTTTATATAATGAGATGTGGCTGTTTTTGTGTGTGTTTATTCATGCATTCTAACTTCAACAGTACCGTCTTTATTTAAACAGAATAAGGTAGAATACAGTTTGAAAATTAAAAATCAGGGAAAGAGGTAATTATTATTTAACATCTAAATCAAATCAATATGGCGTACTTGAGAAGTAATATTTTATAAATAATACAACATTTAAGAATGAATATTATTTTGTATCGAATAAGGAAATCCGATAGTGGTATTAAAGTAAGGAGCGAATAATCCTCTTCCATATTTCCCGTTCTCTCGTTCTAGATTCTATTCCGTGTTTGGTTCTAAATCCACAACTACTAACTGAACTTCATATTAAATTATAAATCAAAAGTCTCCAAGCCGTTTTCAAAGGAAAATATAAAATTTTCTATTCGCATATTAGTTAATCGTGCCGCTTTAAATTTACCTCATACTGTCCATAATTTATATAAAGCCGATTTCCGTGTTTGCCTAGGACGGCTAAAATATTCATAAATCCCTTAGAATACCCAATTAATGCCAAGATAGGCTTCACGTAACGTGTACAACGACTTACCGATAGTTTATACGAGGAATCCTCGCCCAAGACGTTGATTTAACAGTAAGGACACCTTCCGACTGAATATGTTCATAAATCAAAAGGTAAAACCAATATTCATAAAGTACACAAGCCGGTTCTTCTTTCGCCGCACTAACTGTATGCGCAAACATCGGTTATTTAGGGGGCACGATACAATGTAGTACAGCCTTCTAGATAACTAATTGATTCTATTTGTAGAGCGAATGATTTCTGATGGACAACGTACAAGGCGCCTAGCCGGTACATGGGGCTCGGGGAAATCTATATTTTATACTGAGGAAGCCAGGTTTTGCCGACTTGTTGGGTATTAAATTGTTTTATGTAGGAATTGGAACGTTCTTATTCTGAATAGAGTTGCGATAAAACGGTTTAATCGTGCAGACTCTAGCAAATACTTCGTCATATTCTACCTAAATATTTAGTGTTCAAAATTAATTCTGGTAATTATTTTAGTAACTAAATAAACAAAACCCACTAGCCCCAGTAAAGAAATCTTTATTTAACTACAATTACTTTAGGCTATGTACATTTCGACTATATAGTAATCATCTTCAGAATTACTAAAATGAGTACTTCTGAAAATGATTATCATGTAGTCGAAATGTACGTAGATAAAGTAATGGCAGTAAAATAAAGATTTTTGTATTGTAGTTGGTGGGTTTTATTTATTTAATTAAAAAGTTAGTCCACAGTACTCGAAAAATTTATTAATTATTTTGGTATAGAGAAAAGAACCTATTTATGTTTAGTATAGGCCTATTTGTTAAACAAGCATCAAATTGTAATAAAAAAATATATTAAATTTTATTACCATACGTAACTATATGAAACCTTTAGCAGTAAAAATAGAGGCGTTTATGTTCCCTACCTTCATCCGATCTATAGACACAATAATTTCCTATCCTTTGTAAGCATAATATGCATACTGCTTGATCTGTGTTTAATAACCTGTTTCAGTTAACCTAGCCCAATGAGCTTCAATTTCATACTGTGACTGAACCATTTCGGTGAAACGTAACCCTATATTAGTGAACAGTAGGGGGATAGAACCAAACCCTTTCTATACCAATACATGTTAGAAATTATACTTATTTTCACAAAAAAACTATTTAAAATAAAATAAACAAATCATTACCAAACGAATGTACTTTAATATTATAGTATTACCAAAATATATACTACATGTTTAAATATTTATTTCTTATGAAGTTGCTATATATATATATATTATATTATATATATATATATTATATTATATATATATATATTATATATATATTATGTATATATATATATATATATATATATATATATATATATATATATATATATATATATATATATATATATATATATATGAGACGTCCATCTCCAAAAGGATCCATGTGCCCTCCGAAAATCGAAATAGAGTTTTTGTTATCGTTGGATTCAGATTTTCTCCTCTGTTTGACTAACTAGGTTTTACATTTTCGAAACAGCTCTAATCCCGTGTAAATTGCTTTCGAAAGTTCTAAAAAGAAACAAAACGCCTCATGTCCAAAGCAGAAAATAAAAATGGCGGGCCTTGATTTCGTCAATTTGTACAGTAGCAAATGGCACCTTGTCCTGTTCTTATTAACCATGTTGAAACATATTTATTTCCAAAAACGCCCATGTCCACTACTTGATTACTGTCGCTATAGTAATATATTTTGTAATATTTTTGCTGTTGCTAGTCTTTTTCTTTACAATATTTTTGTTCTGTTGTGTTGACTATATTCAGCTGGTTAAATCAAGACACAAAACATAGTTATTCAACGGTTAGTTTGTCTGTAATATTAGTGTGAAAATTGGTGTTCTTGCAGAGTTCCGTTAGTAGTTTATTATCTCTTCGTTATTTTAATAAAGTAGTAGTATTTTTTCGTTCTAGATAATAAATTAAGTGTAAATAAATGAGTTAAATATGTATGAACAACAACAAAGTACAAGTTATGAGAATGAGATTAGAATTCTTCCTGGTGCTATTACTTCTTAGGAAAAGGCCGTAAAAAGACACAAAATCCAGATTCGTGGAAAAAAAATACTGAAAAGAAAACAAGATATCTTTCAAAATTTCTACCGCGACTTCCAACATGTAATCACTCAACCAAAAATATTTTCGGCTGTTCAGGTTTAACCATGCAGGATATCCGTAAGTTTCACGAAATATTTTTTTCTAAAAATGTTGACTACACAAAAATTAAACTTTACCAAGATAATATAATTTTAAAGTATACAGTTTCAGAACTGCCGTGGTGAACGAAAACAAACAAATCAACTCCAAACAAAATATTTTGTGCCTACTTCTCATGGTGGTATCATAAAAGAGATACAAGTGTGTCAACAAACATTCATGGATATTTTAAACATTAAAAAGAAACGAATCCAAATAGTTTGTCGTAATCACTTTCACACAGGTAAATGTGCACAAGAAAATCGGGGTGGAGATCACCGATCTCACCAACTTAAAAATAGTAAAACTGAAGTTAAAGCATTCATTGAGTCACTTGTGCCTTTGGAAAGTCACTACTGCAGGAATACTAAAACTAACATTCCCTACCTACAAAGCAGTTTGTCCATTGTGAAACTCCATACAATGTACAATAGTTCTTCTTCAAAAGAGTTGAATGTTAACTATGAATTTTTTAGAAAAATGTTTGTTACAGACTACAATCTTAGTTTTGGAACCCCTGCTACTGATGTTTGCTCTAAATGTATTCAGTATGAACAGAAGCTGAAAATCGGTAAGAACAATGTAGATCTTCAGCTAGAATTTGTTAGTCACAAACAGAGAGCGAATACATTTTTTAAACACTTGAAAACAGCAAAAGAAAATACAGTAACTCTCTCTTTCGACTGTCAAAAAAATCTTGTTCTTCCTAAGTTGCCTGACCAGGCGGCTTACTATTCCAGGCAGTTATATCTGTATAATTTTTGTATTTGCAAGGGTATATAAACCGACAAACAGCCTCAAGATAAAGTGTACATGTACACATGGACCGATGCTGAGAGCGCAAAAGGTTCCTCACAGATAGCGTCTGCTGTTTTTCATAGACTAACAAAGCTAGACCTACATCAGTAAAATTCGGTACGCCTTTTCGCTGATGGCTGAGGAGGCCAAAATAAAAATACCATCGTGATTGGTATGCTAATGAAATTATTTTCAACGGGTGCCCCCTCAAGCATACAAGAAGTGGAGCTATTTTTCCCATCTGCAGGGCATTCTTATATGCCTCCAGATCGTGTATTCGGAAGAATAGAAAAAGACTTGAAACATTTTGACACAATTGTAACATTGAAAGAGTACCAGGACATTTTAGAAAAACATGCAACAGTTCTTAAAATTGGAGAAGATTTTGAGGTCTTTGACTGGAAAGCAGCAGTCTCGCAAGTCGTGAAGCGCCCAAACCAATGGCATTTCCGATTTAGTGTAACAAAGCGCTTTATCTTGAAGCGAGGACCTACACCGTCAGCCAGCATTCTAGTTCAAGGGGAAACTCATTATTGCGTCCAGACCGGTGCTGCAAAAAAAAGTTTTTCCGCCGAACAAGGATGCAATAGATATTGTTCCAAAAAAGATTAACATTGGGATTCCTGTTAAAGAAGCAAAGAAGACTGATCTTCAACGCCTTCTATGTCTTCACTTCGGCGAAGCATGGGAAAACCTTCCACAGCTGGAATTATATAGAAATATTCTAAATGAGACTCATGAAAATATAAACAGCAATTCTGAAGATGACGATTAAGAAGAACCAATGGAAGAATTTCAGAGCATACTGTGAATTACAAGACATTCGTAAAATGACTAAACATTTTCACATTTTTAATTCTAAAGCTAAATAAAAAAAATAATAATAATTTCGAGCATTTCTTTTTGTGTTTGTCTTCGTTTATTAAATTCTTCTGTTCGAAATGTTTCTAGTTTAATATTAAAATTAATTTCATTTGTTCAATAATCTATTTGCTTTATTTACAAAAACAAAAAGCACCTTGTCCATCATACATTTCCAAAAGGATTCTTGTCCAACATAGAAATTTAATTTTTAGAAAAAGTACCAACTCAAAAAAGCTGAAAATTGCTTGAAAGAGTTCTCTGATACCAAAGAGCTTTAATAAAAATCGAGGGTTTTGTTTTTTAAGAAATCAAGAAGGTTTTTTTCAAATTCTCAACATTTATGATCTGTGGACATGGATCCTTTTGGAAATGGCTACCTAATATATAAATTCATTGATAAAGATCATTGTATGATCGAAAAATATCAATAGTGTGATATGTTTGTATGTGTGTATATTTATTTGTTTCCGAGAGATTGTAGTATTGGACTATTGCCATTAGGTAAGTCTGTCAGTCTCCTATCTAGTCAAAAATTCCTAAATAAGCTTTAAGCTCTACTAGAACTAACCTATATATATATATATATATATATATATATATATATATATATATATGTATGGTTGTATATATTAGGAACACGTAGTAGGTAGGCTTAAAACAAATACATTTTATGCTAGAATCACAATATGTTAACTGAAATCTGATATATATATATATATATATATATATATATATATATATATATATATATATGGCTTACATATTAATAAACCCACTGTAGTAATATTTCCAGAAGAAAACCATTGGAACTCTCAATGCCAGTGAGCCAAGCCCAGGTAATTTTTGACATGTCTAATAGTTATCCCTCAAGCTTTAAAATGAATCTAATTAAGCTATCATATCTTGTTCCTTGCTCAAGTAGTTTCATAGGTAGGAATTAAATATATAGATATATAACACTTTAAAGTAATATCTTCGATGATATAATAGTTTTTATGTGAATTACCATCACTTGTTATAATTTTAAGTTACTAATGAATATAAATATGCCTAAATATATAATTTTAAAATAATATTTTAGATAATATTTTAGTTGTTTATTTGTATTAATGTCTGTTAATTTAATTTTAGGTTACGAATATACTGTATATTTATCTGTATATATATATATATATATATATATATATATATATATATATACAGTATAGTGTATATAAACTGTATATGTTTTCCTTATATAAATAAATATTTATATATTTTAATATAATGTATTATTTATAATATATAAATATAATATCAATACCTCATATGGCCTTTTTATAATTGTTTTCGTTTTTATACATCTTATATTCAATAGATATTCCTTTATTGCAATTTTCAAACTTTCAATATACCATGTTTAATCTGTTTTTCCAACGCATAGCCTAGCACAAAATCATCCATCCTGAACGCTTAGATGGCTCCTAGATGAACACACCTGTCGGACATTAACTTACACAAATGAATAATTACGCGAACATCGTTGAATTTTTCCGTTGGGACATAAATTGTCATTGCACTCTGGCTCTAATAATGGTGGCGAGGTGGATTAATATACAAGACACATAGGCTGGTATTTATGCAGACTCTAATTATAGGCTTCACTCTGTCAGTGCGCATCGATACCACACTCGCGCGCGCGTTCACACACGGTACGATTTACGTTTATAGTTGCTACTATCTTATGATGGGATTTTTGTGTAACACTTTTTAGATTTTAATCGCACCTTTACTTAACTTTCTTGTAGCTATTAACCTAGGATAGCATGACCACTTCAGACATTTAAATAGATGGATGCATGAGCGTCGTAAATCAAATTTTTGTAAATTAAAACACGCAAGTACTTTGTTCTTCTATTAAATTGGACATTTGTGGTTCAGGACCCAAAACAATTATGTAAACCTAAAATGCCATTTAATGTTTAATATAGGGTGGTCTCATGGACTCTAAAAAATTACTTTATATAGTGATTGTTGATTAGTTGTTTGTTTACTAGTAAGTATGTTTATTGAGACAGTTATTGTGACTTCGTCACGAGTAAGGGATTACTGTAGCAACCACATACAGTCACATTACTATTTTTGTAGTACATAATAGTTTTAAACAACAAACATTAGCAATTGATGAGGATAAAATAGAGAAATATACTTAAATGAAGCTATATGTAGTTATAGTTTTTTTCTATCAGCTACTGCGTGTCTAATTATAATTTTCGCAAGCCTTGCGACGGTCTATCACAGTTTGTGAAGTACTGATTATTTATACAAATAACTATTTTTCATAATTTCCCATATCCAAAAAAGAATTTGACTAAAGAAAAGAAGGTTGTTTTTCTACACACACACACACCAACACAAACACACACACACAAAACACAACACACACACACACAACACACACACACACACACACACAACACACACACACATATAAATAGCTATTATCTGGAGTACATCCGTTCATTCTGCAGCCCATAAATTTGCAGTTCCGACGTTTCGCTAGAATCTCATCTAGCATTAACGAGTTGAACCCAACAACAGTAGAAGCTCTTGTAAATATATACATTTAGCTACTTTTGAGTCTACTACAACCCCTGGTCAAGGATGCTTGATGATGAAGATAATAACAATCTTTAAAGGTTGACTGGCATAAATACCAAGTAAGATTCTTAAGTACATATAGTGAAATATATATATATATATATATATATATATATATATATATATATGTATAAAGTACGGGTATAACTACACTATACACCAAGTGTTACAACAAACTAATGCACATAACAAAAGAACAGTTATTTCAAATTAAGTTATAAAATAAAAACATATGTATATATATATATATATATATATATATATATATATATATATATATATATATATATATGTATATATATATATATATATATATATATATATATATATATATATAATAAATCCACTTGTCATACAAGAATAAAACCTTTATTTTATTTTATTACAAAGTTTAAGCTTTTCGCCGATTAGCAGTATCGGCATTGTTAAAAATAACTTAGCACACTTCTAACTTATTCTGTTCCTACATCAAATACAGTCTTTCTACCAATTTCTAGTAGTTTCTATTTATATCTACTTACTTTACCCCAGACTGCAACTCAATGACTCTGTCATCTACCAACCATTTATGTGTTTAGTGACCATTGAAGAAGCGATGGTATTTTGAATTTTGTTAATAAACTATAGTTACAATTAAGTTTCATAATGGCCAATTACCCAAACTTTCATTCCTCCACACTAGCAATAAGGCGCTGCTTATGTTTTTTGTTTGCGAAAATTTTGTAACATAAAACCTTCTTTCATTTAGAAGTTGAGGTAAAATAATTTCTATAGATTACCTAGACCATGATTTTCTCAAGCTAAACCCGTTTGGTCTACAAACCTTCTAGTATTACTCAAATGATTAAACAGCAAAACCCTGTTTCCAGATGACCAGCTGTCTAATGAAGCGATCTTAAATTAACATGTACTTTCCAACGTTGTAGCGTTAAGGAATTGGGTTACATTTTTATTAAAAATACTTCGAGGAATCCTATGGGTCGCATGGGTAGTCAGAGAAAGAGGGGGTTTAGTGGCCCCCCAGTCATGTGTGTCGGTCTATGGGTATGATTATGGGAACAGGACTTTTGGTAGAGGCTGGATGTAAGAGGGGTAAGGTTTAGATGATGGGGGGATCACGTTTAACTTAACATGTAAACTGGCTAACTGACTCTCTTTTATTTTTTTTAGTGACATTTTGTTATTTTACATTTAATAATACACGTGTGTAGCACGGTTGTTACGTAACATAACGTAGTGTAGATAGTGTATGGACTCATTAATTAAAGGCTAGAGTGAATTTACAGTTTTGAAGGAAGAGCTTAAGACTAGATTTATCGTATCTAACTTAAATCAAGTCTAGATAGGTATTGTCTTAAGACAACTTGGGTACATCTAGCTATCCTGGGTACATGATACAGCCTAACAAGATTTATAATACAAGTTCGCTTTACTTAACCTAACAAGAAACATGATACTAGCAAATACCTAATACATGGAATAAATTTGATATAAACAAACATAGGTTACATTTACAATCAACCTAAAAACTACTGCATAGTGATAAAGCTTGCTATGAATAAAATTAAATCTAGCTTAGTCTAGGAGGCGAGAGGTAGACAAATGGGAGAGCGAGTGGGAGTTACAGAGGTGTTACGGAAGATCGAGAAGGACTTTGGAACGATGACGAAAAGTAGATTTTAAGTCCTCGTGGAACGAGGACCTGAGTTTGCCAGATATCTATGATGCGGGTATTATGTGCTTTCGGCTCTACTGAAGAGATTCGCTGAAAATGATCTGACAAAAGCAGCCGGTGGGGGAGAGCGAGGGGAGTTGTGAATGGTGATATATGATAGGAACGAAGGAGAATTGGAGAGGAATTTTAGAGAAGAGGATTGGAAAGACTCATGCGATTTCCGAGACGTATTGGAGCAAAGAGGCTACCAGACAGGAGCTGTATAGGTGGTGACGCGACGAAGGAGCATTGATTTTGAGATGGATGTTACTTCTGCGTTAGAGGACAGGGTAGAGCTTAGCACTAACCTTGGTAGGAGCTGAAGAAGGTTGTGAGGAGAAGGACAGGCTGTAGGATAATGCCTAGGTATTTAAAAGGGAACCTCCGTCAAGAGTGATGGCTCCAGTTGGCGGTCGTTGTTTCCTGGAGAAGCAGATGGGTTGTGATTTATCAGTGTTCACCGCCGTCCTCCAGCACGGCTAGACACTCTCTCTAATCTTCTTATAACTATACTAGGTCCCTTCTAATACACAACCCTGCAGACGTGATGCTATGACCTCCCATGCATATTCTATATTTACTAGGGGTATCGCGTCCATACCGTTATCATACCATTATTCATAGACCGTTCCTACCCTTCGTATGTGACAATAGTTATATCACCAGTTCGCATTAAATTACAGATTGAGGAGGTAGGATAATAAAAGAATATGACATCTTACATACCAAAGCCTTAAACGACATTAGGACTAAAATAGTAGTCTTATAAACTGATGCTAGCTTTACCGCCAGTTTTGTGTTTCTTTACGAAAGAACTAAGTGTGATTTTAATTACATCAAAAATCGTGTACCTCGGTTAGAGTGACCTAAGTTAGTCTAGCCTTTACAACATTGTATAGCAATCACGCACTAATTGGTTCTCTGTCACAATCCGATAAACACGTGCCTTTTAAATCTGAAAATCAATAACTATGAAACGCATTTATCACTATAAAAAAGACCAAGAAAAACAGTGCGCACTAGATATCTCGACTGCGGCTGCATACTGCATATTTAATTAGACCATTGGCATTCTGCATTGAAGGCGTTCCTCGTTGTAATGATATCGCTAGATCTCGGCATACGCCCCCTATCAGGTTATGTTATGCTAAACTAATTGTTGATTTTACGTGATAAATATAGAGCAAGCACTAGTCGCACGGCATATATTAAGTTGGCCAAGTAATTGGTCAACATACAATGGCGTTCTGCAGACCAAATTATTCCGTCTGGAGTTATGTATCCATGCTTAAACGTCTAGTCATTCAGATACAGTATATGCGGTTATTTTATTTATCATTTCATTAATATATAAATAATAAATATAACAAAATAGGGACTATATATATATATATATATATATATATATATATATATATATATATAATGTGTAACTATAAACTAGGAACTATAAACATGTAATTTATTTTTATGTCACACAGAATATTGGATTAATTTGGACATGTTGGCAACAATTTACTACACTGTACAGCACACTCGTATTTACAAAGTTCCTTGCTTGTTTTCAATAATACTGTTAAAAACAAAAACTGTATATCAAAATAAAGCTAATAAACCAACCTTACACACACACACACACACACACACACACACACACACACACACACACACACACACACACACACACACACACACACACACACACACACACACACACACATATATACACACACACGCGTGCGCTCTCGCACACACACAAACACACACACACACACACACACACACACATACAACACACACAAACACACACACACACACACACACACAAAGACACATACACACGCACATAAACACGCACAAACACACACACTCACACAAACACAAACTAAAACACAAACACAAAACACACACACACACACACACAAACACACACACACACACACACACACACACACACACACACACACACTACTGGTATTATTTATATGAATGTGGCATCGAGGGAAGTATAATTTGCAAGGTCTTATACAATCTACTACGAAAACATTTGGCACTTCAAAACATTTCTTTAAAATAAAACTTTTAAAAAATATGAAGGTCTAACCCCCTAACTACTTCGTTAAGTGTCTCTAAACAAATATTAGTCGAGTATTTAACAATTTATTTCATTGTTGTTAAATGAGTTTACACATTCAATAAACACATTGAAAATAATTATTAAGAGCGATATAGACATGTATACATTTGAGCAAGGGTGACATTATTCTAGTTTCCCTAGCCATAAACTATTTTTCTTTGTTTAAGTATTTTGAAGTAACTTAATGCTCAAAACCTTAACTGTTACAATAAAAATGAAGGATGTAGTTATTCCGATACGTGACAATAAAAAAAAAAAAAAAATTAATGTTAGGAAAGGCAGTGAAATGTAGTCAAATGTATACAAATATTCGCAACAAAAGTGAAGCTGAATATATTAAGAAGGTACAGAAAAGTCTTTAATATCTTTTAATATTGTCAGTAAATTTTTATTAAATTACTCTTCCATGTTATTTCCGTCCGTTGAATATAAGGCTCGAAGAAGGAAACACAAAAGGAATACGTTAATATTACGTTCCTTCGTACATTGATTCCTGCACTGTCCGCAGAACCTAGTAGCCGCGCTCTTCTGTCTTCGTCTAATGAGCGACCAGTGACATTGAATAATAATGTAATAAACTATTCAAGACTATTAACTAACGATTTATTCCCTTCAACAATTAAATATAATTATGATTGTCTAAAAGATACGCCGAAACTCGAGACGCGCCGTGGAATTAATGCCCCCTCCCTTCTGCCCCTCCATGTTAACGAGGAAGTCCCGTCATTAGTGTTGTAATTGCCCTGCCTTTAAGATTCCACTGCTTTTTTGTACTAATTTATTAAGAGGTTATTTTAAACTTCTTTTTAATTCAGTTGTTACGGGCGCTTTGATAATATCGATTTCTGTTTTTTTGACAGGCAGTGGTTTTAATTTTTAAATTTACCGACTATTGTTGGAGCCAGTTGCCGAATCTGATTTGCCATCGGTAAATGTAAGAAAATGACCTCTGCAATGATTTAACTAATGAGATAATAGTTAATTGGAATAGAATATTCTTGAATAATCAAACAAAACATTATATACAAAACAAAATAATAAAAAAAAGTAAAATAACTCTTTTTATTAATATTAGTACTATTTCATTATTTCTGGCAAAACGGTTAAACGTACAATAGGTTCAAGCTTTTTAGCCTTAAGTTTTAACTTATATCGCGTTTTAATCCAAATTGCAAATATTCATTCCAATTTTTTTCTGGAATATTTATATCTTCAAATTTGTTAAATGTCATTGAATTATTTTTTGTTTTCAACGTATTTTTTGTAGAACATCAGGCAAATATTGAACATTTTTTAGACAACGTAGCAACATTTTGTTATCTATTTTTATAAACGTGATATTTTGTGTTACATTGTTTGCCAGAGTATTGTTTAGACTTCAAGATGTATATCCAGTTTCTATCTCCATAATAATGATATAAAACCCCATTTCCTTTCCCGGAGACGGTAAAAGTTCTTTATCAAACAAGAAAATATGTGTTTTTTGTTTAGTTTTTATTTAAAAGTCAAAAATAAACCCAAAAAATAAACCAATTAGAAATTAATAAAATTACAACTGGCAGTGTTAAATTTGCAAAAAATATTACAAAAAATTGTCAAACTTAGTTTTCTAATGTACTTAGCGATATCTATTAGTAAGCCATATCTAGGGCAGATACGAAGGCCACTGTAATAGGTTATGTATCAGAAGGTTAAATAGATTTATTTTTGTTATACCGTCGTAATTTTGCTAAAGTAAAATATAATGGATAACAAAATCTATGAGTTTGAATTTAAGCCAATTTTAAAACATTGAATTGTCAAGACAATTAAATTAAATACAAACCGTAATTTATAAAAAATGTCTTGTTTAAATTAAAATATTTTGATTTTGTTAAGACTTAGGGGATTAAAGCACTACAACTATTTGGACAGTGTAAAAAAATTAAAAGAATGGTTCGCTAAAATATGAATATTGCAGTTTTTAAGCTAAACACACAGGGTTACAAGTTTTAAAAAACTCTAAAATAATCCACTTTATATCATTCGAGTACAAAAATACTGACGAAGATCGTCTAGTTCAATCTAAGGAGTTTTGATTCAGTAGCTTGTTCATAAATTACATGAATTATAAGATTGTAAAGTTGGTAATTAGTTAATTAATTACAACTTCAATTTATTATTTGGAGTTCAACTTATGGTTTCAGATACACAGAATAACAAGACACCTACACTAAAATAAACAGGCCTACAAATCATTTCACACAAATGAAATTTATATATTTATAAACATTACAAAAATTCCTACCTTAAAATATTTTAACTAAAAATTAGGCGATATTTTAATTTCTCAATTCAACGAAGTTTGAAATATAGAATACAATCATAAACCGTACAACTCACACACTATCAACGATTGTTGCCCACTTACAAAAACGTGTCCACATAGATAACACTAACAAAAAAGCTATCACTTCGGTTTGTATCTCACAACAATGTACTGTAATATTAAAAAACGGATTTGCAGAGATTTATCTGTGAATCAATGGTTTCGGCCAAGTTAATTAACTTATACAACTAATTATAGGTAGTTAATAATAAATAGATAACTAATTGGTAGCTAATTATAATTCAATTCTGAAATTAGTAATTTAATTACTGTCTGAAAGTATAATTGAAAGAGAAATAACTGTTTCGCTCCAGTAATTGAATCAAGTGTATTCCCTTTTAAAGTATCTTGAGTGTTATGTGGTGAGTAAATAATCTCACGTTGGGATTTGTAACCTCAAGCCTAACGTGAAAATATAAGAATTGATATTATGTTTTAGTATTAAATGTTTTGTAATTCTTTTACAAAATATGTCATAATTTACTGATTTTGTTTATAAGTCAACTGCGAAAGAATTAACATCAAAGGCCACTTTTTAACAACCTGGAAGTTGTTTTAATTTGAAGTTAAACTTTTGAACATTTCTATTAGTCAATTTACTTCCGATGTGAATGCTGGTGTATATTTTCGTTTCATTGATTATGGGAAAGTTTAGATACGGTAGGCATGATAGATATCTATGTGCAGGATATACTTATTAATATAATATAGGAAGAAAATTATTATTTAGTGGGATTTAGAAATTAGAAGGAATTTTTAAATTCTGCGTAGAAAATAGTGGCCACAAAAGAGAAAAAACAGTTACAGAAGAAAACAAATACATAGAGGTGTCCTTAAAAATTATATTAGACCGATTTTGTTTAATGTCTACTTTTGATTATATATTTCAGAATTTTTGTATTTAATATATACAGATATTGTATTGAATTCTTTGTGTCAGTATTTGTATTACAATGCAGAAAACAGTATACAAAATAATATTTGTTTTATTATACAACATTAATATTTGTTACAATAAAAATATTGAAAAGAACCCCAATACCACAAAAATAATCAAAAATAACAAATAAGACAAGTTACTTAAGATTAAACCCTAAGGGTTTAATCTTAAGTAACTTGTCTTATTTGTTATTTTTGATTATTTTTGTGGTATTGGGGTTCTTTTCAATATTTTTATTGTAATATATTGTACCACTGTGCTCTTGATATTGTGTATTAATATTTGTATTAATTTTTGTTTGGGAAAAAATTTAACAAAAGGAATACAAACAGCATAAGGTGTGGTGAATATATATGTTGAATAATATAAAGGTGGTAAGAGATTTCTCTTAATATATGATGTTAAAATGAGTATTAGAAAAATATAAGTCAGTGGTATCTAAATAGATGGTGGACACAGATATCCAGTCTGCCTCAATGGAAATAAATAGGAATAATTACGGCATGTTTTGAAATTTGTGTTATCGATAGCACCAGTGTTATCGATAATGTCCAGGAGATGTCAATGGTGAGACACTTCATGAGTGTATCACCTTTGAGACACTGATGAAGATCGCCACATAGCGATCGAAAACGTTCTATCTCAGTAAGTTTTTACAAATTTACAAAATTGAAAGTTCAGGTAGTCATACACTAACGTTAAAGTTATTATTTAAGTTTCCCCGAACTACAAATTTCAAAACTACAAAAATAGGATGTAACGTAACTTTACTGTAGACGTTTGGTGTTGACTTTGGTTACCATAAAGAGATTGCGGTCTTTTGAGACGGGGTGTTGTAGACACATGTCGCTGATATCCATATGCAGAGGATGACTACTGTAGAAGGTTTGGAAAAAGCAATTGAATTCGAAAACTTTATAAAGATATGAAAACTACAATATCTCGGTCAATTCATGAGAAACAATAAATTTGTAAGCCTTCAGGTAAGCACTCGGTTCAAATATTTGAAAGGAGAAAAAGATCTGAGGTCAAGTGTCTATGAATATGGCACTGAAAGAAGTAGCCGGTATCTTGAAGCTTGTTCTTAGAGTTAAATGAGTCAATTTTAGACCAACCTACTGAAAAGACGTTGTAAACAAAAGAAGAAGATTTAATTATAGGTGTAGATAAATAATAGACATTTTCTTTAAAAAATAAATTTATTACCATTAACTTTAAAACCTTATTTTTTACTGAATCGGAAAACGATATAAAGTGTTTAAAATGTGAAGATCCCCCCTCCCAATTTCACTTCTAAACACCATGAAAAATATACCCTCAGGTCGAATATCATATTTTTTATTCTGGAATAATTTGTAAAGTGACTAAACATAAACGAATAAAAAATCAACAATATTTTTTTAAAGCATTTATTTTAAAAATACTGATAAGTTTCATGATTCTGTGTACGTTTTCCTCCTTCTGTAGTTTACTCTTGTTTAATGTTTCGAGGTTCTTTCACGGGCAACAAAGAAATGGCAGTGCGCGGACTCAGAAGTCTGAAAGTTTATGAAGGAGCCTCTTGTCGGTCCATTGTTGTTGAAAACCTATTGTTATTATTCCGTTTAAATCATTCAATTGTTCTCGTAATGATCCAACCTTTGGGATTGAGAAATTACCCATGTTTAACGCACCGAATACGATGGACGTATTGTGTAAGACGGAGAGATAAATATATATATATAGTTCATTTAATTATAAGGCAACTTATAGTCTTAGTATCTGCCAATGAAATGGGACGTCGTTTATCAAATGCAAGACCTGTGCTAACTATGCCTGATTTTATCACCTACATTAACTTTCATTATTAGTTTTCCTGTATAGATTTGAAAGCCGTAGTGCCTTTATGGCAAGTTCGTATCAATAGTCAGGTTTGAAACCTTGGACAATTTTCAGAATCAAAAGTATGCGTATAGTGCTTTGTAAGTTTTGTCTCTACTTAGTTCTTTTTCTTATTACTTCTAAATGTTCCCTAGAGAGGGCAATAAACCGAAGGTCCTGGAAGGAAATTTAAGGATTCTTATTTGGTAGATTACGTACTTAGAATCCAGCAGATAATCAAAAGAAGGAAGACAAAAGAGGAATACATTTGTCACTTCACATGTGAATCACAAAGACCCAAGTTAAATATGGAAGAAATGACGAATTAACAACAATGCTTATGAAACGCAATGAAAAGTAGGTATGATGGTAAAAAAGCATTCACAGAAATCAGAAGCAAACAATACCATAGTTAGAAGTGATTGGGCCAAGAAATAACCAACGTTTTTAAATTGCCTTTAAAAGATACGAAAAAACTGGAGTGGGATATGTAATGTCATGGGACTGTCAATCTAGACATCTAGATGATCGCCTCATGCTTGGCAGATGAAGAAGTCAGCGTGGTACTAAATGAAGATTTTAGCTTTATGATTACAAAAACGAAGATTATCAAGTATCAGGGACTGACAAACTGCAAATTGACGATCTGAATATCTCTTAACCTGAAAAAGAGAAGTATATTTCCTTATATAATAGCAATCTCAAAGCCTTTTCATTACTTTGATTTTGACAGATCCATAGTTTTCAACTCAAAATCTACATAAAACTATTGCACTAAACAATATGTACAAAATATTTGTGAAAATAGTGAAACAACCTTAATCAGTAAAAGCCATTGGTGAAATATTGTGTGACCGTTGACTAATAATATGACATTCGATTTAGGGTTATTACGATTGACAGGTTGACAAACGGTCTTCTACTATTACTTATAGGCAAACGTATACTAATATGAAAGAGATGTAAATTCTTTCTTTGAATTAAATTTAAACTACGGGAGAAACTAAAGCTATTCCAACGCCTAAAAACTTCCAGTATTTCTTCATTCTGTAAATATATATTTTAAAAGTACAGAGAAAGAGACTCGAAATCCCGAGAATCGATATTTTGAGCTTCCGTTAAATTCGAACCTATTTCTATTTGATCAAATTAATCTAATTTTAAGGACATGTTTAATCGTGCTTCCACGACATTTATATACCTACACGTTATGGAAAGAAATGAGTCATGCTTCAATGCAAAGGAAATGAGATGGGATTCCAATAAATGTTCATTTCAATACGGTATGCAAAGGAAATGAGTCAGGCCTTTAAGAAATGTTCATACAATATTCTGTAAACTTATTTAGTGCATTTTGAATGGCCTATAATGTTAGGGTTTGTTACAACTTCTATGTTCTCTAATGCATAGGAACGTACTTCCGTGTAATCCGAGTTTTCGGTAATCCGAAAAGTCCCTTTTTCCTCGACCTATCGAGACTCTACTGCATCTATATTGAGTTATAATAAATCCTGATAGAAAACTGTTGTAGGCCAGTAATTAAACCTTTATCTCTTTTCGAAGCCAGGTTTTATCTCTGATTGAGAAGTTTTCGTCGTTAAAATAGAATTAAAATGTGATGATGTAGTGGTAACTAAAAACATTAAATCCTGTATCAAGTTAAAGAGTAGCTGGAATAGCGTTTGTTTTAAAAATCTCTTTTAGGTTGTATTCCGGAACCAAAAAAAAAAATGCGAATAACGTGCCAAGCAACGTAGTTAGGATCCTGTATCAAGTTAAAGAGCAGCTGGAATAGCGTTTGTTTTAAAAATCTCTTTTAGGTTGTATTCCGGAACCACAAAAATAGTGCGAATAACGTGCCAAGCAACGTAGTTAGGAACACCTGAGTAGTAACAGCTTCCTTCTTTAAGCATCCGTAAGCTGGGAAACTATGTGTTGAATTTCGGTCACTCGTCTTTGCAACTCCAATCTGCCCCTTTTAAAGTAAATAGACTTTATTCTTATTTAAACATAATCGAGTGGATACTGCTTTTCTTCGCGGTTTTGAGCACAATTTATATAGTGAAACTGCCCAGGCGATGACGTCATTCTATCTTATAAGTATATGGTTCTATTATAAGGATTATAGGTAATCATAATGCTTTTCCTCTACCCTGACCGATCATATACCCTTCCATCTACTCTTTGTTACACGAGGGTTTACAGGGTACACTCGTCCTTGCGATACTAATAGGGAGTACACATACATCGTGCTTGACCCCAAAGACATAGTACAATACTTCCCTCTATATCCTATTCTACAAGTCTCTACCTCCTTCCCTATACTCACAACTATCCTTCGGTTACAATCGCTTAAAACTCCTAAATGTAATCATAAAATCTGTAGCATCTAATATGAATTATTTTTAAAAATAACTTTCTTGACTAGATATTTGTTGAAATTATTTCCGTGTTAGAGCTATATGCAAATCTCCCTTATAACTTTGTACCATGGGTTTTTTGACTATTTTATATGTAACTATATTCGCATACCTTTCCTGTCCTACATGGGCGGTAATATTCATACCGGGTAATCCTACCCGGTAATATCTGCAAGATCCTGCAGATCGGTAAGTTCCGGTAAAACTGCAAAACAAAATGAATGTAATAGTTTCCGAGCAAGTGGCTTAGATTGATCACTTCTACACAAGCTTTAATAAGTGTTCGACTCATGATACCGGTACTAAATATTTACGTAAATTCACGAAAAATGTATTGCAACAAGTATATCTACAAAATATACCTGAATTAACAGTTATAAAATTTTAATGTGTAAAAATAATAATTATACCAATCGATTTTATTGTCCAAGGCGAAAAGCGAAACCTTATAACTATTATCACCAGAAGCTAGTTATTTTTTACTTTTAACAATATAAATAATAATGCAATTGCATAGGTTCTTGTCTCAATGAAAAGAAATTCTTTTAAAAGAATTTGTACATACACGCTATAAATGTTTGTCAAAACAAGAACTACTAAACTATGAACACGTAATGTTTGTGTTGATTACATGTGAGTAGGCATAAGAAAATGTTTCGATAGGCTCAGAGTATTTCTCACGCATACTTTCTTGTTCTTCTGACAGGTGTCAAAATCACCACGCTGTGTCATCATATATCTTATTGCGAAACAAGTATAATCACTCCAACACATACACGGTATCTGATGCCACGTTCGTCACCCTCGGCAGGCATTGCGGCTTTAAATTGACTCAAGACGCTAATGATACAAGGACAGAATTGGAGTAACACGAATGCTTCTATTTACGTTCTTATTTAGGGATAAATTTGTTTATTGAAATATACCGGATGAAGAAATTGAATTGTGAAAGTTTCATCAAAATGAGATCAGTTAACGTCTAACATTTACAGTTTACTACAATTTAAACTTGGAAAAAAGACATTTAAATCTCTGAATGGTAGTCTGTAAACTTTATTTTTTTTTTCAAACGTGGATAAAATTCATTTTAATATAGTAAATGAATGGAATATTACTGTAAATGAATAAACTAAAATCAAGTAAACCATTTTCCTGTGAATATCCTATTAGAGAACCAGGCGGTCAAGAGATCTCCAGTTGTAAATAGGTAATAGGAATTCTTAAGGTGTACAGTGGTCAAGAGACTTATAAACCAGCAGATCATGCTCCTGGTGAAAGGCTTACTGGAAGCACATTACACGCACTTACTGGCGGCATACTAGGATTCACTGGGCATTAACCTAGGTACTCTTTGGAAAACAAGCGGTCAGGTCCTGAGAGGGACCCTACGCCTCAATACACCACTGGACTTGTCGTCCCCAAACCCGAAGAGATTTTTCAAAATATTTAAATTTGTTTTCACATACTGTACCATAAACTTCCAAATTAATTACTACCCATGAAAAGTCATATCAGTAGTGTCCTAAGCGAAATATTTCTACGACACATAGAAAACACCAAGATACTCACAAACAATACACAGACACACAAAATCATTTACTGGCACAGATACGTTCATGATGTCATAACACTACACACAGGAAATTACCGACAATGCGAAAAACTCCTAACCTACACTAATAAAATACACCCGAAACTCCACTTCACTTCAGAAATTGAAACCAACCGATCCATAAACTTCCTCTACCTAACCATAACAAAAAACCACACACAAAAACAAAGCTTCAACATTTACAGGAAACCAATAACGACAGGCACACTATCCACCCAAACCACCCTATCCAACACAAACACGCTGCCTTCAGATCCATGCTCCATAGACTTAAAGAAGTTCCAATGACCACAGAAAACATAAACAAAGAACTAGACACAAATAAATACTTAGCACAACGCTAAATAAAATAATGCTAAAATAGCATAACATTAAAATTAACACTACAGACAGGGAAAACAAATACATCACATTACCATACATAAACAAAATTACTCGCAAATTTCAAAAAATAGGATACAAAATAAATAACATACAAAACTAATAACATGTTACAATACAAAATATAACACGACACCAACAACAAAGATAAACTACAAGCACCATACGTATACAAACTGAACTGCGACGAATGTAACAAATTCTACATTGGACAAACAGGTCGCAGCTTTAAACAAAGAGTCGAGGATCACAAACAGAACACCAACTCTACATATTATAATCACATAAAAGAAACAGGACACAAATACACAGACATTTACCATAACCTAGAAATCGTACACATCAACAAGAAAGGACCACATATCAACACACTAGAACAATATGAAATTTACAGATACACAAAAACACAAAGTACAAACATATTAAACGAACAAACACAATACAAATCACACATACTCTTTGATACTATCGAAAACCTACCTTAAAAACCGTCACTGCTTGACTCGACATCTCCAAGCAGAAGACACTGATGAAGATCGCCACATAGCGATCGAAAACATTCTGTCTCAGTAAGTTTTAACAAATTTACAAAATTTAATGTTCGTTTAGTCATAAACTATTGTTTAAGTGATTATCAAAATTCACCGAACGTAATGACTACAAAATTCAAGAATCCCAAATTAAATGTGTTCAATATTACAATTTCCTTTTTAATTGGTTTCTTAAATATTTTACAGTAAATTCTTAAATATTATTAATCTTTTACATAATTAATTTTAGCGATTAAAAGAAAAAAACTGTCAGGGATGGAAAGGTAATCTATTTTTTAAGTGGATAAGGTTTGGGAATGCACACAAAGCAGGGTTATAAACGTAACAAACACTTAGACTTAATCAAGCTCAAAGCCTTGATTTCTACTTCAAACAGTTTTATAAAGATTACGTGCCTGCAACTTCGAAAAATATTCCATTTCAATTTTTATAATATATAAACCGTCTCTTTCTTAATGAGTATAATTCTGGACAAAGAAAGGTATTTTCACGAAAGTAATGAAAAACGGATAGTGATTCTATTGTTTAAGATAAATAAGATAAATAATTGTATAGAACGTTTATTTTTACCGTTTATTATGATTTTAACAAATGCTATTTATATAGTACTGAAAGTAGTAGGCTAGCAACAAACCCTGTAGACTATGAGTAAAATTGACAAATGACTATAAAAGATTGGCCGATATCGGACGTGATACTGTCTTCCCGTCCTACACTTGATCGCAGCATGACGTCAGCAGTCTAATCAAAACCGATTCTTCTTCTTGTTTAAAACAAATGACACTTGGTCCAAGAATAAATCAGAAAACAATCACAACCATGATGATCTATTATTCCGGATGGGGAAGAATTTGTCAATTTTTATTACTGTAATAAAACCAAGAAAATCATTGATCTTCAAATAGGTTATGTTTTTGACAGTCTCCGTGTTTATGATTGAGTGATGGCCATATACGTTGATTTTAAAAATTGTTCATTTTTTGCCTTTAAAAACGTGTACAATAAGACTGATTTTCTGAAAACTTTTAATCCGAAATATTTTAACATTTTTGTTCAACAATAATGCATACCCTAATTTAATATTAAAATAAACTGTTAACAGCAACGACTAGGGGCTCTATACAAATGTGTGAGAAAGTCAAAGTTACTCCAAATTAATGCAACTACGCTCGATTTCGACGACGGACCTATTTATTTAGCCACAGAAACATACATTGTTTACTATACAGGGTAATTCATATAAAACTTATTATTTTCATTTTGATTTATTTTATAAAGAAAAGTACAAGTAGCGTATTATGGTGTCTTACATGTACAGAATATCTAGGAGATTAATTGGTCGTAAAAAGATGTGTTGAAAATGTCGACCGACTGCCTCTAGACTGAGATGAACTCATCGTTCCATGTTTTTACAGTTTGCTGCAGCGTTGCGTTGTTATGCCGTTGAATTCGTGTATAATACTGTCCATCCGATCGCCCAAAGTCCGAGGGCGTGTAGTTTAGACTCTTCCCTTTAGACAACACCACAGAAAAAAGGTGTGGTCAAGTCCGGTGATCTAAGGGCCAGAAATTCTTGGAAACTATGCGGTCTTTAAAGTAACCAGTGCTATAGAGTCACGTGTCGTATGGCAAGTGGCGCTGTCCTGTTGAAAGTACCCTTGATTCAGCTCAATTGCAAATATTTGCTCATCAAATTAACTGAAAATGCGCGGTACTCTACGCTGTTCACTGTAACGTGGAAAACATTTAGACCCACGATTCTCTGTGCTGATATTGCGCACCAAAGTCGGTATCAGCAAATTCTCTGCTGACATATGCACGACATGCAATAAGAATTCCAAAACTTCGCGCATCATTTGCTAGGCAAGTAAAACTTTTCGGTGCATTCCTACTCAAATAATGTACAAAAGAAAGTCATAGTTTTATATAAATCACTCTATATATTAATTAAATAATTTTTATCACAACCAAATATATACAAAAACTAGAAACCTACAAAAGTTTAATAGTACATAGCCCAACGTTTGAATCCCCTATGGAATCCTTCTTAGGACCAAAAAAATATTATACAACTTTATAAAATTGAAACACTATAGAAATACATGTCTATTTAGGCCCTAGGATAAAGTTTTTTTAAGTGATATATTAAGTTGCACTATGAATATTCCACATACTGACACTGGCTTAAGTATTATAAAACAACTTTATTGGTTATATTTTTCCAGTCCTAGTTTTCAATGTCGAGTCTAGAACTTTCTATTATCCTCTCTTACGGCATAGTAGTTATGTTTTGAATAAGTATTGGAAACAAACAACCTTAATAGAGACTAAAAGGGGTATTCCATAAATAAAAGTTCATTATTATTAAACCTAAATCTTAAAAATTACATCATCCTAACTTGAATACAATATCTGGACAGAAGGTAAAATACATCATGTTAGTTTTATTTAAAAAAAAATAAAAATAGTGAAAACCTGATTTACGGTCACAAATCTTAGTCTCAGAAAGTTATACCCGGTTTCAAAATGTTATGTATGCTTAACTGAATTTTAACCGTAATGCCAATATACGGGATGTAAACGTCATGGACATGCAGGATGATATAAGACTTCTTTCTTAGTCGTTAAAGTTTCCAAGGAGGCACGAGCACAGACACCGCGTTTCGCGCCCCCGCGGTCATTCAGTTAAAACCCAAAAGTAAACTTTCGGTTGTAAATATTCCAGAATCAAATATATTATTGTCATAAACGTATTGGTTTTGGAAACATCTCTGGAAAATTTATTGAATGTAATAAATGCATGTGGTATGTCGCATTGGTAGCTATTTATTAATGGTGTGTTCAACTTGTAAATTTATGTGATGCAATAAGAATTCAGAAAGAGTGAGGTTTAAGAGGGAGCGGTAGCTTTTATTCAAATGACAGTTGGGAATGAGATTGGTGAGTTTAATCCTCAAATGTTTGTGAAACAATTCCAATGCTTTAGATTCATTTTTATTGTTTTCATATTTATTGTTATCATTTTTAGAATGAACAAAACAAAATTTAATTGAAATTAAATCAAAATAAATTACAATAAAATGGTAAATTTTTAATAGTAAATTTTTACTATTTAGGGCACACCTTGATTTACCAGCGTATTTATATATTGAGTATGTTTGCCCCACGCGGAAATCAAAGCAAGCAAAATATAAACGTAATTATGTAAAACAGGGTCTAAAATTTATTTTCATTTATATTATTAAATATATGCTTCATAAAATTAGGTTGAAATTAGGTTATCTAATGCATACAATTTCAATTGTATTGTTCAACAATAGTGACTCTTACTCTTCAAAAGTTCATTCATACAAAATAGTAATAAATCTAAAAAAATGACATCAATTTTACGAAGCTCTTTAGAACTAGTAATACTTAGAGGTAGTCATACTTAGAACTGGTAATACTTAGAGGTAGTCATACTTAGAACTAGTAATACTTAGAGGTAGTCATTCTTAGAACTAGTAATACTTAGAGGTAGTCATACTTAGAACTAGTAATACTTAGAGGTAGCCATACTTAGAACTAGTAATACTTAGAGGTAGTCATTCTTAGAACTGGTAATACTTAGAGATAGTCATACTTAGAACTAGTAATACTTAGAGGTAGTCATTCTTAGAACTGGTAATACTTAGAGGTAGTCATACTTAGAACTAGTAATACTTAGAGGTAGTCATACTTAGAACTAGTAATACTTAGAGGTAGTAATACTTAGAACTGGTAATACTTAGAGGTATTCATACTTAGAACTAGTAATAATTAGAGGTAGTCATACTTAGAACTGGTAACACTTAGAGGTAGTCATACTTAGAACTAGTAATACTTAGAGGTAGTCATACTTAGAACTAGTAATACTTAGAGGTAGTCATACTTAGAACTAGTAATACTTAGAGGTAGTCATACTTAGAACTAGTAATACTTAGAGGTAGTCATACTTAGAACTAGTAATACTTAGAAGTAGTCATACTTAGAACTAGTAATACTTAGAGGTAGTCATACTTAGAACTGGTAATACTTAGAGGTAGTCATTCTTAGAACTAGTAATACCTAGAGGTGGTCATACTTAGAACTAGTAATACTTAGAGGTAGTCATTCTTAGAACTAGTAATACTTATGAGCTACTACCTCTTAGACTATGTAATACATAGAACTACAAATAGGAAAACTATTATTACATAGAACTAGGAAGACGTATAACTAGTAATACTTAGTAGGGTAGTAATGTAGTCATACTTAGAACTAGTAATACTTATGAGCTACTAACTCTTAGACTATGTAATACATAGAACTACAAATATGAAAAACTATTATTACATAGAACTAGGAAGACGTATAACTAGTAATACTTAGTAGGGTAGTAAGGTAGTCATACTTAGAACTAGTAATACTTATGAGCTACTAACTCTTAGACTATGTAATACATAGAACTACAAATATGCAAATCTATTATTACATAGAACTAGGAAGTCATAGTTAGAAATAGTAATAATTTAAGCTAGTAGTACTTAATTCCAGTAATCTTACACTTAGAACTAGTAATAGTTAGAGCTAGCAATACCTAGAGTTATTAATAATTACAGTTACAAATAAGTGGAACTATTAATATAAAAATAGTAATAAATTAAGCTAGTAGCAGTTAGTTTTAGTAATCTAATTTTTAGAACTAGTAATAATCGTAGCTAATAATACCTAGAACTAGTAATAATTAGAACTGCCTAGAACTACAAATAATTAGAACTACAAATAAGACCCACTATTAATACTTAGAACTACAAATAAGTACAACTATAATTACTAATAAGTACAAATACGTACAACTATTAACACTTAGAACTACAATAAGTAAAACTATTAATACTTAGAACTACAATAAGTAAAACTATTAACACTTAGAACTACAAACACGTATAACTAATTATACTAAGAACTACAAATAAGTACAACTAATAAAACTTGAAACTAAAAATAAGTACAACTATTATTATTTTAAACTACAAATAAGTACAATTATAAATACTTAGAACTACAAATAAGTATAACTATTAATCCTTACAACTACAAATAAGTACAACTATTAATACCTAGAACTACAAATAAGTACAACTAATAAAACTTAAAACTAAAAATAAGTACAACCTTTAATACTTGAAACTACAAATAAGTATAATTGTTAATACGTATAACTACAAATAAGTACAACTATTAATACTTAGAACTACAAATAAGTACAACTATTAACACTTAGAATTACAATAAGTAAAACTATTAATACTTAGAACTACAAACACGTATAACTAATTATACTTAGAACTACAAATAAGTACAACTAATAAAACTTGAAACTAAAAATAAGTACAACTATTATTATTTTAAACTACAAATAAGTACAATTATAAATACTTAGAACTACAAATAAGTACAACTATTAATCCTTAGAACTACAAATAAGTACAACTATTAATACTTAGAACTACAAATAAGTACAACTATTAATACTTAGAACTACAAATAAGTACAACTAATAAAACTTAAAACTAAAAATAAGTACAACCTTTAATAATTGAAACTACAAATAAGTATAATTGTTAATACATAGAACTACAAATAAGTACAACTATCAATACTTAGAACTACAAATAAGTACAACTATTAATACTTAGAACTACAAATAAGTACAACCATTAATACTTAGAACTACAAATAAGTACGACTATTAATACTTAGAACTACAAATAAGTACAACTATTAATCCTTAGAACTACAAATAAGTACAACTATTAATACTTAGAACTACAAATAAGTACAACTATAATTACTAATAACTACAAATACGTACAACTATTAATACTTAGAACTACAATAAGTAAAACTATTAATACTTAGAATTACAAACACGTATAACTAATTATACTTAGAACTACAAATAAGTACAACTAATAAAACTTAAAACTAAAAATAAGTACAACTATTATTACTTAAAACTACAAATAAGTACAACTAATAATACTTAGAAATAAAAATAAGTACAACCTTTAATACTTAAAACTACAAATAAGTATAATTGTTAATACATAGAACTACAAATAAGTACAACTAATAATACTTGGAACTACAAATAAGGACAACTATTAATACTTAGAACTATAAATAAGGACAACTATTAATACTTAGAACTAAAAATAAGGACAACTATTAATACTTAGAGCTACAATAAGTAAAACTATTATTACTTAGAATTACAAACACGTATAACTAATTATACTTAAAACTAAAAATAAGTACAACCTTTAATACTTAAAACTACAAATAAGTTGACTACAACTAATAAAACTTAAAACTAAAAATAAGTACAACCTTTAATACTTAAAACTACAAATAAGTAGACTACAACTAATTTAAAACTAAAAATAAGTACAACCTTTAATACTTAAAACTACAAATAAGTACAACTATTAATACTTAGAACTACAAATAAGTACAACTATTAATACTTAGAACTACAAATAAGGACAACTAATAATACTTAGAATTAAAAATAAGTACAACTATTAATACTTAGAGCTACAATAAGTAAAACTATTATTACTTAGAATTACAAACACGTATAACTAATTATACTTAAAACTAAAAATAAGTACAACCTTTAATACTTAAAACTACAAATAAGTTGACTACAACTAATAAAACTTAAAACTAAAAATAAGTACAACCTTTAATACTTAAAACTACAAATAAGTATAATTGTTAATACATAGAACTACAAATAAGTACAACTATTAATACTTAGAACTACAAATAAGGACAACTAATAATACTTAGAATTAAAAGTAAGTACAACTATTAATACTTAGAACTACAAATAAGTACAACTATTAATACTTAGAACTACAAATAAGGACAACTAATAATACTTAAAACTAAAAGTAAGTACAACTATTAACACTTAGAACTACAAATAAGGACAACTATTAATACTTAGAACTACAAATAAGTACAACTATTAATACTTAGAACTACAAATAAATACAACTATTATTACTTAGAACTACAAATAAGTACAACTATTAATACTTAGAACTATAACGATCATTTTTCGACAGAATATTGTTATTTTCAACAACAATATCAATATAGACTTGTGACTTTATATAGACTTGTGAATAGCAATATGGGCTTCATTCAGTTGTAACGTGATTTTATAATATCACAAATATCACTAAAAATATAACTCAAAAAGTTTTATTTAATACAAAAATTAAAAAAACAACTAATAAAAAAAAAAACAAATCCAAATTTCCCAAAATATCAACAATTTTGTAGATTTAATTTCTTTAACGATCGATAAAATTTTCACGTTTGAACGTAGTAAAATAATGACCTTATTGACTTAAAAATAATATAAATTTATTAAAAAAGTGCAATAAATAAATATACTAACCTTATCTGTATCTCAATACATAAAACAATACATTTTAATAATACTTAAGCTATAGAATTTTCCAATTCACAATTTTTCCCGTCACTTATTCTTACATCATATTTGTTCTTTATGTATTTTTCCGGTCGTTCCATTCTTCATCGTATAATGTCCCTTTTTTATGTCTTGATCCTTTTCATCTCGCATTGATTGCTTCTGTTTTCCTCCTACAGTGTTTCATTTAGTAATTCTGGATATTCGGTTCTATTAGATATGACGATACCATCTCAACCACTTTCCTTCTAACGCCATTAAGTAGTTTTCCACCCCACTAGACCTTATATCCTCTATTTTTGTTACCTCCACTAAATGCGTAAGATTTGCAGATCTCCAAGTGTAATACACAACTGTAATTTTGATTTTTTATTTCTTTGTGATCCATACCCCTACTACATGTCATTGTGTTAATAGTAATATTATTATTCATTTGCATATGCTTTTGTTATTTGATTGTTTCAGAGAACTGAGCTCAGTTGTTTGATCTTAGTCTATGAAGTTTTTGCTAAAAACTCATTGTAATTGAAGTTCGGAAAAAATAATTTCACTAAATTCAAAGTACTTTTATTCACACCCTTATTTAAAGTAAAAGTATGAAAGTTTCTAGCTTCTCTTCACTGCCCTTGACTACTGAAAGAATTGCTTGTGTTGCCATTTAGGTAAAGCGGTGTCTCTAAAGCGATAATATTTCAAAATAAGATTTATATTGTACTGTATCACAAACATAATAACACGGGGCGAGGAATCACTCCTAGCTTGTATATTTGTATATTCGATGACAGCAGTAACTATCCATTATTAATGCATCACCTAATAAGTAGAACGACTTCGGTAAACAACCCTAATCAATAGGTTGATCTTCCTAGACTCTGTATAAGGATAATTTAAGCCTTAATCGTACTTCTATTTACAGTAGAGAGTCAATAATCCGGACGTTAAAAGTCAGAAGCGTTACAAATCCGGATCGTGGTTTCAGCGTGCACGGCCCTCGGCGTGAAGATCACGGCGCTCGGCACCACAATACATATATAAACTAAGTGTTATCCTTGATTATAATTGCAAAGAAGGTAAAACAATTCTGAAAAAACGCGTCATGACTAAATTTAATGGCCATATACCGTGTAATTAATCATGATTTATATTTTTTTTAGATTTGTATGTTCTGCACTCTACTTAATAGCGCGTATTGTAACCAATCAGGAAGATAACGAAATTTACTATTAAACTTTACCTTTAGGTAATATTATATCAATAGTAACTATATCCTTTTATTATTATTATTCATTTGTACGGAAATTTTTCAAATTTTTTACGTTTGTTGAAAAAACAATAAAGGACTCTTTCCCTCAATAAGTTTGTATCGATATATTTTGCTTTTCTGTGCTGTGCAATAGTATGTACATTATGTATATTACTTTGTTAATTTCTTTTGTATTTTTAAAGCCCTTTGACGTATATTTTGTAATAATTCCTGGTTTAATTCAAACCTACACGATATTCTAACCATTAAAATAGATTATATTTAACGAAATATCAATAATTGGATCGTTTGAAAATCTTGATAAACCAGTAGTCCGGTTGGGTCCCGGTCCCAATTGAACCGGGCTGTTGACGCTCTGCTGTATTTCCTTTGCGGTTTCTGAGAGGAAGCTACCTCCCGTAGACTGTTACAAAGTTCTGCTTCAGTTTACGATTCTGTACATATAAGCAATGATTTGTTTTCCTACAATAACGGTTAGTAAAATTAATATAAAACTTTTATCCAGATTTTTTAAACTAAAAATATACAGATTTATGTTTACTTTAAATTATTACATACGAGTAATTAGAATTTCAACATTAGTAACATCTCTTTAATATTATTCATTTCAAACCCTTTAAAAGGAGCAGCTATGCAATATTTTTACAAATACGAGTATTACTGGGAAAAATACGCGTTCCTAGTAGGTCTATAGGCAGTTCCGGACACGCCACTGGACATTTTTATAGTTTCTGTACTTAAGTTATATTTACGAACCAGATCCCGTAAAATAATTCACTTTCAAGTGTCAAACATTACCATATAACTTACATAAATTGTATGTAATACTGTGGTGTTTTTATTTAGTTCGGGCTTTGTTTATTGTTTCTATTATTTTCTTTCAGTTGGCAACAGTTGCTATGAAATATGTTTTAAATCTGATATTTTTTCTAACAATTATACTTTATTTTAGTTTTAGCCAAGGAAAATATTTAACCATAAGGTTTATCTAATTTCAAGTGGTATATAAATTCGTAAGCCGAATTTTCAGATTGGAAGGTCATACAGAGCTGGAAGATGGCTCAAATTTAAGATATTAACATGAAGGAGCGGGGGAAAATATATTTTTTTTTTAATTTTAGAAAATTTATAGGACTTTGAGGAACCTAAAGTCCTCAACGTCTCCATAAAAAAAACTCCATACGAAATACATAGCAATGAAAAGCAGCTGAGTTCAAATATTTTAACAGTAATGAAGGTTAGTAAGAAATATGAACTTGGTGTCAGGTTTAGTTAAAGGTGTACCTGTTGTCATACTAGATGTTTGACAAGTGTATTGAATTAGAAATAATATCTGGCTCGGGAAAAAGAAAAATCATATTTTTACCAATAATTAAATTAATATTAACCTATCCTAACATGCCATTTCAAACGAAAATGAACAAATTTCCTTTAAGACTTACATTATCAATAACTATAAGTAAAACTTAAATCGGCCGAAACTGTTTTTATACATGATCTACTTTATGTTGCACTAAATCGAGAAAAATCTCAAGATGGATTAAAGATTAAAGGCTACAAAATCAAATTGAAAATACATTCACAAAAAATATAGTTTATGAGGATTTTTTAGTGAAAATTTTGAATTATATTAAATTAATTTGCATTAAAAAATAATTTTTTTTTACAAAAGTTTATCATTTGTTTCAATATAATAGCGACATTAGCCCCTGAAGCCCATGATATATATATATATATATATATATATATATATATATATATATATATATATGTGTGTGTGTGTGTGTGTGTGTGTATGTATGTATGTATATATGTATAATTTCCTATTTGCTGACTCTGTATATTGTATTAACACTGACTTCTGAGTAAGATTCCAAAGCGATATTGAATGTGATGCAATATGTTAAGACCTATCTGACGTTCAAACAGTTGTCTATAATTGGTAGTTGTATAGCCCATTTCATTTTTATAAGAATGTCCTTTATTATTTAAAAGCATCGAGTTAATATATACAACCTATTTGATTATTAACTATAGACGGGAAATTATACATATATACATACATACATACATACATATATATATATATATATATATATATATATATATATATATATATACATATGTATGTATGTATGTATGTATAATTTCCCGTCTATAGTTGATAATCAAATAGGTTTTATAAAGAGAATTATATACTCGTATACATTTTTTTCTGACGTAATGTGTTACACTAAAATGTTTTATTTATAGCTTTATATAATAATTTATCTCATTTATAATAAATTATGTTATTGTTATATTTTTTCATAGCTGTGTAATAGTTTGCGTATTTAATACTGACTTCTGAGTAAGATTCCATAGCGATATTGAATGTGATGCAATATGTTAGGAACTATTTGACGTTCAAACTCTTGTCTATAATTGGTAGTTGTATAGCCCATTTCATTTTGTATAAGAATGTCCTTTATTATTTAAAAGCATCGAGTTAATATATATATATATATATATATATATATATATATATAACCTATTTGATTATTAACTATAGACGGGAAATTATACATATATACATACATACATACATACATATATATATATATATATATATATATATATATATATATATATATATATATATATATATATATATATATACATATGTATGTATGTATAATTTCCCGTCTATAGTTAATAATCAAATAGGTTTTATAAAGAGAGTTATATACTCGTATACATTTGTTCTGACGTAATGTGTTACACTAAAATGTTTAATTTATAGCTTTATATAATAATTTATCTCATTTATAATAAATTATGTTATTGTTATATTTTTTCATAGCTGTGTAATAGTTTGCGATTTTATATGGTATTTAATACTGACTTCTGAGTAAGATTCCATAGCGATATTGAATGTAATGTAATATGTTAGGAACTATCTGACGTTCAAACAGTTGTCTACAATTGGTAGTTGTATAGCCCATTTCATTGTTATAAGAATGTCCTTTAGTATATAAAAGCATCGAGTTATTTGTGAAGCTCAAGAAAACAATGTAATTTATTTTTAACTACAAATTAAAGCAAAACAAGCAAATTAAAGCAACAAAATATGAAAAAGATAGTATAAAAATAACTGAAAACACATGAGATTTGATAAGTCTAATATTAAAAAGTATTGCCAAATAAAACCTAAAACAACGAATTAAATTTCGTGAAACGCGTGACTAGGTTTAGTCCCAAACACTGACCGCTTATCTTCTCGACATTATACCAGTATAAGCACCCGAAGACCTTGAGAGTGGTCACAGCCTCGCCCCTCACGAAGATGCGTACTCTGACAGAAGTCTTTATTGTAGAAGTACAAACTATTATTTTTTTCAATTTTTATTTTCCAAACTTTAAATATATGCAATTTTTCTTCGTATCTAAAGACTTGTTAGACTAGTGGGTTTCAGAAATAGAGTAGCAACACCGAAAAATTTAACTTCAGTAACAAGTAAAAAAAATCTTTTGTCAATGTAGTGAAATTTTTAATCCATGAGCTTAAACAAATTAGTAGTTACGTTTTATCCGTGATACTGCCTTTATTATTTTTGCGTTAACGAGAGTCTTATGTCATTGCCTAATGGTACCAAATATGAAATGTAAAACCTGTGTTTCAAATCTGACATTTCCACCTTTAAACAAATAAATCTATGCTACAACTAAAGTTAGACTACAAACAAACTTAAAAACCTGGCGTATTTAAAATAAGTTTTAAAAACAATGTTTTTCAAACTCAAAACTAAAATTTATACTCCACGTTTCCGCATAAACTTTCCAACCGGTAACCACTAACTCATCATAGGTTTTGATTTAGGGCCAAATATTTTTTCTAAAAGTTTGTCTTTCCCGCCGCAAGTTGTCGCGCACTGTCCCGCTGCGAACTCTCCCACACTGCTTAGGTGCGGTCGTATTCAAGCCTTTTGTTTTTAACCTCCCAATATTTATCCATCTCTCGAGTCAAGTGCGCAGTCGCAGGACGTTCCCACGCCGTATCGCGGCAGAGGATATTAGTCAATAAGACAAGCTATAAAGTAAATTAATGCCTATATTTGTAAAGTAATTACCGGCGTCGATCGCGGAGACGAGTAAGCCGATGATGATGCAATTAGTGCCTAATATAGTTAAAGGATTGTAAAATGTTTACAAATCATGTGAAAGTGTATATCGATAGCATAACGTACACAAACCGTTGGTTAATCACTCTCCAACTTCAATTAAGTTAAACCTTTATTTATAGCTTTATGTTAGCAAGAAATACGAGAAAACATTTTCTAAGCATTTCCCCATTATCAACATTTTACAGCTCTTTTAATTCGAAATCTGTTAATTTTAAATAAAGACGCATTACTACAGAAAAATGAAGAGTGTGAATAGTAAATTATAGTTATGTATCATAATATTCATATTGACAACAATCGATTGTTTTTCATTCTATACTGTCTCCAAATTAAATACTAACTTACATAGTGTCATAATTAAACCTTTATTACCAGCCATATGCGTTTCGATAAAAAAGAGTCATCATCATTGTTTTCAAAATATGTATTGGCATTAAATCTCTCATAGTCCTTCATTGCTACTTCGTGGTTTGTTAATGTATCCTGGTGTGTTTATGTGTTATATATTTGCATATTACCATGCTTCTTTAAGGATCAATTCCGAATTTCATTTCTGCAAGATTTTTATCCATCAATAAAACTATAACGTTTTACCTGCTAGAACTGTCATTAATATTAGTTACATTGATTTCATACATGATTTGCTTGACAATTACTGACGAATAACTCAAGTGTAGTGATCAAATCTCCAATCATGCAGAAGCCAGAGTGCTTTTGTATTGTAGCTTTTTGAATTCAACAGGGCTCGACCATAGTTAGAACGCATTATGGTTATGAATGTTAGTGTTAATATTTGGTTTCTTACGATAACCATTCACATTGAAAATTACCGTCTAAAATGAGTAGTTTGTCTTACTGCAAGCTAATTTTGTATCTTGTGAAGAATTTCTAGTACGTCTGAAAATACGGCGTTAAAGTCTTTCTAATCTTGCTAAATACTTAATAAGATATATCTTAAGTCGTTGAAATATATTATTACTCACCCCTAGAACGGAATTATTTTTCTAAAGATCTATTTAAATTTAAATATTAAATATATGTAAGACTGGATTTTTATTATTTTTTAAAATTACTTATCTATATATTTACAGTCTAAAATATTCAAAATGTAAGTAATTTTATGTAGTTTAATTTACAGATAAAACAACACAATAATTACGTTAACATAAATATAATATTACTATTTTCCACCAAATTTAAGACTAAACCAAAACAGTAAAAACATTGAAGAAAATAAACAAATAATGGAACAGAAAAAATGCAGAGCAACGTGACTCACCGCTCTGCCCGACTCTGTGTAATGGCCTGACGAGAAACCACTTATTGACAGACTCCAAAACGACTGTAGTTTGCCACGGGGAAAATGGTGATAAACAGCAGGTAACCGAATAAAATTAATGAAGCTCAGCTGACGTTTTATACACAGGGATTATTATTCTGCACTGTATTTAAATGTTTGGTACCTCTAGTTGAACACAGATGTGAAAAGGTGTAAATAAGAGATATCAAGCTAAACTTAGTTGCCACTATTATACCCCACCAAGTACCTCACAATAAGAGTCCTTAGGGTTATAAGTCGTTTAAAATGTGATTTGTCACCAACTATTCGTAGGTAACTAAAAGTCAAACACGTTTATCTGTAGGTTATTTAACTCACTACGTATGCGGCATATTAATAGATGTGTTACGCAGTGGGTTTGTATTCTTAAGAAATTTGCCCTCACTTAGGTCTCAATTCGGGAAATCGAAAAAAGTTCGTCAAGTATTTTAAATGAAGAATTTGAACTATGTATACTTCTTTTTGCACTTGGCCATACTTCCGTAAAGAAGTATGGCAACCCATTCCTACAAGATCAATTTATCAATGTTTTACTTCATAGTGTTCAAGCTTACATAATTTATAAAATTATCGTTCGACATAAAGAATATACAGTAGAACCTCTTTAAATTGTCACCCTTTAGCTCGTCACCCTCTGTAATTCGTCACTGTAATAACATCGTCTGTACTGTCACGTAGTATATGTGCCATCAGAAAAGGATATTTTAGCACAAAAGAAATCTTTCTTAAAAACTAGAACGTAAACAGATTTGAAAGATACTAGTGTTTTAAAGGGCTGAGTAATAGCGCGGTTTAGTTTTACGACCGTCATGAATAAGTACAAAATTAATTTTACGTATTTATATGTCATGTTTATCCGCAATTACACGACATGTTTATTTCACGACATGTGTAAATCGTGTTTTTATGGACTTCGTCGCCCTTTAATCCCGAATGTGACGAATTAAAGAGGTTCTACTGTATTTTAATTTTATTTAACTCATCTTGCCAGGAACAGTAAAATAATTGATTGTCGAACATTTTAAAAAACACAATAAAAAAAAGAAATTAACGTAGTAAATTATTAGAGGACTTGCTTCTTTTATCGAAGGATTTTGAGATGTTATTGCGCACATTCTTTAAAATGTACAGAATGGTAGGCTACTTTAGGACTCCAGAAACTCTTTAGACAACAAAACTGAAGTAAAGTTTGGGCATTTATCATTAAAAGTGTGTTTATCATTTATGTTATTGTGTTTATATAATTTTGTATATAATTAGGAAAAATATAGAAGTAGCTTTATCGTTGTGCCTTGGAAGTTGCAATGGCAGAGCAGAAAAGACTGCTACAAAGAAACTTGGAAAATACTATTTATGTAATGTGTTTGTTATTCGGTGGCCGATTTTTTAAGGACGATTTAAGATTAAAGAGCCGATTTAACATTCTTTTAAAACAGTGTTCAAATTTTAAACAAACTAACATTGATTATAGTAAAGAGAGATTATCACGATATTCTTCTGAGACTGAAAAATTAATTTTTTTAAGACATAGCCTACCTTTTGTTTTAAAATTGTATCATTTTCTGAAAAAACAAGAAATAAAAAATGAAACATATGCCTCATGCAATAGAAAATGGCATTACATATTTTACCGCATCCTACAAACAAAAGTTATTTCCACAAAGGTAACATTAACTTATCACTTTTGAATGATAACATAATCGCTGGCCTCGTTCCGTCCTAGGTAATGACCACATCAAACCAAAGACAATAAGTCGATGTTTTCAAATGTCAGGCTATTTCAACATATTTAAATACTACACTGACATTTTCCCGTTGCTTGTAAAACTAATTAAGTCAAATAGTAAACTGCAGCGCTAGCCGGCAGAATGCGCTGGCGAAGGTCAGCGCACGGGTCACATGCTGACCCCTCGGTTCAGTTATTTCCTCTTTCCATTAACCACTATTAGAAGCATCCTTTGACTTTGATCTATTAGCAGTAAGCTATGTATAATTTCCCGCGGAATTAATGTGCCCTTTTCGCAAAATTCCGCAGATTGCCATTATTTCGGCACGCAGGATGTTGGCGATGACGGGCAGTAAATCCCCGTCTAGGATAGGTCTAAAAGGATGCACCTTGGAACTGAAGATTAATATAGGGATTTCTCGCAGTTATATTAACGCTCTGTATTTTCTATTCATTGCGTTATGGGAAATAAATTGATTTACTCTTGTAGGAGAGCTTTACAAATTATATCTCTCAGCACATCCGACGAAAGGTTTATCATCGAAAGCATAAGATTATATGTAAAATATTTGTGTCACAATCTTTACTACTTTTTTTCATTGGGTATGGAAATGTAATGTTTGTATACAAGGATGGTGACAATGTGACTAGATTCATCAGTTTCAGATAAACATTCTGATTATTCTAGGTTATTAAAAAAAACAAGGTCGACCGTATAGAACGCTATGTATTTCGTTAACTTGTGTGTGATTCTATAAATAATATAACTGTTAATATAAAACGCTTACACCCCAACCGTTAACAAAAACAATTTTGCCGTTATTTGAAAAAAATCTAATTTCCATATTTTATTGAAACTATCACTTAAACAAATTTAACATTAACAGTTTGAGATGAACACAGATGTTCACATTTTAATTGTTACAATGTTTTCTATCTAACATGTCTTTTAATATCTATAAATTTTTACGTCTTGTTTTGTCTACTTGTCTTTTACATATCTTTACTTACCAGCAGTTTATTTTATTTTTAATTTTGGACTAATCTTATTGCAATCTTTCTAAACCGAATACTGACGATAGTCTTGTGGAGTTTCATCAAAACGTCGTCAACTAAAATTACCTCATGGAAACTATGGTAGGATTACAAGTTGCTGTCAGGTTGTATATTATTATTCTTGGTGTTATTATGTTATCTCCAGTGTAAACGTTCACAGAAAGTTCTCAGTAATTACAGGTCTCCGAAACGTGTCAACAAAATTTAAAAATACAATGGAGGATAACTATAACACTAAAAATATCATTACAATTTGTAATCAATGGAGACTGCCAATTCCGGATATCTGTGCCAGCTTCAACAAATTTCCACAACTGGAACAAAACAGATACAGTGTCAAATTTATTTAAGTGTATGCCGTCAATTAGGATCTAGTTGACAATGGACTTCATTTTACAAAATAACCGTAGTCACATACCGTAAGTATAAGAGCTGTTTTCAGGAAATGTTTTAATTAACAATCAAGTTAAAGATAAAAACAATTAAATACATAGGGAATGTAAAATTTACGTAGGCCTATTTAAGAAAAGGACGAAATTAATATTTGTTCGTAAAAAGATTTATTCAAGAGAATATATTAATTGATTTGGTTAACTGTTCAATCTAGTTTTCCTTGGGCCTTGTCTATTTATTTTATTTTGCATATGTTTTAGTATATTTGTAAATTTCATATTATTTCAGTCTGCTGAAATATCCCTTCTTGTTGATGTAGAAATCTTTAATAAATTATGATTATTAGCCTTGGAAGTACAGTCCGTTTCTATTATGTGATTAAACAAAAGATAAACCACTGTGCGCCATGCAATAACGTATACCAAAATGATGGTTACTTCACTTACCCGTGGGGCATCCAATAACGAACCTTTTAACCAAAATGGTGGTTAGTTCACTTCCACGTGGGATATGCAATAACGAAGATTTATACCAAAATGGTGGGTAATTCACTTCCCCGTGGGATATGCAATAACGATGATTTATACCAAAATGGTGGTTAGTTCACTTCCCCGTGGGATATGCAATAACGAAGATTTATACCAAAATGGTGGGTAATTCACTTCCCCGTGGGATATGCAATAACGAAGATTTATACCAAAATGGTGGGTAATTCACTTCCCAATTGGGCATTCAATAACGAAGGTTTATACCAAAACAGTGATTACTCACTTCCCGGTGGAGCATCCAATAAAGAAGGTTTATACCAAAATTTTGGTTACCTAACTTGACCGTGGCGCATCCAAAATGGTGGTTACTTCACTTGAGTTGAGCAGAAACAAGTAAGTTCTTGTTTACAAATTTAATTTTGTTTTGTTTCTTATAACTTAATCTAACCTACCCGGATAAGTTACAGCTGTAAGTTACTGTAATAAAGCTTTATTGTAAGATTACTTATGAAAACTGTTTGTTTTATTACGAAACTCTCATTTTGTAAACTCTTGCGTTTTTCAAAATTTTCAATTTTTCTCTGTTGAATGTTTCTCTGTAGTGACATATGATATAGTTTCTACTGTATGAATGGCATAATGGATAAGAGATAATTACAAAACACATAATTCCAGTTTATAAACTAATTATAGGCTATGTTTAAAAATCTTGTTCCCTGAAACTTTATCCATTTTAAAGTCGTTTGGTTAGTGCTATTACTCATTTCGGGCTAGTGGTTTGTTGTCAATTTTAACTGGTTTTTACAAATGATATGACATCATTACAGTTGCCAAGTACATATGTGAGACAGAAAAAAAATTATAAATTATTCTTATAAATCAAGTTGGAATAGCGATAGACTACAAGGACACACTATGGAGTGACTAATGTATTTGGTTGACATATTGTATATTCTGTATTTACTGCTAAGTATTTTATTTATTTATTCTTAAGTCTGATACATATAACCTATTTTTACTGAATATTAACCGATCATAAAAACAAAGCCAATAAAACTGTCGCATAGTAGAAAATTTATGGGAGAAATTGAAACCATTGTCATTAAAACCTGATAATGTTAGTAGACTAAAAAAAAGCCCGTGTTTATGAGTGTGAAAGCTATCTGGTAGGTCGTGTTCGATAAAATGTCGTTAGGATTATTAATACTGAGTATAAAATGTCAGGTTCGAGTGGTGGATTATCAGTAGGGTATATTATGTAGTTTTTCATAAAATATTTAGATTTTTTGAAATTATTGAACAAATGTCTTTCTTATTTGGTGTTAAAGAGAATAGTTCTAATAAATTATTACAACATTTACCTAAATTAAACCTTTATTTGATATACTGTATACACAATCTAATGCCACTTTATAATTTTATTAAATACAAAAATTATAGCATAACAATTTCTTCTTTTAAACACATATACTTTAAACAATATATTCCTAAATGGTTTAAACAAATTATTTTCCAAACAAATTTATAAACCTTCATAAAGTACCTAAAGGTATATACTTTACCAATTACAGAAAGAAAACAATACAAATGATTTGGTCACGTCGGAACGGCGTTTCTATGGACGGATGTGCTTCGGTTATTAACTATTTATTATATTTTTTAACAAACTGTTAGGGCTTGTTGGTAAAACACTTTCATGGTTAAGGGTGATAATATTATATTATTCTTATAAGACTATAAAATATACAAGTTTTCCTCTTTTTTATAGAAATAAAAATAAACACCCCACGTTTTTATGGAGTAGACGGTAAGGGACAAGGTAATTATACAACACAATGGACTTAGCTTTTAATTATAACTCAAATTTTCTACTTAATCATTCTAAAATCTAGTAATTAGATGAAATATTTCTCAGGAATTATGTTAAGAAGAAAAACAATAAGGATGATGAATGAATCTCATTGAAATGCAGTATTTGCCACAGGAAGAACTAGCTTTTCGTATCAAATCAAGCACCCCATACATACTAAATAAATGGTTTCAAATTCGCTTTTCTAGTTCTTTACCAGGTATTTTTCTATTGTCGTTTAATTTTGTGGACCCGTTCTAAAATAGTACGTCATGTGGTTCATATAAATGTAATTATAATGACACTGCGACTGCAGAATAAAACATAAAACACAAGCACTATTTACTGTTGAACATTCTTACACAAAAATGAATACAAAGATAATGGGAAAAACAAAACACCAATATAATACTTTTCCCAGACTAGAACAAATGTGTCTAGAAAAATAACACTTCTATAAATAATGTTATATTATAAATAAATGCCATTCGTATCCTCCACAAAGCAAATGAAATTGATTGAAGTATAGAAGTATGAAAAATATGAAGTGTAAGAACTGAATTTTGTTGGTGAGTCACCAATATCACTGAGAATGGAAATATCAAGTTTTACGTCGAGAACAGAATGGGACAGCGAGAAATTGCATCAGTTCTGAGAGGGAGTAATTTATTGCTAAGGTAATCAATCTATAGAAACAATTTCACAGAGTGTGTCGTTTAACTTGCATCTTACTATTATGGTTAGAGATAAATAGAACATATAATAAAGATACTAATTCAAATCATAAACGAAGTGATTCTTTAGTGATGTAAAACAAACTTTTGCTTGGAAATTTAATTGTGGAATTGATAAACGTATTGTTCCCTCAATGTGTATTGGAAAAATGTGAAAGTGCAATATTGTCTATACTGAAACGACATTTAATGTTGGAACGGTTTTTCGGTACTTCATTACATTCTACTAATAATGCCTACTGTAACTAAATATTGTGAATTAAGTGTATTATGATAAATTGACGAAGATTATCAAGATGAAGAGTTGAGTTAAATTATTTTCTGTCTTGATAAGGGCAAAATAATTAATATATTTGGCTGGAAACTTTCAAACCTTAATTTCTTGTACTGAATATTTACTTATTAAAAAATGTAAATATATGTTCGATACAAACTGTCAGTTCCTTAGTTACAACAATTGTTTATACAACAATCAACTTGTAATCATTGTATTAAATTAAATAATTGTTAATAGTAGTAATGATAGTGAGAATGAAAAAAATGAAATTATTGGTAAATATATCTTAGTAAAAAACTAATATAACTGAATTGGCAGTTTGAAAGTACATCATATTATTAAAAAAAAACTAAAAAATGATAAATTTATAAAAAAAAGATGTTTTATATGAATAAAGAAATTATATAATTTTTTATTTAAAAGTAAATTCCTACTTAAGTTAACGAAGCAGAAATATTTTTTAAACTTTCATAATTACATATAATATCTTTATATATATAATTCTTCTGTGAGTGTGTATGTCACTGAACTTCTCTTAAACGACTGGACCGATTTTGATGAAATTTTTTGTGTGTGTTCAAGGGGATCTGAGAATGGTTTAGATTTACAATTTTGTCCGCTGGACAATGTTTTTTTAATTAATTTTTAATTTATTAGTAGTTGTTGATTTTGGAATGTTTTACATTGGATCCGACAGACGGCGCTACCATCGCAGTGTCAAATATTAAATATTCAATTTTAATTTTAGTCTGTCCCGACAGTTAGCGCTGCGATCAAATTAAAAAAATGTTTTGTTATCATTGTGTTATTGTAGACCATGTGCTGGATCAAATATTAAATTAAAAGGTACTGAGTGTTTTGAGAAGAGTTTTGAAGTGTGCCTAAAAAACTATACATTTTGCGAATTTAGTGCAGAATCGAAGTGAGTATATTTCTTATAATTTTTTTAATCAAATTTACACGTGCGTTAGTTAATAAATAACCTAACCTACAAATTTATTTGTGTACTATCGGCGTCATTAATTTATGACTGTTTCGAGATTTAAGGGAAAATAAAATAGTATGCAAATAAAATTTAAATAATTGAATATAAATGAATATATATTAATAAAGTAAAAAAGCATAGAATGAAATATTCGATATTTTGAAATCTGTGTCGATAAAAAATCCATCCAAATAAAACTCAGTGTTAATAAAGAGGTAAATATAGAACGTGAATTAATAAAAATCCATAAAATTAAAGTATAATTCCATAAACAATACATGTAAATTCTATATAGGTTATCTACATAATTATACTTTTATTTAATTGTTTATTTATTTATTTATTTAATTTTCATCTTTAATAAATCACTCATTTTCGTTATGTATTATTTTACAGTATTTTCCTTATACAGAAAAATGCCACGTCTTCGTGGAAGAGCAAAATACATTGGTCGGCGTACTCGGAACGCCCAATTAGTCCATGATCGTCGGTTAAATAGATCAATTGAAGAACACTCAACGGATAATGCAAATTTAAGAGATCAAGTTGCATGTTCACGAGCAAATGAGAATTCAGAGCAACGCGTTCAACGTCTTCATGCTAATGCATTGAGACAACGAGAGGCACGTCAACGAGCTACCGACGCACATAGAGACCATCACCATCAACAAGTGCAACATAATCGAGCATTGTCACGAGCATCATTTAATCGTCTCGCGTTCGAATATGTTCCTGAAATAGATTATTCGTCACATGCACTAATCACGATAGGTAGTATGGACAAAGAGTGTCAATATTGTCATGCTTTCAAGTATAAAGGTGAATCAACTGGTTTATGTTGCGCATCTGGAAAAATTTCACTGCCATCGCTAAATCCACCACCGGAACATTTAAAAACACTTTTAGCCGGAACCACATCTCAATCGAAATTGTTTTTGCGAAAAATTCGTAAATTCAATTCATGCTTCCAAATGACATCATTTGGAGCAACAAAAATTGTTCATAATGAAGATGGTCGTAATTTTGAATCTACATTCAAGATTCAAGGTCAGGTGTACCACCAAATTGGTTCATTGCTTCCAATGCCTGATGCCGATCCAAAATTTCTACAAATTTATTTTATGGGCGATGAGGAGCAACAATCACATACACGCTGCCTTTACAACCATATAGAGCGGATGGAAGAACGAGAAATTGTGGATAATTTGCAAACGTTTTTGCAAAACAATAACCAATTGATACGATTGTTTAAGACTCTTTCTAACAGACTGCAAAACGACAACTACGTCATTGTCATTAAAGCAGACAAAGTGCCCTATGGAGAGCACGCAGGCACATATAATGTTCCAACTATTAATGAAGTTGCAGTCGTTATGGCTGGTGACCCATGTGAACGTCGAGATATTCGCATACAACGCAGAAATAATACGATGCAAATAATACAAGACAATCATCGTTCTTACGATGCTTTGCAGTATCCGTTGATATTTTGGGAAGGAGAAAATGGATATCATATCAATATTAAACAAAGAAATCCAACTACAGGTAAACTTATAAATTATCTTAAAATTATTTTATTTTAATCAATAATTTCTGTTAATCTCATAATTATATTTATTTGCAGGTGAATAACGGGACAAGAAAGTTAGTGCTATGAACTACTATGCATATCGACTAATGATTCGTGCCAATGAAGGTAATGGTATTCTCCGATGCAGACAGCTATTCCATCAGTACATTGTCGATATGTATGTAAAAATCGAAAGTGAGAGATTACGATACATAAAATTTAATCAAGCAAAACTTCGTGCTGAGGACTACATTCATTTACGTGACGCCGTAATCGGCAACGTAGATGCAACGAATGACATCAACAATATTGGTACCGCATATATTCTCCCATCATCATACACTGGTAGCCCGCGTCATATGCAGGAATATATTCAAGATGCCATGACTTACGTACGTGCATACGGCAGACCTGATCTTTTTATCACATTTACGTGTAATCCAAACTGGGATGAAATCAAAAGTTTACTGTTGCCAGGTCAAACATCGATGCACCGTCATGATGTCACTGCACGTGTCTTTAAACAAAAATTAAAATCTTTGATGAATTTGATTACACATTACTCGGTATTTGGTGAAACGCGTTGTTGGCTTTACTCTGTTGAATGGCAAAAACGAGGTTTACCTCATGCGCATATTTTAATTTGGTTGGTGGATAAAATACGCGCAGAAGAAATTGACAAAATTATTTCAGCGGAAATTCCAGATCCGAATGTTGATCCAGAATTGTTTAACATTGTTACTACAAATATGATCCATGGTCCATGTGGCACTCTAAACATGATGTCGCCATGTATGGATAATGGAAAATGTACAAAACGTTTTCCAAAACCATGTGAAACTGATACTATCACCAATATGGACGGTTATCCATCTTATCGACGTAGAGACGTAGACAATGGTGGTCAATCATATGAATCGAGTCTGTCAAATGGTGTGAGAGAAGATATTGATAATCGCTGGGTAGTTCCATATTCGCCATTGCTGTGCAAAACCTACAAAGCGCACATAAACGTTGAACTATGAAGTTCGGTGAAGTCTATCAAATACATTTGTATGTTCACAAGGGTAGTGATAAAGCTATATTTGCTGTTCAAAATGTAAACGACAATGACGAAATAACACGTTATCAAATAGGCCGATACATAAGTAGCAACGAAGCTATTTGGCGCATTTTTTCGTTCCCTATACATGAAAGGGATCCTGCTGTTATACATTTGGCTGTGCATCTTGAAAACGGACAGCGTGCTTACTTTACAGAAGAAACTGCACTACAACAGGCTTTGACGGCTCCAAAAACAACTCTTACTGAATTTTTTAAACTTTGTAGTCGACAAGATGCTGTTGGTCAATTCGCAAGGACGTTGATGTACACTGATGTCCCTAAATTTTTTACATGGAATAAACAATCAAAGAATTGGGAACCGCGGAAACGAGGCATTCCAGTCCCAGGATTCGCTGATATATTTATGACAAATACTTTAGGTCGATTATATACAGTTCATCCTAAGCAACGCGAATGTTTTTTTTTTGCGTTTATTACTGGTTAACGTCCCTGGACCGACGTGCTTCCAATATTTGCGAAAAGTCGATGGTACTTCATACGACTCTTTCTTCGATGCGTGTCGTGAGTTACATTTATTGGAGGATGGTAACCATTGGGATCTCACACTTGCAGATGCAGCACTGAGCTCATCTCCACAACAAATTCGTCAATTATTTTCAATAATATTGACGTGTTTTCCGTCTGATGCATCTGCTCTGTGGAACAAATATAAAGACTCAATGAGTGAGGATATTTTGCATCGGACTAGAATTACTAATCAAAATCTTAATATTAAATTCTCCGCCGAAATATACAACGAGTCTTTAATAATGATTGAGGATATTTATAATCTTATTTCAAACATGCCGCTCATCCATTTTGGAATGCCAGCGCCGAATCGCCCAGCAGTAGACATCATCAACAGCGATGTTCAACGTGAACACCAGTTCGATAAGACTTCTTTGGCTACTTTTGTAGCGGAAAATGAACATTTGCTTACTGCTGAACAACGAAATGTATATGATCAAATTAACGTTTCAATTGCAGCACAACAAGGTGGATTCTTTTTTTTAGACGCTCCAGGTGGCACTGGTAAAACATTTCTTATCGCACTGATACTTGCGCGGATTCGATCTCAAAATCATATTGCATTGGCCAATGCTTCATCAGGCAATGCAGCAACGTTACTTGATGGTGGACGGACTGCGCATTCAGCACTTAAATTACCTTTGAACGTTTATACAAATCCCGAAGCAATGTGTAACATAAAGAAGCATTCGGGCATGGCTGAAGTTTTGAGAAAATGTAAAATTATTATCTGGGATGAATGTACAATGGCCCACAAGCATTCGCTTGAAGCTCTCAACAGGTCCCTGAAAGATATCAGAAATAATGCTCGGCTTTTCGGTGGTGCTTTACTGCTGCTGTCTGGTGATTTCAGACAAACATTACCAGTCATTCCACGCGCGACATATGCAGACGAAATAAACGCATGTTTGAAAGAATCTTATCTATGGCCAAGTGTCACTAAATTATGCCTTACTATTAATATGCGCGTTCGACTTCAAAATGATCCATTAGCGTCAGGATTCTCTGAACAATTGTTAGACATTGGCAACGGTAAAATTCAATTGTATGAAGATACACAATATATTCGACTTCCAGAGAATTTTTGCAACATGGTGGATACCAAGGATGAGTTAATAACAAGTATCTTTCCAGATTTAAGACATAATTATACTAATCATGAATGGCTGCGAGAGCGAGCTATTTTAGCCGCAAAAAATTTAGATGTTGACACCATCAATTTTAAAATACAACAGTCATTGCCTGGTGATGAAATTACATTTAAATCGATTGACACTGTTGTTAATCCTGACGAAGTTGTCAACTATCCTGTAGAGTTTCTAAATTCACTAGATTTACCTGGAATGCCACCACATAATTTGCGACTGAAAATTGGCTCACCTATAATTTTGCTTCGAAATTTAAATGCCCCAAAATTGTGTAATGGCACGCGATTAGTTGTAAAAAAAATCATGGGCAACATTCTTGAAGCCAATATTTTGAGTGGAAAATTTCAAGGTGAAGCTGTACTTTTACCACGGATCCCAATGATTCCTTCAGATTAGCCTATACAATTCAAACGTTTACAATTTCCAATCCGCTTGGCATATGCTATGACTATAAATAAGTCACAAGGCCAAACAATGACAATTTGTGGCTTGGATTTAGAAAACCCATGTTTTTCTCACGGCCAATTATATGTTGCGTGTTCCAGAGTTGGAAAACCATCGAATTTATTTATTTATACAACTCAGGGTTTAACCAAAAATATTGTACATCCAATGGCATTACGATAAATTAAGTTTTTGTAAATAATAAAATATATTTTTTAAATAAAAAAGTTTGAGTATAAGCTTTTTTACCTTTAATTAAAACAAGTTTAAGATTTCATTACACATACTCACACGCTATCGATTAGTCTAATTGTAATAAATTTACATGTAATGACGTTAGATATTGTCATAACATTTGAATAATAATTTTCATCAAAATGGTCCAGAATGTTTTACCTTATTAAAAAAAGTTTGAAATTTTCAAATTAAAGACGTGTAGACTTTCTATCTATCTTTTCTATCTTATCTTATCCTAAGACATTTCATTCAAAATGTTTGTTGCCAAGCAACACTCAACAATTAAAAATTATTTTCCAACACATTTCAAACAATATACAAAAAACATTTTACATCCGAATGGACTTCAATAAGAAGTATTCAATCAAGAGATTTTATTGCCACGCTTTTCTCGATGGACTACTATAAGTTCAGATATTATTATGTTAATAAATACTGATTTAAGTTTACTTAATGTTAACACAACATTAATTGACTTTTAGGCGATACAAAGTTCGGCGGGTCAGCTAGTATTATTATAAATATGTATATGCATATGTCAGAATAAAAATAGTAAGTGTCAAAATAGTAAGAGAACTGTTTTCAATTCGTTTCCGTATCTCATTGTCCGTTTGTGAAGCAGGGTTAGATACCATTAATCCGTTTTGTTTCTAATGTCTTCTCTTTATTCATTTTTAATGCCTTAGAGCATTATTTATGGTATTGTGTGGTAACCATGGCAACAATTTAAGGTTCTAAAATCCATGTTTCGACGACAACCAGAAGGTGGCAAAAACAATTTCATAAATATTCCTAAGCAATAGACTACATTTTTAACTATGGGAAAGCGAACTCAGTGCCAAAGCACTAGACTTCGAACATGAAGGTACTCAGTTCAAATCCTACCTAGTAGAAGCTCCAAATTTTTAAATTTATATATTGAATAATTATTTGAAAAAAAAACATTATTAACACCAATTATCATCCAATTTAGGATTAAAATAATTTATTTGAACTAGATTGGATGAACCAAAGCGTATTTTATTAATAATTGAAAATTTGTAGAATATATATATATATATATATATATATATATATATATATATATATATATATATATATATAAGGAAAATGTTATCTAATAGCCTTCTGTTATCACATTTGGAATTGGAATAAAGATTGAACAGATAAAGCACTCTTTTATAATCAATTTAGTGACCAGGATCATACTTTCATTTTCTTTATTAAAATGTCAAACATATTTTTTCATTTTAATACAGTGTATTCTACTATAATTTATTCTTAATAAATTATAACCAAGTATTGTATATATACTAGTATTTGGATAAAATATGCATTTTCCATTATGTCGCCGCGACGCATAGGCTACTTCTCGTACCGAGTAGGTGAAATGTAATGATTAGGAGCTACACCGGTTTATAACAAATATCCTGTACAATGTTATAACCTACTTAAATGCAAAAACAACGCCTGTACTTTCCATTCTGATCCAATAAATATGTGAAGTTTAGGAACAATGAATATTAACTTTTTATCTTTGTTTAGATTTCACAATTGAAGTTATATTCCCTAACTTTTAAAGAAAAGCCGATAGAACAAGTAAACCTCTATTAAACCCTAATCAAACGTAACGCACAAAAACCCTTTCACGACTACCCTCTGCCGTTGAAAATAAAATCAAAATTGTAAATTTAATCAAGTTCACAATTTAAAATATATTAAACTATAATTTATTTTTAATCAGGTTCAAAATAATTATTTTTTCCAATATATAATTGAACGATTATAAATAGGTAACTAAGAACAACATCTCCTCCATTAAATCCAATGGTGAAAAACTTTGTGCATATCTCATACATTCAATATTCACTTTTTTAAATAAATATTAAATGTACGTGAAGCAACAAAACCATCACAGTAATCAATACTGTAGAGAGAACAAGAAAATTGTATTTTCGGGACTATTTCAATTTCGAAAAGTCCAATAAACAAAAGAAAATGTAGTATAGGATTTTCACTTGTGTTAAATTTTCTCTTTTGAAAATTAATTTTCATCATGATTATATTAGAGATATAATAATCATAATTATAATAATTATAAAATTATTTTTGAAAAAGTAATCAGTAGTAGCTATACATAAAGCTAAGTGAAAATCAAACAAAGTTTTAACTATGAATAAATCTTTTTTTATTTAAATTATAACAAATTTATTTGTATTATTTTCTTGGCTTGTCTCCGAGTTTAAAGACAAAGTAAAAAACGTATTTAACTACTTCATTAAAGTGTTTCTTAATTACTTCGGTGGAATAATGTTAAAGTAAATGTTTTAAAGATTAGTGTAGCAGCTACACTTTGAAAAGAAATTTATAGATTTTAAACTTGAAAAAAGAATTTTAAATTTCAATAGATGTTGCTCTAATATATTTTAAATCCAAATAAGTTACAATAATTACAAGAGAACTATTTTAATAAAAAACGGATTATTTGATATTTTTAGCCCGATACTTTAAGTTAGCTTTCAAATTTCTAAATCCACAATTTACAAAACTCATTTTAAAACGGTATTATTGTTTATCTGAGCACTCAAGATAATCATGAAACCGTCAATTGTTCAATGAATTTAAAATGTTTTTATTTCATTCACTTAAATTTACTTGTATATACAGTTCTCATAACAGTATTATAAATTTTCGTATTTAATGGGTAATATTTATAATGACTAACATACTACAAAATCTTTGTTGTCTATACTGTAATATCATTTTGTTAGCTAATTAAAGTGAAATTGACAAAGTGAAAATTACTGTTTTTTTTTACTATATTAAATTCATTTCTTAGAAACGCCACTCACAGGCCTAATATGTCTACAAATTACTTTATAGTTAGTAAAATAACTAAAAACATAAGATCCATAATATAGTTTGTTAAAAAAAATAATACTCAAAAAACATTCTTATGTTATTACCTATTTTTTATTAAAAAAAAAATTTTAATCTAGGACGAATCTAGCTTTGTAATAACAAGATCCAAATATTATCAACTATATTCCTCCCACTGCCAAAAAATAATTTTCATTTCAAAACAATTCCAAACAACAAGTATTTAAATAATTAATACCATCTAAGAGAATGTTTAAAGCTTCACATTTTAAAGTATTATGACTCACGCATTTCATCCTCATTGGTTTAACAACGCAATGAAGAAGCAGCAAATCTTTTTATTTAACGATTTAATATTTTAAATAATACTATAAGAAACTTTTTACAATAATTCAAAAACCACAAAATCAGTATCGTTAATGTTACTTTTGTCAAACATAATCTAATCCATTTTTAACAAATGTGTTTACTTTATATAATAATTTGTTCGAAAATAAAAGTCTGGTAAACATATTTTAATTTAATTTTTTTAATGTTGTTTATTTTGCCACTTTTTGTTAGTTTCCCTCTTAAAAGTTGTGGTTTCTTATGAGTTATTTCTTAAAAATGTGTGTAAAAACGAATATTTTATATTTATTTAAGTAAAATTTATCTACAAAAACGTACAAGTAAATAGACTACCCAAAAGATGTAGCAAGCCCGTGAAGCCTATGTGGGCTATACGTTTTATGTTGAGATTGATACCTTTAACCTCTTCGAGACATGTTTAGCGTTGCTTTAACAACTATTGCTTTTTAAAGCACCAGATTGTTTGGAACCTTCCAGAACCATGAGTTTGTACTCAGGTTATTAAATTTGTTTTCTCGAGTTTTGTTAAATTTTCATTGTTTATCATAACTAATTAATAAAAATTTATTGGCAAAGACTTGAAAACTTTATTTAGAAACATTTAATTAATATTCTTTTCAAAATTTATTTGTACATAATTTAGGCACTACATAATTAAAACGTATTATTATCCACCTTGATCTGATGATGTTTAGAAAACTTTCGAATTTACAATAAGTTTCCCTTACAATAGTTATAAATATCCAGTTCTAACAACGTGCACACGAAAGCTGAATTTCCGGAATTATTGAGCCACTTGCAACTCGAATATACATATGTAACTATTTCTTCTGACCAGGATCATGTCTCATTAGATTTTGCAAACATTTCTATTAAACAATTCCTGTTTTCCTACGCCAATTTACGTCATGCAGTGAACACAGATACGAGTACGACGTTGTCAGTCACAGAGTATGATTGATGTTCGTCTGTGCGCTAAACCTGCGGAACATAATAAATAATTCGCTCGACTGACAAGACGCCGTGCGTGGATTTGCTCACTTTATGCGTTCCGATGGACCGTTTCTGTGTTATGTGTCACCATTATACTAGTATAAAACCAGATACTCGCTGATTAGGTAAAACATTATATAGTGCGGAAGATAATTGGCTTACGTTTAGGGAAACCCAGTGTCAAGGCGGTTTCACGAAGTAAGCTACCAAATCAAGTAAATAAATTTAGTAACACCATGTTAAGAGTAAAATTTAGTAATGAGAAAGTGGATTGTTAAGTTAGTTTTAGTAAGCTGTTTAAGCATATGAACATTCTATTTACTTGACCAAGAACTTGCTAACATCCTGCCAATGAGAACTAAAACCCACCACTAAACAGGTGTAAGCATATCGGGTTATTGTAGTTCTCAAGTTTTAATTAGATTTAGTAAGCTGTTTAAGCATACGAACATTCTATTTACTCTATGACCAAGAACCTCCAACCATCCCCCTAAAGAGTTCAGAACTAAAACCCGCCAGTAAACAGGTGCAAACATATCGGATTAATGTAGTTCGTACGTTTGGTTGCATTTCGAATGGTTGAGGGAGATTTATTTCTTATAAAATATCATGGTAGAGTAAGGAAACTATTATAAAATTTATATAACGTTATGGTGAAGGCAGTGCTTGTGTGATGCAAGCGCTTCTAGGTATAAAGCTAAGCACTCTCGAGATGTAGCTTGTGAGAGAATACAGAATAACTTAAAACCAGTTACTAGTACTTACCAGTTTGTTATTTCTTCATCTGAATCTATTTTAGATATTTCTTCTCACAATAACAATGTCCTAAACACTCCTTCTTTAAAGAATGAACCGTCTCACCTGGCGAGCACTCAGCTATGAACTATATCACAGTAAAAACGACGCTAAATTTATGTAAACACAACTAAAGAATATAATTTTGATTATCTAACAACTTTAGTATATTTTATAAGCTTATATTAGCTCCTATATATGTATAAATCATAAGGTGTTTTTACGAAAACTATATTTCACTAATAGGAAGTTGGAAAATGCAATAAATGTGATATTGTACAGAGGTGTATAGAATAATAAGCATTCACTTTGAGACTTACTATGTTAACACTTTTAACCGCTTTGTAAGGAAAATAATAATTTTCTGTAACCGCTTAGAAAAACGAAATGATCGTTTCGCAGCCTAAAATTCAGAGCGAGAGAATCAGCTGACTTACCGTAGCGTCTCCTCAGCGCCGAGGCCATAAATTATCAGTCGGTCTGCTCAGTAATGCAGGAGTGGATAGAGTTATACCTTCTTTTTTCAAATTTCAGGCTAAAAATGATACCAAGCAACATATGGTTTACTGGGTTTTATTGTTAACTTTATCAGTTTGTAATAAGTTTTAGATTATGTATTATTAAGTTACACTAAAGTAAGCCTTGGGTTGTTTGGTATCATTTTTCTTGTAATTATTTGTAGCATCTATATTTACTAACCATTTTCAGTTAAAATAAATGGGCTAATTGAGCGGAAATACAGCCGGTCCTGGGATCACCCTAATCCTCTGCTCTTGTAAAACTTAGGCGTGCAATGAATGACTCATGGAATGTGGTGGACTACCCGGTCTACAAACCTACAAACCCAAACTCCTTTCCTTGAATCGTAATGTTAAATGGTAAAACAAATATTTCTAGTAATATATAAGTGGCTGTAGATAGTCATTCAAGATTAACTGCGAGCATCCCAAAAATACGACAGACGGTAAGCTAAATTACAATTCACAATGTTACTTTAGAGCTCGAAGCGTATCATGTCTGCAATAAAACTTATGCAAAATTTACGTCATCACATTGGTTATCATCTGCTATGCTCAGTTGGGCACACGCCATTACCACGGTTTGTTGCTTTTGTGAATTCCAATTCGGCTGTCAAAACTGTCAGATTATGCCAGGTAGCCCGCTCGGCGCTGAGGAGACGCGGCGTTGACGAGACTTGGCACTGTGAAGACGTAATTCTGACTTACCCTTCCTCTAATTTAGTTTTTGGGTTTTCCCACCAGAAGCACTATTTCTATCCAAAGATTTGTGATTTTTCAATTATCTGTTTTTAAATAATTAGCTGTATAATAATTAAATGTCAATACAAATAGCAAAGTTTTACTATTTTATTGAGGTTTCTCAAATCGAGTGATCCAAATGTTTTATTATACTCGATAAGTAATCCAAAAAAAATATTGAATACATCAAATAACGCTTAACAGGGAAATTGTCACGATAGATGGGAAAAATAATATTGTCCCATTGAAAATGTTTAAAGTTTATATCAATGGTTAGGGCCTACTTTTTTTTCTAGCGTGAAGAAAACATCTTCAAGGTTCGTTGTGAAGTTCCGGAGTATTCGGAAAAGGACACTTTCTATAATAGTAATAAAGTTTACTATCCCAGTAATGAGAGATTTACTTTTAACTCACCTACTTATATCTGTAATGAAGGTATTCTTTCCAGTCATTACTTTTCAGGCAACAATAGGTGGTATGTGCATCACTCTGTTTTTCTCTATCTTCCTCTGTACCTACCCACCCTCTCTCTCTACCAATTTCACTCTCCCTCCCTCTCTATCTACCAATTCCACTCTCCCTCCCTCTCTTTCTCTACCCTTCCCTCTTTTCTCTTTCTACTTCCCCTCTTCTCGCTATATATATATTTCTGTAAAAATACAAACGAACAACAACTCAAAATATAAAAAACATGTCATAGCGACAAAAACAGTTTAGAATCTTTGTATTTGGAGTAACTGTTACTGTTACTTGCTACCTGTGCAGTGGATCAATAATTTATATTGCATTTGTAGACTGAATAACTACTTATTATATCGTGCGCTTTTATGGCAAGTGATATTTAGACACTTAACGTTTATAAAAGCGTTCGAACTCTGTTTTAATTATATCTAACAATAACTACTAACTATTCTAATAATCTATTTACGCCTTACACGATCTGACACAGCACTCTAATACTAAAGCTTTTATTTACTTCGCTCCGTTGTAAACAGTGGATTATCTTCTCACCTAAAACACCTCTTTATATCCACTTGCCGCTTCAAGCAAGTTCTATCTTCTTACTTCTAAACCGTTCTAGCATTTTCGAGTCATTATACAATTGTGCCCGCTCAAGTACTTGTATTTGTCAAGCTATTTACAACAAGATATAACATCAACATCAATTACACTTTAACTCATGCAAAACTAAACTATTATTACAAAACCTTTTGAGGTGTAGTTTAGACGTTGTATTAGTTGTTCTAACTGATGATGATGACTTTGTCACTGAAATAAGTTTGCGGATAAATTATCGATTGAAGTAGGTGTTCATTATCAATTAGTAAATAATCATTGATTATGAAGTCTTTGCAATAGAAACACCAATGACGAAATAATTATTGAATGTGAGTTAGTAGTGTTTGTTATTATATCTGCAAGGGTATTAAAATTTTGTTAGTTCTAAATATTTACCTTGTGCTAATAGTCATATTCTAAATTTATTATTTATGTTGTTTTGTTGACGTCTCTCTACAATTGGCTTTACGTTCGAAATAAAAGTATTGTATGGTTTTATCTTGAATGGTATATCTTACTTACTTATGTTGGCACTATACTATTAATTTTAAAGGAAATCCACAGCAAACTATTTTTTTTTACTAACATAATAAACACAAAGTTTAATGTAAGTTTTATTAAAGTACGATTTGTTCACAAGTAAAAGCAATGGTTCAACTACGTCACTGCTTTGATAACAATCTACTTCGCCGCCATTTATTTTACGTTCTTTAAGAAGCTAATTATCTTATATGATGTAAACTCAATTTATCTATTTAATGTATTAGGCTTAATATGCGGCTTTTATAGGTTCCGCTCCATTTAGTAGATACATGATAACTTTATTGTAAATAGTCGACTTGCACGGTATCCAGCTGGATGAGGACCTTAAGTGGAAGTTCAGGTCGGCTTAACAAGGCAAACAGATGTACCTAATATGTCTCACCTTATAAACTAGACCTTTTTATCTAAAACTTACTGCTTTGGCTTACTTACGTTAGCTACTTATTGAACTGTGTACATTGTACATAAATTGTATTAATAATTTAAGAGTCTGAAATTAGTTCTTTATCAAAAACAACTAAGGTTATTTAAATACAAGAATTATTTAATAATTTCCTTTGATTTATTTATTTTATTTTCTAATTATTAATTTATTGACTGTATTATTCATTCCTGATGATGTTTGGTACTGTTTATCAATGAAAAGCATTGAATAAAAATTAATAAATAATTCTTGTATTTTAATAGCTTTAGTTGTTTTTAATACTATACAAAAAACGTATTATATATATATATATATATATATATATATATATATATATATATATATATATACTATGGGTATACTATGAGAATGTCTTTACTGTGATATTTATTAAGGTTTGTATGGATTAAATTTTACTAATTAAGCTTCATATTTAAGGTTTAGCTATAACTTACACTTTTATTTTAATTCTATAAATGCAATAACTTTGATATTGGCATTACTTATACATACTTTAAAACTTAATGTATACATAGTATTAAGGATTTTCCAGTATAATTAAATAGGCCCTGCAGTTAGAAGGGCAAGCGTTTGCACACTGAGTGGTTTTGATAGAAATACTAAACTCTCTCAACGAGGGGGCTTAGTAAAAAGCAATCACTTATAGAACAACCTAGAGGTCTTAGCGAGTTAATATTCTCATGCGATACCTTTATTTAAATTTATATTTTGCTCCTCCTTTCCGAACTTCAAATAATATATATCCATAAAACATCGGCGTGCTATATAATTAAATTATTCCACAATAACTTGTAAAAGTATGTCTGTGAAATGTCATCCGCTAATTTCTAAAAAGACAAATGTATGATATAAAATTAATATGTATATCCCGGATACATAAAATTGATAAAATATTTTTTTGAAAATATTTTCCTGGTACTAAACGTAATAATTTTACAACTATTGAAGTCGTTAACGTCATTATTTCAAAGATATACAATATAATTTTCAATATTATAAAATTAATTTGCTCACTTTTTCACATTTGTATTTAGTTTGAAAAAATCGAAAAGCATATTGCTTATCATTTTTTTTACCAATGAATACCCCACACAATTGTCCACTCTTGTTTTTTTTCAATTAAAATCGTCTAGACATCCCTAGTACAAATTTGTCTGCGTTCTATTTTTTGTTTTTGAGTCAGAAATCTATTAATTCCAAACTTGAGCTATTAGTTTACACTTACGAAGATTAAGATATAATAATACGTAAACACTGGTTTGTAGGAGCACTTACTTTTTTTTTCTAAACGATTCGGGATATATGTCCTGTTATCAGGGCAATCCGTAAATAGGTACCTGCGTTTTAATAATAAGGGGGGAAGATAATTTGAAATGTTTTCTACAGTAACGGTTTCAGTCTATAATGTGACAAATCTCCCGAAAAGGCCTAGTAATTAGATGGAAGGTAAGTGCAGCAATGTTAATATATTATATAATCTATACAAACATACAGTATATTTAAAGTATAAACAGTATATACAGTATATTAAAGTGTAAATAGTATATACAGTTTATTAAAGTATAAATAGTATATACAGTATATTAAAGTATAAACAGTATATACAGTATATTAAAGTGTAAATAGTATATACAGTATATTAAAGTGTAAATAGTATATACAGTATATTAAAGTATAAATAGTATATACAGTATATTAAAGTGTAAATAGTATATACAGTATATTAAAGTGTAAATAGTATATACAGTATATTAAAGTATAAATAGTATATACAGTATATTAAAGTGTAAACAGTATATACAGTATATTAAAGTGTAAACAGTATATACAGTATATTAGATTGTAAAGAGTATATGCAGTATATTAAGTATAAACAATATATACAGTAGATTAAAGTGTAAACAGTATATACAGTATATTAAAGTGTAAACAGTATATACAGTATATTAAAGTGTAAACAGTATATACAGTATATTAAAGTGTAAACAGTATATACAGTATATTAAAGTGTAAACAGTATATACAGTATATTAAAGTGTAAACAGTATATACAGTATACTAAAGTGTAAACAGTATATACAGTATATTAGATTGTAAAGAGTATATACAGTATATTAAAGTGTAAACAGTATATACAGTATAATAAAGTGTAAACAGTATATACAGTATATTAAAGTGTAAACAGTATATACAGTATACTGAAGTGTAAACAGTATATACAGTATATTAGATTGTAAAGAGTATATACAGTATATTAAGTATAAACAATATATACAGTAGATTAAAGTTTAAACAGTATATACAGTATATTAAAGTGTAAACAGCATATACAGTATATTAAAGTGTAAACAGTATATACAATATATTAAAGTGTAAACAGTATATTATAGTGTAAACAGTATATGCAGTATATTAAAGTGTAAACAGTATATACAGTAAATTAAAGTGTAAACAGTATATAAAGTATATTAAAGTATAAATAAACTTCCACTCTCGTAAAATAAATATATTACTTATTTTTCGTTGAGTATAATTCTGTATGTAAAGCGAAGTTTAATATTTATAAAACCTACCCCTTATTAAAAACAATTCGAGTAATGTTAGACAGTATAATATATACGACTATACTCGTACTTATCGCATATTTGGTAGCTACAACAAAACGAGAATTCTGTATATTCCATATGTACAAAACAGTTATCTATCTCTGCTTACCTCTCTCTTTAGATAGTTGGACATGAAAACAAATTTTCATCGCCCTGCATTGAAAGTACTTTCTGTAGGTAACAGCTGGCAGGGAACCAATTGATCGTTTTCCAGTACATATTACATTTATGGCAGGGGAAAACTATCCTCTGCCTTTGCACTCCTCTAATTTAGTTTCGTGTTTGCCCACCAGGAACACTAACGTTTCTTCCTAAAGAATTTGTTCCCTTCTGGTTTTGAAAATAATTGTCATCTAAACAACCTTAATTGCGTTCTTGTCATTTATGATGTTAAAAGCAAGACAACGTTAAAAAAAGTCAAAGCGAAAGAATAAAATTTAGCAATATCAAAAAAAAAAACTTTTACCTTAGTTCTATTTCTTTACATCGTTTACCTCTGTAGCCCGTTTATCTTTATTTAGTTAATTTGTTACTAATAAGAGTTAAAACTGTTGATTGAAAGGTTTTATTACGAGTCTTACACCTACTGTATATTCATTAATCATCGTTAAAAGTATCGTCCAGAACTCGTAGTGAAGGTGCTTTTTCGGTGCTTGATCAAATTTTAAGTATAACCCGATCCATTACTTTCGATACAAGTAATGAAATCTTATTTAGTACGTACTTCATTAAGCATGAGTTTGCTCTTTTGACATAGATTCTAAATATTAGTATTTTTTTTAACATTTGAAAAAATAAAGTAGGCTAATAGGCAATCATAATGTGCAGCGTCATTAGAAAAAACATTTTGCAAATAAAATTTAAAAATCGTTCTCTGAAGTGTACAATTAGTTTACTTAATTCTAATATTTGGTCAACGTAAACATTGTTTTAAATGATTACAAGAGAATACAGGAACAAAATGTTGTTTGTTGCTCTCACTTTTTTAAATTTCAGAATGAATTTCCTTAAAACTTGAAGAAAAACAAGGGATTAATAATAAACCCCGTACCAATAAGTTATACACATTGAAAAAAAATCCGGAATCCTTCGTTTATGAGAGCTAATGCATTAGTTTCCAGTAAGTTTCCCTAATTAGTTATTATTCCAGTAATATAAATCCTTCAAGCATGCCGATGAAGAGTTAGCGTCAACTTGGAGCTGAAAGGTTCTAGTCCATTGGTTCTCAAACTGGGGGGCGTGAAGGTATATCAGGGGGGGGCGCAAAACCAGTTGAAAAATAGTATAGATAAAATTCATTTATAGAAATCATTTAGATAAAATTTATGTACTTAATTTATTAAAATTTAAAACTAAATTTACAAGTCAGAATCTTTTTACAAAGGTAATTTTATTGAGCATTATGGTCAGAAAATTTTAACAAATGTATGCAATTTAAAAGAAATATAAGGAAAGGTTGTGCAAATTTTGTAAACTTGAAATTTAATCAACATGGTAGCTTGAAAAGGATAATAGTACAAAAGTGTCACGAAACTATGTTTGCCGTTCAATGTGGCAACGCCGCTACAATGGACAAATCTTCATTTTAGATAAAACAGTTTAAAATGTATCACAGGTAGTTTTTCGATTATACTTCACTTTTTCAAGCACCTAGTTATGCGATAAAACATTTCCAGCACTTGTTGCAATAAAAACAAAATATAGGAACAAACTTGATGTTGCTAATGACTTGCGTAGAGCCTTTACTAAAATACAACCTCAAATTGGTTTGCTAGTGAAAAAAATTTAAGCTCATCCATCTCACTTACAGATTTTCCTCTTATCACTTAAAAGTTACCTAGAAAATTAAAACTTGAAATGTTATGTCATGTTTCTTGTGAAAGTACGTTTTAATTAATAAATTGTTACATATATATGTATGTATATATATATATATATATATATATATATATATATATATATATATATATATATATATATATATATATATATATATATATATCACTTTCACTTATGTACTTAAACAAGAATCTTACTTGGTAATTATGCGAGCTAACTTTCAATGGCTGGCTGTGCCGTCATCCTCGGGCATACTGAACAGGGTTCAGTATATATATTATATATATATATATATATATATATATATATATTTATTTATATATATATATTTATGTATATATATATATATATATATATTTATTTATATATATATATTTATGTATATATATATATATATATATATATATATATATATATATATATATATATATATATATATAAAATATTTGTTTTTCTTAATTCGCCGTTACCATTTATTTATAGTAAAGTGGGGCGGGGCTTTCATTTCAACAAGAGGAGTCGTGGTACCATGAAGTTTGGGAACCTATGTTCTATTCAATCACAGTAGACTGGAGTGATATGTAAGAATATAGGGAACCATCCAATAAAACGGTTAAAAAAATCCAGGCTCATATATGTCTTATGTTATATTTTCGGATTATACTTCTTTAACATTCTATTCTTTGTATCCACTCAGTTGTAAAATTCTATGAAAGACATATCTACTTGCACGCAGTAAATTATCTAAGGGGTTTGTATTGTATCCGGAAAGAATAACTTATTGAATGAAGAATTCTAAATAAAGAAAATACGTAAATCACATTTTGAGAAAAATTGAATGGAAATTAAACCATTTATTTTGTTTTATGTACTCAATTTATTTCTAAACAATATAAAACACTAAACATAAACATCACAAAGTGGTATATAATTCAATAAATAATATCAACAAACACTGAGAAAGACAAATAAAAACTTCCAATACACAAATATTACAAACGCATTACAATACACAATGTATTTATTTTAAAATGGATATTTTTAATATGTAACTAATTGAAAATTAAAAATATTATGTTGTAAAAAATTATATTTTAAGCGTAGTTTTACAGAACATATAGTTTCAAAATATGAAATTTTACTTCAGAAAAAGTATTTTTTATTACGAAATTGTCTACTAACGTTTTTAACTTCAGTAAAATATTCTTCATTATCATTTGTCACTTTTTAATGAAATTTTATACAGAGCACAGTAGCGTAATTATGATAAATAAATAACAGTAACCCTTGCTACAAATATTTAAACACCCTTGGTGTACATTTCGCCAACACAGTTAGCATCATCAGAAGGTTACAATCATACTATGACTAAAAAGAAACAAGACTCAATAATTAATGGAAGAATTAAGTTATAAAAAATACATACAAAAGTTTGACCTATGATCCACATGTCGTGAAATCTAAACATAAAATTTAAAAATTAAAAATTTATTGAAATGAGTGTCAAAACCAACTTTAGATCGTGGCGAAACAGATAAAAAAAGCATGAACTCACATCGTAAAATAAATTTTAGTTCTGTTTAAAATTTTTAATCAAGTTAAAATAAACAAAATTTTTATTATATTATATTTTTATTATACTTTAAATAAAATTAATACTATAGGCATCATTTGGACTAAGGTATCTTGTTAAATAATTTTGTTAGGTAAAATTACAAGAACTATTTAAGTAAAAATTTATAATATTATATTATTATGAAGAAAATATTCCAATGAATCATAACTTCAATATCTAAAGGTTTTTTCCTTTACCATATGAGAAAAATGTTTAAATTTCTGGTAAAGTTATTTTTAGGACGGAACATATGTCTTACTTCATAATGTTAACATATGAATCCATCATTACATTTCTCTTGGTAGAAAATCGTACTTACTAAAATCATATTTGTCTCATAATTAATTCTAAAATGGAATTAAAATAATAGCTACTATAATAGAGTTTGGAAAAATAAATCTTTTAAAAATAAGTTTTATTTAATTGGTAGAACTAACTCTAGCAACAACGTCATAAAACGTCAATCCTTGAACACGTTAACGATCGGTTAAGCACGGTGACCATATTTCACTGTAATGAGAGATCAACCATTGTTAGGGCACTGTTTTAGAACGGGTCCACATTGCTTATTGCCGACTTATTTGAATACAATGTTTGTTTCATTTTCATTTGTTTATTTGATCTTATCTCTTCGTCTGTAGTTAGAATGGTATTGGTCTAGAGAGAAATCAAAGGCGGGTTGCAAAAGCGGGAGTGAAGGGAGAGAGCTGTACCGTGGATAGAAACAAACCGGGTGTGTCGGAAATATACCAAATGATTTTAATGAGCAGAAAAGGAAATATTGAAAATATGTGATCCAGTGATTGCAATTGAGCTGTTTAATTGGATCCTATTCAATATTGTACCGGAAGTTAGGTGGAAACCGATTGAGGTTAAACGGAAAAAAATTTAATCAGCCTTAATATAAATTTTGTGTAATCACGTTGGCCATACACTAAAGAATTAAGACATCAAAATCCAGTTTTATGTGTAAGTGGATTTTCATTTATGAAGCCGTTTGTATACTATGTGTGAACGGGTCACTTCTTTCACTCAAACACTTTTTGAAAATATTCCTTCAATATTTCTCATGAATATGACCAGTGGTTCTAGGAGTTTTAAAGTTGAAATGCGATATTACTACAAATATTTGGTCGCGATTAACGCTTATATATTTGTATATAGGCCTACGAATGTAGAATTATTTTTGGAAATTACTTTTACAGCTATATAGGTGTTTAAACCTCAAACAACATTATCAATTTGACCTTATTTTAAAAATCTAAAACGCCTAAAATATATTGTTAGTTTGAAGTAGAGTTTTAAAGTTTGGAATGTTTAAAGGAATATTATAATATTTTTTAAATTAATATTATTCTAGCTCTAAATATTCGTATATTATTTATTAGTCATTCATATTCTAATACAAACATTCAATTCCACTCAATATTTTTTTGAATTCATTGACTGTCAAATAATCGTTTGTTCTGGCAATTTTTAATAAATTTATTTACAAGTCCAATAAATATAATTCATGCCATAAATACTAAAATAAATCAGGTATACCTGTTTCAATTATAAATAATATTTCTTTTAAAAAATATTGAAAGAAATATTCAATAATTCTTGTACAATTTGATTGAAATAAGCAAAATTAATGCCCTTTATAAAACAAATTGGAAAAAACTGTAAGAAAATACATTTTAAATTGCCAGGTGAGGACTGATAATATTAAGTCTGGTGGTTTACTGTATACTCCTAATTTATAGAATTTATAACTTATATTTGAATTAAATTTATTTTGTCATATTAAACAAAATTTGTCTAAATGTTCCAAGTAAACCTTTGTTATCAATAAAATAAAATTAAAGAAATATTGTCATGTTAATGTGACAGACTGAAATTTTCTTAAACGAATATGACCGGGCGTAATCCAAATTACTTCGTATAAAGTGAATACGTCATTTTTATCGAAACCGAATGGGCGACCAATTCAAGCTCAGTTATTCGAAACATATTTTTTTTTTGTAAAAGATGGTACAATAAGACGGAACCCGTTATGTTAATTTGGCCAAGCATTGTATTAATCACTGGACCACGGAGCAATTGCATTTAAGTTACCGGCAAATATACTCTTTCCAGCATATAGCCCTAATTATATTATTTTAAGTATAAAGTTTAATCTATTATTGACGCATTATTCTGTGCGTTATACAAGCTGAAGAAAATTTGCGCCAACAATTGTTTATATCAGAGCGCCTTGGATAGTTACTTTACACACAATCCGTTAAACTCCTGTCGTAGGTGTGAGTCTATGAAGATTTGATTAACGTTTCTGACGTCATTACACATAAAGGAAGGACACTTGAAGAATTAAATAAAATTCTTAATATACTCATCTTAATTTCTGTTGGGAATATTTCTATATATTTGAGTACTTTTTTATGTCTTTCCTAACAATAAAATATTTTCCTTTGTTGACGCGTTTCGGAAGGATTACATTTTCAAAACTGTAGTAAAACGAATAACGTATGATTAAATTTTGAAAATGGAGTCATTCCGAAACGTGTCAACAGAGGAAAATAATGTAATGTTAAGAAAGGCAGAAAAAAGTGCTTAAATAGCCTATATGTAATTAAATAATATCGAGCATCGACTCACAATTATTTATTTGTCAAATAACAATAAGTCAAACATCATAATCAATAATCGTCATCATCAGTGCGTATTCCTACAGCTAATACAACAGCTAAACTATTTATTTTATTATTAATTTATAGTTATAGTTTAGATTTTGTATTAGCTATGATGTTGACGACTTTTCTAAAACGCCTTTGAAGAATAAATTGTTGCTTATGAGTTGGTGCTCGTTATTATTTAGGGATTACCTGAGCTTAAAAGCGAGTCTTAAATAATTTAGTATTGATCTATTATTAATCATTTATTGACTCATTAGCGTTTCAATGACAAATTCATCATCAGTCAGCATCGAAGACTCACTGATGATGATCACTTTGTCATTGAAACACGCATGAGCCAGTAAATTAATAATTTGTGAGTTTTGTGTATGTCTTTTATTTGTTTCAACATAACCTCACAAGCTAAGCTCAAAGAATAGTTGTATAATTTATTATAAACTGCATATAAAGTGTTTAGTTCTAAATAAGTGTTGTATAAAATTGTTAAAATTATTTAAAGTTATAATTTCATTCTAAAAACGTATCCAGTAATTAAATGACTGGTATAAAGTACAAACACACTTTCAATATTATTATTTTTTAATTAATTTTTTTTTATTACGCTAATAAAACGTACCCACATGTTTTTTTTTGAGAAATACATACGTTAAACCAGTTTAAAGTCGCATTAATTATAAATTTTAAAAGTGTAATTGCGTTTAAATTTATTAATCTTATGTGATTTGTTATGAGACATCAGTATTTTAGTTTGCGAAAAATAATTATTTCATGGAGGTAATTTATAAGAAATATTTTCTTTGAATATATAATTATTTCGCAATGTAGGAAGTTTTAGGTCAAGGAATTTAATAGAAGAAGTATAAATTGAAACATCAGTCTGAATTTTTTAAATATCATTTTATTGTAATCCTATTTGCTTGAGTGACTTTTAAAATTATCTTCCAGTGTATATTGAATATTTCTAATTAAAATTGTGCAAAATTTACTTTCACTATCAAAAAGTATTTTTAATTTTATATATATTATCAAATCAACACAGTTTATGAACAATGAAAAGATTTGTTTATATTATAGAATGCTTAGCGCATTTAATTATATTTAATATTTTTTTGTTTATCGCGAAGTTCGAACACTATGATTTATCTGCAGTTATTATAGAAAGTAATTTTTTTTTACTGCATAAAGGAAACTAGCTCTGAAGTACATGAATTTAAAATTATTTCTGTAATATATTTTCCTGAATTCTTTTGGGAAAATGTTTACAAATTCATGTATTTAAAGATTTTAGACAAAATATTTAGCTAACAGATTTCAAAAAGAATTTTTTTCAAATAATCACACCATTTAGTTCTAATAAATGTGCCAAATAAAATGTTGTTTAACAATATTTTCCACATCTTCAACTTAAGCTACTAGTAGCCTATATATTTTTTCAAGTAAGAATTAGAATATGGTACAAGTAAAACCTATATAAAAACTCACTCTTGATATTACTTAAGAATTGTACGATTTGGAATCTGTACTCTTTATATAGAATAAAGGAATGCATCTCCTGAAGCTGCCGTCATAATGAAAAAAAATAACTTCTACTACCTGATAACATTTAATTAAAATAAAATTTCTCTTCATGTTAGACCTACAATTTAAGTAAAAGATGTATTTCTTTAAAAAAAAAAACATTCAACGTATATAATTAATAGTGAACAAAAATCTACAACAATACTTGACAGTGAAAATAAGCTTTGTGATTTAATTGTTCAGTTACCATTGAGGAGAGAATTTAATTGAAATTGAATTTCCTACATTTGCTGATCTTAAGGAAGATTATTTCTAGAAAACTAGACATGGAAATTATTTACGTGAAGATTTTTTGTTTAAATAAAGTAGTATTTTAACTCATAAAATTAATTTGAAAAACATAACTTGTTTCATTCACTAAATTAAAGATTTTTAAATCTATTTCCCTAGGAAAAAGTGTAAAATTTTGTCAAAAGTGTATAAAATCACTGAACAGATATCCTGCCCAAACTATGCTACTAACACATTCCTAAATTAATTAATTTTAACTTATTTTAAAACTTGCCTAGATACCTACTTGTCCCCAATTTCATTTTAAATTGCTGTCTCCAAAAATCTTTGTATATGGCACAAACGTTATATATATAATAAATCTTTTTAACTCTATCATCACATTTTTCTCTAACAATTTGTCTTTCTCAGGCAATATCAATAGGTGTATGTAAAAAAGTTTTTTTTCACATTTTAATCTACTAAAATATGGCCTTACGATTTTAACGAAATTATACATCTATAATTTAATATAACATAATTTATTTGCTTAATGTTTTCAATGATGTATCTACAGTTCACTGTATTCAATACACATAACTCTGCCTAAATTTCATTACATGAAATAGACCTACACATATTGCACCTAACCCAAGTTATCAGGTTGTCCAAAAAGCAACGTATTAAACTTATCACTTCAGAAGTCTATTAACACACTTTCTTTACAATAAACGTGGAATACATAAGAAATATTAAGTTTCTATTGAAATTTTTCAAGAACAAAATTATTCTCGTTCCAACGTTCAAAATAGTAATTTTATTGTCACGTGTTAAACAGATCTTCAAAGTCTACAGACGCCGATGCTAAACTGTCGAAATCGGTTGCGACGAGAGCATGGTCTTGGAACTCCGAGGATAGGCAGTGGTCTCTGAAATCTGAATCTAAGATGCTATGGTCGTTCACTTCAGGTGGTGTAAGAGCATATCCGCTGAATTCCGGAAGGTTAGGAAGTCGTGGAGAACAGGTGGTGAGGCTCGTGATGGACGCTTGTGGAGACTGGGGTAGCCTGGTGAATACTGGAATTCTAGGCTCTAAAGAATGTAACGGTAGGTGGCCTTCTGATGGTTTCGTATAAGCGTGAGAGACTTTAACGGACACTTTATGACAGAGAAGTTTTGATGGTGGTTTTACGATTTCTGGTGGTGGTGTCGAAGACGAAGGGATACTGTACCTCGGCAGGCTGTACAGAGACGTTTCGACCATTGAAGGCATGGTGATGAACTGATCGTAAAGGTCGGAGTGTTCGCTGATAGAGTTTGGAGTTAGTGAGTGGTCTCTAAAATCAGGCGGGGTTAGAGTGTAGTCGCTGAGCATAGACTCCCCGTCCGACTCTAGATCGGGTTCATTCAGGCAATGACTAAGTGCAGTTATATACTTCATAGCTAGGCGTAGTGTAGTAATCTTTGTCAACTTTTCGTTCGGATTTTCCGTGGTTGAACTCAAGTGGGGGATGACCCTTCTGAGAGCTTCAAAGGCCTCGTTGATCTCCCGCATTCTCGAACGTTCCCTAGCGTTGGCGGTTTTTCTCCTGTATTTGCTCAAGGGAGGAGGCTTTTGCTTCGGCCGACGTTTAGTCCTTCCCCGCGGTTTCCAGCATTCTTCGGGTTCCGTATCGTCGTCTTCCCTTTTGAGCACCGTCCGCGGACGCAATGAATAGCACTTCTCCGCCGCGGTGTTGTTATTCGCATCGTGAACCACATCCATCCCTGAAAGTACAGTCTGTCGCTTAGCTAGTTGTTCCCCCACTCACGAACCGCTCTTAGGAACAACTTATTTTTCATATTTGACGTAACAAATTAATTTAGTGAAAGTAACAAATCTACTTTATTATATTATAATCAACACCGAAACACTGAAACGCTGTTATTTATTGGCGTTAATGTTACCAACAATGACGCCCACTGAAGTGCCATGCCGTTGACTAATGTTCATCATTTAAATCAAATGCAGTTCAAACATCCTTGAATAAAATTAAACACTATGCTAATCTAAGAAAGTGGTTAGTAAAAATTATAAATGTATAATAATGCCTTTAATATTTTGTATTCTTTAACCACATAACTTAACATCTTGTTTTATAAGCACACATAACGTTATTAAAAAACCTTTAACGCATATAAAAAAACTTGAAAATGTAATACATATATCCAATTTAAAAAATTTAAAATGAATAAAATATATAACAATTTAAATACTTCACTACTGCGACATCGCAACCACACTTGAACCACTATCGCGACCAGCATCCAACTCGGACCACAACTTGTTCGCGTCTGTCGGCTGGAAGGGGTTTCAACCGTATTAGTGTCCTAATCTCTTGCAGGTTTTCATAACCGGTCGGTGCTTCGCTCTAGTGACCAACTCTGTAAGCATTACCTGACAGAGATTGTAGGAACGCAAAAAGAACTTCGTTCGCACCGACGTTAAAGTCTCTCAATGGTTGCAACCTTAATGCCGTGGCTTATACGTCAAGGCATTAAATGTAATAAAGCATTTTATTTTCCGTAAAACAGGTAATGCAAAGTAATGTTTTATCAAAGTACGTATCAATATAATATTCAGTCTTGTTTACAAAAGTTATTATTATATTCCAAAACTTTATATTTTCTTACCTTTGTGTTTTAACTTTTTTCAGTGAGTGTTGTAATATAAAGTTCTTAGGTTGTGTACCTTATTACTACAAAATAATTATGAAATTAACATAAATATTATCAGTTACATAAATCAAATCTTTACTAATGTGATTTATCAATTTTAACATACGTAGCATCATAAAGTAATAGTTTTTAAACTAAAAATACTTTGAAGTGTTGAACGTTTAACATAAGGAGAGAGTTATATGATATGGTTGAAGATTAAGCTTTATTCATTTCGAAATTATTATTCTGAAAAAAGAAATGTCGGAAGAAATTAGAAACAAAACAATTAATGCACATAAACGCTGCCAAAATTTTAAAATAACTCTAATTTAGAAAATAATTATTATTCATATTTTGTAATTTGCCTGATGATAATCTCAACAAGGGTACAGTGATTGTGTATAAAATTATCACGAACAATAGTTATTAAATCGAAATAGAATATAATGAGTCATTACAAAAGCGATTGTTTTATTAGCAAAAATGACACTATGGACGATATTGTCATTTATTTATAAACTGAATAATAAATTTAGAAGAATTTTAGTTCGGATATGAAATAATGAATTTCAAAGTTACTACATTGTTTGTGCTTCACACTTTATTTCTAAATTAAGCTTTTCAGTTGTTAATGTAAGAAAATTAGGACTGAAGCTAGTTGCAAAATAATACGTATGTAATCCTGGCTATTAGTTTACACTACATTTTTCCTTTCAATTTTTTCCTTTACTTTCTTAAACACTAGTATAGGCTACTTAACGGAAAATAATAATATATTCTATTATCTAGGCAAAACTAATAAATAGTAGCCCCTCGCTCTTCGCGGGCTTGCTATTAGCGGTAATGCTTATTCGCGGTTGGCAAAATTGCATGGTAAAGTTTAAAACCCCGCTAATAAACGTTGTATTTTAAATAAAGGCAAGAAAGACAGTATAGTTACTGTGCAGGTTGTAGGATAATGTGTTCTCATCCTATTTATTTTGTTCAGCACTATATTTATTACCCACAAAGAAATTCGATTATTCTCCAAACATCCGTTATGCTGCAATATAACAAGTGGGGTCATAGTCACTGTCAAACAACGATGAATCACCCGGCACGTCGCGTCGTCCACATACTACACCATACATAAGTTTAATATCATTACGGTTTACTTACTTTTGATTAACTAGTTTCCAAAATTCAAACATCCGTAATCGTATCCGAAGGACGTAACTAACTCGGATTTTGTTTCCAGTCAGTTACTAAACAGGTGTCGCATCCGCTTGTCCTATCTGCTAGTTTTCGAAACGTCACGTCTGCTTGTGGAATTGTTTAGGGAATTTGTTTTGAATAGTTTGATCTGTACTCTTTAATTGTTTATCCAAGCCATAATGTCATCAAACTCCGATAGGGAGAAGAAAAGGTAAAAATACGTTATAACCGATAGCAAGGAAAATTATAAACTTTTAGATAAATTAAATTGTTGTACAGCATCTATCGCAGAGAATTTCAGCGTTGAGTCAACATTATGTTACATAAACGAAAACGAAAAAAATATAAGGAGTGTCAGAAAAGGTAGCAAGTTTTTTTTTCTAAATCAAATCTTAAAAGAATATTTGTCTATAATTAGGTGTTTAAAAATTTAGTGGATAGTATTAAACAATGAAGAGTACGGGCGCGCGCGCGCGCGCGTGTGTGTGTATGTGTTTCTGTGTGTGTTGCAACGTCCCCCCACCTCCTTACCTCACCTCTACCATCCGTCCCTACCACCGCATCACCACGCGGTCGTTTTGTTTGCGTTGTTTAATTCCTTTCTTGCAGAATACTATAATTTAATTGTTTACCAAGAAAACATATTTATAAACAACCAAACCTCTGCCTATCACCCTGCTGGTAAAACCGTGCTAAACTCCCAGAGTTAAGTGTATGTTTCCTGCTCGTAGGGCCAAACCCACAACAAGCCTATTCCCGCTGACTACTATTTAAAAAACGTATAAACACTCCTAAGTTAGTGTATCAATTGTGTCTGGTCTAAGTATAGTCACACATGTCAAATTAATAGTCAGCTGGAAAGAAACACATTTAGAATAATACACATAATAAACACAGAGTCTTACCACCTGATGATGATCTGCAGAAACAGCGAGGGAACGTGCAAAATATGATTGTGTTTAAAAATACCTATTTTAAAAGGCTCCTGTGTCCTCTTAAACACAATCTGCCAGTAGATAAATCTCTGGACTTTTATTACAAAAAACCAACTAATCTTTAGACTAGCTCATGAAATTAGTAGAGAGAAACTCTTTAAAACATTAGGCTTTATCTATTGCCATTTAATGAAATTTAATTAAATTTGTTTACTGATTTGATAATCATTTTTATATTAGTTGGAAAAAGCTAAACAGTTTTTATTGGTTATTTGACACAGGATGGAATGCAAATAATCTTGATTTTTATGACATATTTAACTCTATTTATTGAAATAAAAAAGAAAATTTATCCTTCAAAGTATTACACAATTATATTAGCAAAACAATTCACTGAGTTACTTCTTGTTTCTTATGCTTTAAAAAATTATACTTTGTATATAGATTTATTACATTTACATTAACATAAAATCATTTTCAAAATTACACATAATAATATTTTATCTCCTATATGGAATTGGTAAATTCATATTTTATGACCTTTAATTTTTAAATTTATAATATTCGAAAATTTCTCATTTTCTTTAAATAAACGGCTTATGGCCAAAAACCTTTTGTAATTTTAATATTCATTATTTTAAATATTCTGAGCACATAAATTCATTTACTTAGCATACAATTTATTAAAATTTTATAAAGAGTGAAGTCATTGTTTTAAGCTTGCAAATTTGTTTGAATTTAATAAAATTAACTAACTAAATTTGACGTGACTGATTTCGAATAAAGAAAATGACTTGCCAAAGATGTTCTTGCCGGTCCTTGGGGTCCCTCGTCTGGATTCCCTGGTCCTTGGACACCGGAAGTCGCCATCCCTGGTTCGTCGGTGGTGGTTTCCCTCTATTCGAGCGTCCTGGAGGCTGAGTCTGGAGCCTTCATCCTTGGTGGTCCTGGATGTCGAAAGCGCTGAGGTTATTGTCCATCTGGCCTGCTGACGGTTTCTACTCGCGGTCCAGCATAGCGTCCCGCGGCACCTCGTGTTAGAAAATTTTTACAGACTGTCTCTAAAGGCTTAGAGACCAAGTATATATAGCGGTGAATTTAACCTACCGCACCCCGCCTGCAAGTTTGCTATCGCTCGATTTATTCCTTGTACAGGCAAGTCGGGCAACGAAACTGTTTTAGCTTGCATAGTTTGATAATTAATTTTAGAACACTGAAAAATGTCTATTTTATTTAAACGGCTGTAACTTTTTTGTTTCTTAAGTTTTTTGAATTCTGTTCTCTTTAATGTTCATTCTAGGTTATTGTGGTTCTTTTGAAATGTCGATGAAAGTTCTACGTGGTTTGGTTCGAAAAATAGCTTTTTTAGGCACTTAGAATTTTTTCGCTTCACTCTCGATGTTCAAATTTAGTTAGTTATTACAAATTTATTTTATAACATTCTTTAATGTGGCTTAACTATTCTATTTACTGTTTTATTTAATTTTTCCCTCTTTAATAATTGTATAATTCCCTACTTGATTATTTTAAAAACAGCTTTATTTCTAAAAAACAGGAAATTACTTATTTCCCACTTGCGACGGTCTTTCACCCCGTTGCAGTGTGTATATGTGTTTGTGTGTGTGTGTGTGTGTGTGTTGCGTGTGTGGGTGTGTGTGAGCGCGCATATTTAATAGCATTTTATTATTTTCGGATTGATAAAAACCTTAGAAACAATATGTATGTATTTATCTAGTACGTAAATATACCATACTATTTTATAAGTATACGGTATAGCTGTAATTAATGTTAACGTAACCCTCTCCCTCCCTTTGGTTTCAGTATTTTCGGTATGTTCGGGGAACCTAACCCCCGCGAATAACGAGGGATCCCTATACTACTTTACTACACGGAAAACGCTAGTATACTACATTTAAAGTAATAGTATACTTCATGGAAAACACCAACCCCTATCCTTATCTTACCGATTAAAAACATATACACAATACCATCATCTTTGTAAAATGTAGGTAAATTTCAAATAGATCCTCTTGTCCTTCCATTGTTGCAGAATACGACCTTCTTAGTTCCTATTGTAATAAATCTTCCTTTAATAGCATCCATGAACAATGATAATCTTTATTAAATATAGCTGTAGAATATTGTTTTATTGCAATAACCATAATTCTATGAATTTGGGGTATTTACTGACTTACCAATTTAATGAAATTATAATAACGAAGAAATACTCTGTTATTCTGTCAAATTCGCTTTAGTCTCCCCTTAAACTCGTTCCTGATCTTCCTTCCTTACCCTTAGAATTCACTAAATAAACATCTTTCCCAAAGTGGACTTTGCCTGGTTTGTGATAACTCTTAAATCTGACCTTTTTCCTTGATAACTCAAATGATGTAATTAGAAATGTCTGAATAGCTTCAGGCAATGGTCGATCACCGTAGAGACACCAATAATGAACTGGGATACACTGCAAATATCATTCAAAGAATACACTTGTTAAATGAATACAGTGATTTATTTCCGAAAGCTGGGCTGATTTAGGCTTTTAATTTTTATAGAAAATCGACTTTAGAAAAGGCTTATTTTTGTAGGCTTCTTAGAAACGACCATTAGCCAATCAGGAGGGCAAGAGTTTCATATAATTATGTTGAATATAGACTTCAACAAACTCTTCTCTAACCCGATGATCTCCTTCCTCTATACGGCTCCATCTCATTATTATTATTAAAATATAACTCCAACTTGAATACAAAACTGCACTCAATACTATAAAAATACTCCAGCTTTGCAAACATTAATACATCTTTTTTTAACTTGAATTTCTTATATAAAGTCAATTTTTTCGTATAACATCTTGTACTGAAAGACAGTGTCTGGTATAATGGATAAAATCTACCTTAAGGTTACCGGTTAACATATATTTGTTCAACGCGTAAAGTGTTGAAGTCTTAAAGGAAATTTTGCTTCCTTGTTCCGTGAAAAATGCAGAAACGTCTACCAAATGTAGCCACAGTACTTGCCAACAGTTACCTTATCCTGACAAACTTTCTTTTATTATTGTTTTACTAAAAAAGCTATCCTAACCGGCTACTTTATATTGTAAAATAGCTGGAGTAGGGTGTAAGATTTCTTCTGATTTATTTGAAAAAACTTTAATTTATAAAATTTTGAGTGTTTAAAATGGAAATATTGCTTCATTTTTCCGTGAAAAATGCAAAAACTTCTACCAAATGTAGCCACAGTACTTGCAACAGTTACCTTATCCTGACAAACTTTGTTTTATTATTATTTTACTAAAAAAGCTATTCTATTTTTTTTTTTTTTTTTTTTTTTTTTTAACTTGGGAGCGGGTTTGAATTGCCCGAAGCACTGCTACCTTAAGGTATATTGTACTTACCTCCCTGATCTAGTCAAATAACCCCTTCCCTCTTACCAGGTTTAGGAGTTTCCTGACTAGAGTTTTACCTTCAGCATCCACCAAAGCCGTTCCATCACCAAAGAGGTTGAAGCGCCTCTCAGCAAGTACTCCACATCTGTAAATAATGTGTGTGGCAGTCTCCTGTTCCTGCCCGCACAATCTGCACACTGGTTCATCCTTGTAGATACCCATTTTATGCAAATGTTTCCTTAGTCCACAGTGTCCCGTGAGTAGTCCTGTGGCTATCCTTAATTCCTGCCTAGACAGATAGATGAGACTCTTCTGCAGCCCCAAGGAAGGTCTCCTAAGGGTTAGCTTACTGTGCCTCATCCCTTCGGCCCTGATCCAGTGCTCACAGTGTCTTTCAGCCATCCACCTTCGCACTGTCATCCTGACCATGGATTTGGAAATACCCACCGCAGGTTCCGGTCCAATCAGGGGAGTCGAGGACCCCTCCCTGGCCAGAGCATCTGCGGCTTCATTTCCAAGTATTCCCCTATGCCCTGGCACCCAACCAATCTTGACTTGATTGTGCCTTGCCAGAGCTTGTAGGTTAATTAGGCACTCCCTGACTATGGCCGAGGTGACCACGTGTCCGTTTAGTGCCTTAATTGCTGCCTGACTGTCGGAGAAAATAGCAATCCGGGCCCCATGTGTTTCCCTTCTCGCTATCTCTCCCAGACAGGCATTTATAGCATATACTTCGGCCTGAAAGACAGAGGTATGCCTCCCCAAGGAAAAAACTAGTTCTACCCTTGGGTTTTTACAATACACCCCCGCTCCAGTGCCGAAGTCCATCTTGGAGCCATCTGTGTACCAGATCTGAGCTCCCGATGTTAATGTCCCTGACCATTCCATCACAGTTTGGTGGACCTGGTCAGGTGCAAACATTCGAGTAATGTGGTCGCTGCCCATTTCCAAGACGGGTTCTTTGACCACGCACTCGATACTCATATGTCCCGAGACATCTGGGAGGTTAGCCCAGTTGCTCGAGTTGCGCAATCTCCATGCCGCCAGCCTCGCCTCTCCCCTAAGGACAAGCTCAAGGGGAGGGAGGTTAAGCATTACTTTCATTGCTGCACCTGGTGTAGTTGACATCGCTCCCAGTGTGCACAGACAGGCCAATCTCTGGATAGAGCTCAGTTTAGCTCTTGTCTGTGCCTGGTTGGCCTTTGTCCACCACACCAGAGCTCCATAGGTAATCATAGGTCTTATCACCCTCAGATACATCCAGTGCATCATTGATGGCTTCAGTCCCCATTTCTTACCCACCATTCTTCTCACAGTCATCAGTGCCCTTTTGGCCCTGTTAACTGTCCTCTCAAGATGTGGATTCCAGGTGAGTTTCCTGTCCAGAGTAACTCCCAGGTACTTCACCTCCCCCACAAACTCAAGGTATTCACCAAACAAGCGGGGCATCCTGGTCGTCAGATCTTTTCGCTGTCTGGTGAAGTTAATGAGAGCAGTCTTTTTTGGATTTACCCTAAGGTTCTCCTTTTTACACCACTCTTCAATCAGTCGTAGAGGATTTCTGATTACCTCAAGGACTGTATCAGGGAATCTGCCCAGGATCAGGACAACTATGTCGTCCGCATATCCTAGACAGAAGTACCCCTGTTCATTCAGGAGTTCAATAAGGTTGTCAACCACTAGGCACCACAACAGAGGAGAGAGAACCCCCCCCCCCCCCCCTGTGCACAGCCCAGACTTGTCTCCGCCCTTCTGACCTCCCCTGCCACCTCTACAGAAATGCTTCTGTTTGTTAACATGGAACTTATCCAACCACACGTGGTCGCATCCACTCCATGACGTCTTGCACCACTTACCATCGTCTCCACTGAGGGGTTATTGAAAGCCCCTTCAATGTCGAGGAAGGCACCTATGGCACAACCTTTCTTAGCGATCATTTGCTCAATCCTACCAACCACTTGATGGAGAGCTCCCTCGCAAGATTTCCCCGGTTGGTAAGCATACTGGTTCCAATGCAGTGGTTTGATAGCCAAAGCACCCCCCCTAATATGCCTATCAACCAGTTTTTCAAGTCCCTTGAGAACAAAGGACATGAGTGTGATAGGTCTGTATCCTTTCCCTTCCGATTGGTTACCGGTGGGCTTAGGTATAAAGACCACCTTACTAGATTTCCAGGCTGCCGGCACATGCCCTAGAGCAATGCTTAGCCTGTATAATTTCGTAAGTACCAGCACCAGCATATCCATTCCCTGCTGCAGCAGCACAGGATAGATCCCATCTGGACCTGGAGATTTGTAGGGTTTAAAAGTGCCAATAGCCCATCTTACCCTTTGTGGAGTTACTATCCTCCTTGCCACTTCCCAGTCCTCCCTCTTACCACGTCTTGTGGAGAGTTTGGTAACCGGTTCAGTGTCTGCTCCCCCAAGTTTCCTCAGGGTACTGGAAGGGAAATGTGTCCTGATTAATTCTTCCACAGTTTCCCCTGCCGTTTTTGTTATATTTCCCAGTGGAGTTCTTAGCATCCCCACCGGGTTCACTGGGTCCTTAGAGAGCACTTTATACAGTCGTGCCCCTTCCCGAGTTTTGTCAATCTCATGACAAAACTCCTTCCAGGACTTCCTGCGCGCTTCTCTAATTGCCCTGTTGTATTCGGTTAGTGTTTTCCTATACAGGTCCCACTCCCCGTTCTTTTTTGCTCTATTAAAGAGTCTCCTGGTGGTCTTCCGAAGTTTGGCTAGCTTCTTGTTCCACCATGACGGATCCCCTACTTTCCTCCCCTCACTGAGAGGGCAGTTATCGGTAAAGGATTCTATTATAGCCTCGCCAACCAATGTGGCAGAGTCTTCTAGCTCTCTCCTCCCACCATACTCCAATCCAGCCTCCTCAATCCGAACACCCAGGTCCCTCCTGTAGGAGTCCCAGTCTGTTCTTCTTGGATCCCTGGTTGGACGAAGCATGGCTGGATTTAGAGAGATATCATACCTAATATGTCTGTGATCAGAAGAAGATGGTTCATCCGACACATGCCAATTTAGTACATACCTAGCCATCTGGTTCGATGCCACCGTAATGTCCAGGACCTCCTGTCTGGCCCTAGTGACAAACGTCGGCTCTTCCCCCTGATTTAGGACTAGTAGATTCTTAGAGCTAAGATAAGCTAAAAGTTCCTCACCTCTAGTGTTTGTACCTGTACTACCCCACGAAGTGTGATGGGAGTTAGCATCCATACCCACCAGCAGCTCCTCATCCACAGCCTCGCAGTGCTCGACCAGGCTCCTCAGCTCTTGTGTTGGCAGAGCCCCCGCGCAGTCAAAGGGGAGATATGCCGTGGCCAGGTTCAGCCTCTTCATCCCCCCCTCCGCCCGCAGCTCCACCGTCACTGCTAACAAATCCCTGCAACAGAAGTTCATTAGTACAAAAGCACACAACCCCCTCCTAACCAGGATACACGTCCTGGGAACACCGGAGTCCTTATCATACAACAACTTACCTCCAGATGTCGCCAGCCCGCATATTTTTCCTCCAGAAATCCATGGTTCCTGGATGAGCACCAAGTCCACCTCTCCCCTGTCCAGCATCCTACACACGACAGCACTGGCCGCCTGCTATGCTGTAGGTTCGCTTGGAGGATCTTGATCATTTTCCTGCTTACTCGGCAGTTGCCTGGGTTCGCAGAGCAGCCCCAGGACTAGAGAGCACCTTGAACGTGGCCTGTCTCAGCCCCTCGTTCACCCTCAGGTTGTTGTTCCGCAGTGCCCTGAGGGAGCCCTCTCCTATATACAAGATCAGGGTAAGACCCTGATCCTCCCTTTTCCTAACAATCACCTTCCAAGTATCCTGCGGTTCCAAGTATCCAAGTAGGTTCACTTGGAGGATCTTGATCATTGTTCTGCTTAATTTGCAGTCGCCTGGGTCCGCAGAGTAGCCCCAAGACTAGACATTGAGCTCAACTCTACAGCCACTTCACCGGTTTCTGCAGTCGGCAGCTTGACAGCCGCCCCCGCACCCCCAGTGATGGTTGCCGTTGACACATCTGCTACAGACTCACGGTTTGCCGTCTCATTGGCTCCCACTGTCTGTGCAGTCTCGAAATTAATTCTTATACTTACTTGGTCCATTAAAGTCCCACGAGTATGGGGGAAATAACGGTCGACCAGAGCAGAGCCCCCACTGCCCTGGCAAGACAACATACAATGAGGTTTTGTCTGGTTCCTCAAGGGGATCGTTTGGGACTGCATTTTATACCCTGCAGCCATTCATCCTTCGGCACGATGCCTTCCACCTTGGATTGGGTATTCAGTCACTGACCTTGAAGCACACCCCAAGTTCAGGACATTATTAACTGCTCAGATGAACAGCCTGCTTTACTCTCTTTTTTACAACTGTGTCGTTTGGGCAGTTTCCCGCCCCTACTTCACTGTCGCATTGCCCTTGGTTCACCCGGGAGGTGAGAGTAGCATTGTGAGGACTTAATTCCCAACTACCCCAGTCTCCCCGGTCAGAGCACTCGGTTATTTCTACCAAGCCCAACCGGTTGACTGACGAGGAGGGATAATTCCTCACCTTTGAACCATAGCCTTGGTCCAGGCCTGCATATTCAGAAACCTTCCGGAATCCTTATTCACAGGTAACCTACATTTCTGTAGGCCGTCCCACTATCCGCCACCTGTGGACCCGCCCGGTTGCTCAGGCCAGCTTGCCGGCTATCCTAACCGGCTACTTTATATTGTAAAATAGCTATAGTAGGGTGTAAGAATTCTTCTGATTTGTTTGTAAAAACTTTAATTTATCAAGTTTTTAGTGTTTAAAATGGAGTGTTTTTTTTATATTTTTAAACACTTTGTTTGGAATTTCAGTACAATTTTATTATTTTTCTTTCTGTAAGGACTTTCTTTATGTACTATAATTTATTTTGTGCAAACTCCAAGGCACCTAGCTATTCGATAGTTACCTTATATTTTAGTCTTTAACACTTTATTTTAAGAGTTTTCACAAGAAAAGGAAACTGTTTACAATACTAAAAGGTTGTTTAGTATAAGATAATATTTAAATTAACTAGCAATAATAATTTTAAAGTACATAAGATTAATATTTATATTAAACAAGATTTTTTTAATACTTAATTTGATGTAAAAAAATATAAATTAGAACAAATTAATAACGGTAAAAATGTATAATTGTATTACAAGTATGCTACCCATTTACATGTTACTGTTGTTTATATACAACTATTCATTATTATTATTATTATACTCTGTTACACAATAAGATCAAACTATTCTATAGGTAATGAATTACAATACTAACACTATAAAATTACTTTACAAATTTTTGTTTGGTGCTTTTGTAAAAGCGCTACCGAATGGAATTCCGCACCTAAATCTTTTACTTTTACACAGCCTGTCAAATAAAGCCGTCGTTGTTACCACGGCCTCCTATTAAACAAGTTGTGACTTGATTTCATTTTCGCTTTAGTTGAGACATCCGACTGACATCTCATTACCACATAGTAGTTATATTATATAACTATATAAATATGCTAAATCAAAACTGAACCCGAATAGCGACGAATATCCGTAAAAAAAGGAGTCAAACGCCTTAAATCATACCACTTGGTCGGAAAGTTAATAAATATATCTCGTGGAGTGATTTAAACGATTAGTAGTACTCGGGTAATGTAATCAGATATCCCATTAGGGTAAACCCGTCGGGGACCTTATTTGATGGTCATACCCCTGGTGAGAGGGGGCCCACTATGGGGTCTTTGCTTCAAATTTAGAGATGTCCTCCTATCTAATGCGAGCCGGATGGGAAGCAAAAATATATTCCTTCTTGTATTTGTAGAGGACATGATTGCCTACACGTTATTAATGTATCGTATATTGCAGCAAGAGCCAAAGTTTGTTTTAACATGCGTTTAAAACAAAAAGATGTTTAACCAGCCTTTGTGGTTTCAGAAATAGGCCTACTGTTAAAAAAAATAATAGTTATACTTGATGTACACGTTATACTCGATGTATAAAAAAACATTGTGCAGTTTTAAAAATTATGAAAATTAGAAATACTCAATGTTTTGTGACGACTTTGTATGTTTGCTTCATTTATGAAAATCATCATGTAACGTCTTACACAAAAGACAACAGACACAGAGACAAGAAATAAAATAAATACAAGAGGTATTATACAATGAAATATGGACACAAATAATTTGTGAATAAACTAAATATTTGTCACTTAATACTTTTAATGTATTTATTAGAAATTATTATTAAATAAAATGCATTTTACCGATAGGTTTAACAGTAAGTATTATTTTTTTAGTTTCGTTTTGTTTACTAATTTTATTAAATTTTAATTTGAAAACATTAATAAATTGAATGAAACAGCAAGTTTTAGAAAGTAGATGAATATTTCCCTTGAATGTGGAAATGTGGTGGAAAGGAATTTGTTAATATTTAATAGTTATTTACTAAATGTATCTCTATCATTTTACCATTCTTTTCAATAATTTAACTACCCATATAGATTGCAACGATGATTTCGAGAGAGGAATCAAAATACAGAATGAACGTAAGTAATATCTGTTTACTTTAATCGCCTTTAAATCTCTTTAAATTTAAATTATTCGGTAGATCAAATAAAAGATATAAAGCGCTAGCAGTGTGAGTGGTCCGTAAGGCACGTTTCCAATAATTTTGTCTCGAAACATATTTTAAGTTGATTTTTTAAAATATCACCATTTCTGCAAATATATACTTTGATCCTGGTAACCTCTACAGCTAAAAACATATCTAAGACGAACTTTAGCACATCTTCGAGGGCTGTTAGTTGCATCTTCTCGTGCAAAATTGATCGGTAAAGTTTAAACAATTTATTAATAATGTAATATATTCAACTATGCTCTTACAACATCTATATTCTAGAATTTTGTAGTCCAATACGTTCGGTGAAACGTAATCACTTTAAATTAGCCAATGACTATCCGTACTTAAAATTTTGTAAATTTATATAAACTTACCGATACAGAACGTTTTCGATCGCTATGTGGCGATCTTCATCAGTGTCTTCTGCTTGAAGTTGTTAAGCGGTCATGGTTTTGAAGGCAGGTTTTCGATAGCATCAAAGAAAATTTTTAAAAAAAATCATACTGAATAACTTTTAAGATTAAACAATCTCTCCAGATCTGTTTTTTTCCTTAGAAGCTACTAATAGGATGTTCAAGTATATAAACCTGAATAACATCTAACAAAAGTACACAATAGAGTTATAAATCGTGACTCAGTTTGGAGAAACTATTCGAAAGAACAGAATACAAGCCGCATAGACGAAATTCTAAGACGTGTCGTTGTTGATAGGACAACCACTTGTCAATCGAAATGTGGTAAAATAAATTTCAATTATCAGTAGAGAGTTGTATGACTATGCCCAAACAACATTCTCCTGAGGTCGCGCGTATATCTCACAAACCATAAAGACGCTGGAGGCTACAAATGTGTTCTGGGGACGAAGTGGATTTCTGAAATGAGTGGATCTGAAGCAGTCGGTCCTGTGGAACATTGATAATAATTTTACAATTTTATGTCCATTAATTGGTTGATTAAGGACATTAAGAACTTTAAACGAATTCTATATGATACCAACTTTTAATTTAACTTGATGTTTATCATAATTTATTTATTGTAATTATTTTATTTATGAACATAGTCGATATTGGTAAAAAAAAATATATATGGTGAAGCTAGAATTCTACGGGAAATTGAGAAATATATTAAAAATTTGGCGATATTCCAAAAATATTAAAATTTGGAAAAAGTCTAAATTTAACTGTACATCACAACACTGTTAAATTATAATATTTCTATAAAACAGAGTACTATATTAGAATGCTCCTACAAATTATTCCAATAGGATAGATTTGTTTATAAAAATATAAATAAAATCAGCTATCTTCGCTTGTTGACAATTGTCATAACCTCCATTATAGTATTTATTTATGCACCGCTGCACTGAACCAGAAGGTTATTAATCTTTTCATCGGTCCATCTCATACATTGGAAAACATTATTTTTTTAACCAAACTTATTACAACTGGGTTCTTTGTAGCTAATTCAGTATAATATGGTGTTCTGTTTTAATACAAAAACACGATTTTAAAATTTTTTTATGAATTGTGAAAGTGAAGATATTTTTCTCATTTTTCAAAAATATAAACTTTTAGGATCATTTAAACTAATAATACATTTCCGCGCTTCTGAAGATTTCGCACATCGTCAGGTATAATTGTTTTGTTGCTATCAATTTCGTGTAATAAGAAAAATTACAAGGTTCATAATTTTGTGTATTTAATGTCAAGGATTTTGTAAATCATTTTTATTGATTATTTTTATTGTGTGTTGTGTGGAAGATAATGGTATAAATGCTTAGCTGCTGAAAATTATTCCAGTTTAAAATTGAAACGTATAGGAGTTTTTTTTAAAACGAACTATATATTGGCTATTAGCTGAACAAATGGTGATATTTTTCTTTTCATATAAGCTATTGGAACATAGACTATGTTTTAAAGAAGAAGCAGGTGATTCGAAGAAAGTAAGTTCTTCTTAAAAAGGTATAATTTCTCACTCAAGTGTATGTAGCCTCACTTACTACATTACTATGCACCTGTATTAAAATATGGGTACAAAGTGGGTATTTGTTAAATATACTGAATCATAAACTTTGTTAACGTGAAATGTATTATTTGTAAGCTTAGAGCAAGAGCTCCTTCGTCGGACTTACATGGGCAACATGCGGTTTATAAAATGTTAGTGTTAGGATGTAAGTGTTCGTCTCAGTTAATGTTCGTAAACGTATATAGTGTCATATATATATATATATATATATATATATATATATATATATATATATATATATATATAGAGAGAGAGAGAGAGAGAGAGAGAGAAAATTATTTCCCGATTTAAGTGTCATTATTCTTTGATAAACAAATCTATCCTAACCGGATACATTAAGTGCATTGCGCGTGTAGGCTTTTACGTCTAAGCTACTGCACATTCTTGTATATCAATATAGTGAAAAATAACTAAAATTGACTTTATACTGCTGTGTGCTATGCTAAATCGATGTTATGTGTCACATTTGCCAAATTATAAACGTCTCTATGTTTTGTACGCTTTAAATCCCCTGTTTCATTTTTATGAGATACGTTTGAGTGAAGAGGAAAAGCAAAAGTTTGCTACGTTTTGGCCAAATACTTCTGGTTGTTGGTTTATATATGTATTGTTTTTTTTTGTAAATAATAAATCAATTTCCAGCTCGTGAAAATGAAATAGAAACTTAGAGCAGTCTTATGAAACTAATAATTATGGTTTCAAATTTTATTTTCTTTATTCCTAATTATGTGTAATTAATCATGTATGTTAAAAAATATATAATAATTTGCAAATTTTCCACATTATTTGAATGTGTTGTTATTTTCACATTATTAGGTAATTAGAAAGAAGAGAAATATACATAAAGAAAGATGAGAAAAAGAGGGGCTAAAGAGACATAAAAAAAAGATAAAAGGAGAGACATACAGAGAGTATTAAGGCGAGGGCGGTATATACACGAGAGAGAGAGAGAGAGAGAGAGAGAGAGAGAAAGAGAGAGAGAGGGAGAGAGAAAGAGAGAGAGAGAGATTTGTATATCAGAATAATATTTAAATATTTACCGAGAAAATGTGAGTAAATCTTCGTCCAACAACCATAAATGCGAGACTTTTAAAACAGGATATCAGGCCTCTACCACTCAATCTGTCGATCAAACAGATATTGGAACGTGCGCAAACTAAAGACAAACGTTCCTTGTAGCGTTCGCGGTCAGCAGCGAGAAGTCTGACACCAAAACCAGGCCGAACTTAGCAACGCCGCCGTGGGTGGTCAGACTTAATTAATTCAATCTTTAAATGATTGATTAATTTCAACTTAGTTCAACTGTCCGAGGATTTGTGAAACAGTAACGGGTTCAGGTGGAGTGAGGTCATCAGGGAAGTGTGACCTCAAATGTTGGGCTAAGTGTAAGATAGTTGATATGAGGTGTTAGGGGATTTATATAGAGTTTTTAAAACAAAATACTGATACATAGATAATAATGAGTTACACATTTGTATCCCATTATTTTTTGTGAAATGTCAGTCTGAGACTGACACTTTTAAGGAACCGATTTCACTTGGTTTCATACGTTAAATAAGAATACGTTGTATTGGGAACAAGTGAAGTAAGATAAAATTTTTATTTTATACAATTCTTAACATATAATAAAAGTTTTCTATAACCAACCTTCTTCAAATATTAACTACAATAATTAGATTCTATTAAAATCTCTATTGAATCTATTCTTCAATGAAGTATTCAATTCTGTAGCCCGTCGTACTGACAGATTGTTTTTTTAGGCGTAGTTTCTTACTCATGACGTTTAACGAATCTTTTATGCTGACAGTAATTTATGACTTGCGTAAGATTTAACAGTATTTAAAGTTAATTTTTGTAAGCTTACTGATACTAACCGCTTCCAAGCACACTAAACCAAATTTGATACTGATGGTGATTTCCTAGTATGGCCAAAACGTAAGGAAAAATTGTTATTAATGTCGGTCAGTCCCAAGACTGGCTATTTTTCATTTATATTAGTCATAGTCAAAATCAAAGTCTTGCAGAGACCTCCGTATTCAGTTTTCCAAATTAACATTTAAAACTGACATTTATTTAAAATTTAGAGAAGCCGTTTAACCCTAATATAATTTTTCTGTACATTATAATGTTCAGTAATATTTATTCAATAATACAAAATTTTAATTTCAAAATGTCTATGGAAATATAAAGTAAGCACTTGTTTACCAAACTAAAGCTTTTCAACGAGATATCTTCATCAGCGATACTCGAGTTAAAAATGTCTATGGAAATATAAAGTAAGCTGTTGAAGGATGTAGATTATTTTTAAAGCTCAAGTAATTTGGGAAAACCAAGGAAAACAAGGGAAAATTACACCTATTACACTGTTGGAAGTCATAAAATTTGTAAAGGAGAGTGAGAAAACACCAAAATAGCAGAACCCGTTAGCCGAACATTATGCGTCAAAATTTAAAAAAGTCAACTCTGATTGGTTGAAATACATATGGCGGAATATTAAGCTCGTTCTTAAAAATTATAATCATTGGGCAAAGCGAAACAAGTTGGGGAACTTCGGGAAAAGTGCAGCTGTATTGTGGGGGGGGGACAAGTTGTAAGAAATGTTTAAAAGGGGTAAATTTGTTTAACCTCCGTCCCACCCAATAAAACGTCCTGACTTGCAGAAACCACTCCTCAGATCCAGCCCAAACCAAAAAAGCCCTGATCCCATATTCCTACCCGTACCCCGTGTCGCGTGACAGACGCTGCATAACCTCGGGGGCCACCAAACCCACTCCTTCTCTGACTGACTGACTGAGATTGTTTAAGGAATTTATAAAAAGAGTATTTGCTATTTATGTAAGGAGTTTATAAAAGTGCAACGAATAATGAATTAGGCAGATATTAAAGAAATTAGGGAAATAAAGTTAATTATGGTGATAAAATGACGTGAAGAAGTTAACCGCCAGGTACCAATGAATTCCAGGAGGCAAACAATAAGTACAAACTTTGTTATATTAGATTCAGGTAATAGAAATTTTTATAATTTAGTAAATTCAAAACAAATTTAAATACATTTTCTTTATAAATGTTGATCAATTTTTTTTATCACCACTTTCTTCTTTATAGAAAATCCCAACATAACGACTCGAGAAAGAGCTACTATATAACGCTATATTTATTCAACCTTATTGTATTAAAACCAAAAGCCTGAAGAGTCTACCTTAATAGTAAATTTAATACTAGTTACCCAATCAAACTTTGTCACTGCATCATATTAATGTATTTGAAGATATAATTTGTAATAATTGGATGTCAGATGAATAAATGTAGGTGATATTAAATATATATGATTGTTAAATTATTTAAAAACCTAAATGTGTTGCTACTAGAAAGTTGAAGTGATTTTAATATAATATAAAGATAAAATATATATAAATTGTACATTATAATACACTAATATTTAATTAAATACTTCGCTAAGAATATTTTTTTATAAGAGTGTAACGCCTGGACGGTGCAACGCTCGACGGTGTTGTTGTAGGCGCGTACGAAACAGCCGTCATTCCTTCCCAACGACATCTACTGATACTTTATTTGCAATAACTCAATCTACCACATACACTTCCAATGACGACTGCTTTGAGGTTATATCCCTACCACAACGGCCTTCCAAAGAACTGCAGTCGGCGGCGCGGTCACAGAAGACCCAACAATGAGACACGAAACTAAGGCCGAAGTAAATAAATCAACGTCACCCGCAGAGACAATAACATCCACTGGGGCAAGTCAGTCTAACCTATAGTTATGGGGGAATCAGAAATTTCGATCTTGATTGAAGGAATATCTATATGTACCGGTACTTACCTGGGCTTTGGTTTAAGGTAAATCTCGTGTCCAATTAGTAGTAAGAGTGGTTAAAGAGGATAACATTTACAAACAATGCGATCGTTTCATGAAAATAACAAAAGTAAATCTCATTGTAGAACCGGGTCTACATTGTTCAAACGGTTGTCTTGGTTTCAGATCATTTTTATGTATGTACAGTTAGTCGTGAAGACATGGGTTGGTTGATATAAAGCGATTTATATGTGTCGCAAGGCATACAAATTGCATCATTCATTAGAGATTTCAGAACAAGTAAATTGTGGCAAACAATAATGATACACAAGAAACACTGCACAAAACAAACACATTGGATAAATACTGAAAAATAAATATATCGAAACAAAGACCCCCAAAAAAATAATAAATAAAATAAAAGATCGACTGATTATTATAATTAACGAACACAGAAAATTTGTGATTTTTTTAAACTTGACTATTATTTTATATGATAAAACTAAAAACATTACAACTATTAACATTATTAAAAATTTATTACAATTATCACTAACAGGTTAGTGTTAACAGATTAGTCTAAAAAAACCTTCAAACAAAAGATAGGAATATACAAATAAGGCATGAATACGTCTTGTGGAACAGAAACGTAAAGGAATTGTTTCGGAGAAGGAAGTGTTAGGTTAATTTATAAACATATAACTTTTGAAAGTAATACTGCATTAGTAGAGGCTTGGAGTTGTTTAAAATACATTAAGATATGGTATACTGATTATATAACTTACAAATAGTATCACTTTACTTGCTCTTTAGGGAAGTATCCATATATACAATTTCGTAAGCCCAATTTTGAGAGAAATATTGTGGGAGCTTGGAAGAACTTACAGTGCTGGGAGATGGCTCAAATTAAATGTATTTACACGAAAGAGTGGGTAGAAATATAGGGTTTTTCTCAATTTACAACATTTATAGGGTTTTGAAGAATTTAAAGTTACCAAAAATCTCATCCCAAGAAATACATTGCAATGAAAAACAGCTGAGTATGATTTTCAAATATTTAAGCTGAAAAACAGCTTTACAAATATTATAATAAAAACAGCTGAGTGCAAATATTTTAACAGTATTAGGGATTAATTAGAAATATGAACTTGGGATCAGGTTTAGTTAATGGAGTACGTCTTATAGTATAGATATGTTTGACAAGTTTATTAAATCAGAAACAAACAATCCCTGGTTCTAGAAAAGAGAACATCATATTTTTACCAATAATTAAAAAATATCAACAGATCCTAAAATGGCATATTTCAAACTAAAAGGAACCAATTTCCTTTAAGACTTACATTTTCAATAACTATAAGTAAGGCTTCAATTTACCAAACCTGGTTTTACACATGATCAACTTTATGTTGCAGTAAGTAGAGTAAAATCTCAAGATGGATTAAAGATACATTGGTCAAAATACATTAATAATACGGTCAGATACATTGATAATACGATTGGTCAAAAAACCAAATTGAAAACGCATTCACAAAAAATTAGTTTATGAGGAAATCTTGTTATAAGAAATTTGAATTTATTAAATTAAGTAGTTATTAAAAAATAAAATTGCTGTAAAAGAGTTTAAAATTTTTTCAATATGAACAGGGGCATTTGCCTCTAGATGCCCCTAGTTAGGTTATAAATGAGAACATGCCATCACAGAATTTTTTAGTTGCTAAATAAATCAAGCTTATAAAATTTTACAAGGGACTTATTGCATCTAAATAAAATGTGATTTACAAATAATGCTTGAAAAACAAGTTTATATTGACCCTCTACCAATATTTACCTTATAATGAATAATAATAAATGTATACTGAGTTAATTATGGATTCCTGAGGCTTTTTGTTCTCCCATTACTAACACTATTCAAAACAATAATTACTATTACCTCTATAATCTCACAAATCTATTTATTGGGATCTTTTTAGCATGAACAGTAGTGCAATAGAATATAAATTTGAATAAAAATTGACCATGAATTCAATGTCAATTTCTAAATATATAACTAATTAATAAATAAACTCTTTCTGGTGGGTGCAAAAATAGAAATTAAGAGTTTATTTGTTGTGTGTTTGGTAGTTACCTTAGGTAGTCTTGTCGTTGATTAAGGGTGATAAATCGTCGCAGTTAACTCACGTAAATCTAACACTTACGGGATAATTCTCCTTTTTTTTAAAATGTCTACTAACTATAACTTCATTCCCATTACAAAATTAGTTGGTTATAGTGTCCTATATAAACTCGATTACCGTTGACTCTACTTTCCACAGATTTCGCTTTAAGTAAAATGTTTTGTAACGTAGCACTAAAGGAGTTAAACTTGAAAGTCTGTTTTCGTAGCTCCTTGTCTCATACCACTCTCTCCAGGATGCGGCTCTGTATTATATGTGAGCTACAACCTTTCGTTACACAACAGTCTTCCAGGGCTTTATCTTCTATCTAAATTTTATCTGGTATTCCAATCCTTTTTGTAGTCTTCAAAGGATGATTCCAAATCCTTCAGGTAATATTCCGGACGTCTTAATACAAACATATATTTACACACTGCACAAAACGTTTATTAGACAAAAAATCTGCACCCACTATAGTAGGTAGTAGAATGATGAAGACAACTTCGTTGTCGAAACACGTTTATTCCGAGATTATATTGTAAGGATATACATTTACTTTTAGTCTAGATCATAGATCTCAAAAAATTAACTCATAACGACGTACTAAAAAGTATTATTGCTCGTAATATGGTTTCAATGTACTCGCAAACTACTATTCAAAGCAAAAACATCACATTTAATTACCCAGGCGAGAACGTGGTAGAGCACATCGAGAGCTTAACTAAAATCTATGTTAATGCATGCCTTGATCCCGATTAATGCTTACGCAAGTCACTTGTTCAAAGATATAATTTATAAAATAATTCCATGCGCTCGTCTCAATATGGTCAAACTACATTCAGATTAGATGCGTCCATTTCGATAAAACCCTCAGTGAAAGTAGTTCTTTATCTGCTATGATTCATTCGCGTAGATTCAAAATCAGATAGATTTTTATAGCATTTCTATCGGCGCGCCACTGACGAGCCGCGTTCCCGAAGGGTCTATATTTGTACAAATCCATTAACCCGATAGACGTTTATAGAAAATGAAAAATCAGTTTGTCAATTCAACTCGTGCCTCTCTGTTTTCTGATTACTCTCCCGAAATGGTAAAAGCGTGAGTTCGTTCTGCAATGGGATATTGATAGAATGACGGCATCCATTAATGATTCAGTGTTTGTGACAATTTGAAACATCGTGTCCGTTTCACATCAATCTATCTCCTAATGGAGCCTTGTCATTGTTGCGCAATGATTGCGAACACGTCTTAACAACTGACAACATAATTTCCGAAAGGACTTCCTATTTCAATGACAATTAATGAACGATCATCGCTCAGCTGATTTATTCACATATTGAAAATGTTTGCATTTCTATTATTCTTAATGCTACTGCCTTATGCTGTTAGAATACACATGATTGCGTTAAAAATCGTCTACGACAGTGAAGGGTCCAGCAATAATTAAACATACAGTATAATATGAAGGTTATTTCGTGTCTTTAATTTTTTTCTAATAAGGAGGAAAATCATGGATTGTTATCGTCTATTTAAGCACTATTTAGACCTAAAGGCCTATATAGGGTGTGAGGATAATTGTCTGCAAACACAAGATAGCAAAATGTCCTTTATTCTGTTTTATCTTTTAAAAAATTTGTTTAAACTTGATATTTAGGTTGTTTCCTATTTAGAGCTAGTTTTAATTACTATACATATTTTTCCGTTTATTTATGACTCCTGTCGCCTAGCAACCCTTGCATGTGGCTAAAAATTTAACCCTTAGAATTCGAATCAGTTTTTATCGCTATTAGATGTAGCTGTAGTAAACAGTGTCATCATCTATAATTACAATAAATTGGTGAGGGAACTTGTGGGTGATATCAGGAATAAACGGTATAGTAAGAGGGGTCGGCTATCAACTACTGACAAGGAAGAGAGACTGAAGGGAAAATGACATTTAAATTATTCCAATTGTAAAAGTAACTCTAAGGATTGTGCAGTTTGCAGTAACTGGAAGATAAAAGGAGGCAGAAGGGTAACAGCTTTTTACTGCAAAACATGCAGTAGAAAACCAGTACTTCATCCGGGAGACTGTTTTGAAAGATATACTCTGAAAAACTACAAATAAGATAATAATCATATACCTACTGCATTAGTAAATAAAAATAGCTTAGTTTTCTAAAATCATGTAAAGAAAACAAAGTTTCCCATAAACAATAATGCAACTTGCAGGCGAGGAATTTGTCTCAATTTAATTACAAGTGGGGAAGCAAAGCATGTTAAAAAATCCGAGTACTAAGGGTTAATTAACTTTAGTGCTTAACAGTTTTGTAATTTACATTGTTTGTATACTTTAATTTTTTTAAAATTACAATGCAATGATAGAAAGTTTCTAAATAATTCTAAAAATCTTTAGAAATGCCAAAATACTATACACTTTCTTCTCGCCAAATGTAATGGATTTTCAAGCGCTAAATCTTGATTCAAAATACGATATTAGACATGTGTATTTTTCTACCGCTGCAGGATTTACTTGGATCCCCAGTTAGATTAAACAAATTCAGAACTACATTGGGTAAACTAAAAGTTGCAAGACCGTTGACAGGTCTTTATAACGTATCGTGAACTGAAGTCCTGATTTATCACTTACATTCCTAAATCTCCCGTATATTATTTTTGTCAAAATGATAAACGCGGGGCTTTAAATTTCTCCCTTTTTTTAGCGCATGCTACATCCATTTTTACAAACTATTACACTTCAAAATAAAATTTGTATAGCTTTTTTTAAAAATCGAATTACCTACGTGTAAAATACGTCTAACATTCAAATTTCACCACTGTTATAGTTCTCTATTTCCTATCGAAGTATACATTAAAAAATCCGGTCTTTAGATATCCTTTCTCACTTAAACTACTAGTACGTGATCTAAAGGGGGTTGAGCATTCACTGAAAGCTTAACGCAATTTTATTTCAGATTATTGTTCTGAGCAATTGGGTAGTTATGAAAACGTATGACACCGCTTCTCCCCCTCGGTCGACATACCAGGTGGAGAGGGGGGAACATCGCGTGGAACGTGCTTTCCTAGAACGAATGTATCTTTTAAACTATACAATCTGAAATAAAGTTTTGTTAGGCTTTCAGTGCATGCTCTTTAGATCCTGGACTATACCTAGCTATTTCGTATCATTTTCAGACCTGAAAGGTAAACTCGGTATCAGGTAGACACATCTTCTCATTCATGTCGAAGGCTTGTATACTTCACGACCCTACCACGCGATGCTATAACTTTCCTCCCTTCCTAGTAACAATGAGTTATTAATTTACTTAATCCTACCCTGATTATAACGGCGGAACCCTTCCTAATGTCCCAGTCGTAACTCTTGTTCTTGTAAGGGTGTAGTGAAGCTGCAATCCTCAACGAGAAGCCTAGGGTGAGAGGAGGGTGGAAGTGCTCGCAGGTCATTTTCAAAGATATCAACCCTTGGACATCCGCTGACTGTATAAAAGTATTAGTAGTTTTGTTACGTAATAATACTTTTTAATGTGTATCATAAATAGCAACAAATATAAATAAGGCGTTCACGTAGAGTGTTAATAGGATTGTCTAAGGGTTGGTAACGATTTATGGCCTGGATGAGGGATGACGAGAGAACCTGATGTTTTCTAGAAGACGAATATACAGTTTCTATCTAAGAGTTAAGTGCCAGCTTACAGAATTTAACCTGTAACGGTTATTCATTTCCTTATAACCCTGATAGATAATAGAGCTACCATGTAATATAATAGAGCTGTTATTGAGGCCTACGGTATGATACACAAATGATGCTATGACACCCCTCCCCTTATAACCATTGTTAAATAAAAGCGGTTGACTTACGAGTCAGGTACAACTATTTATACGGGAAACGTTTCAACAACGAATAGGTTTTCGTCTTCAGGGCTTATTCCCCTTGCACTCTATTAAACAATTGCGCCTTGTCCTAACTTTTATAGTATTTATGAAAACAGCGCATATAGGCTTTCATTGGCATTTCAGGACGCACATTCAAGCTTTCTGGAGTTTATCGCTAATAGGCTACACATGGACAAAGGTATTGTGAGTTAAGGAAAGAGTATATACGCTGCTTTCATAAATATACTAGGGTTATGTCACGGCTATTTTTTAATAGAGTGCAGGAGGAACAAGGCTCGAAGAAGATAACGTATCCGTTATTGAAACGTTGCCTGTATAAATAAATAGTTGTACCTGACTCACAAGTCAACCACTTTTATTTAAACAAATCTCTGCGAATGAAAACATGGTTATTAAATGAAATAATGTTAACCGATGGTTCTATACTGTACAATGATAAGCTTTTACGGTTAGAACGTTTTTATGCCTTTAAATTGTCTTAACTTAGATAGTTTTTTTGCTACTGAACCCTGCAATATTTAAAACCCTCATATAAATCTTTTCTTTTACACGTATTTTATGGTTTGGACGCGAGACTGTTCGTCAGAATATTCAAGGCAAATTAAGCAGCAAAGACAACTTTAAAGAACTTAGTTCATCCATTGTTGATGAAACAAAGAACTCAAATGTCTGGGTAAAGAACTGATGGACACCAAGTTACATTCAAATGAATGTTAGTGTTGGACGTTCTAATAAGGAGATTGCTTCTGGTACGAGGCAAAAGCCATTTGCAGGTTTTGCTTTTTCGATCAGACACAATACTTGTCAAGCAAAATGTTTTGATTTACAGAAAGTTAAGAGTTTACCCATTAACTAACTTTGAGGTTTACGCAGAGAATACGTGAGGAAGGAAGAGAGGAAGAGAGAGAAAGAGAAAGTGTTTTAAGTGTGAGAAAAAAAATAATTAGTTATTAAACTTTAACGTTTTTGTAATTTATTTTGTAATCTACCGTTATATATATTTATCTTTTTTTTGTAGTAAGTTATACAAAGTTATGATTTTCATTTTCGTAGGTATATTATATCTTTGTACTACCTATTTTAGCAAGAAACCGTATTTAGTGATACCGTTGTGTGTAGAAACAAGCAGAAAGGTATATTTAAGAAATGGTGGGACAGACTAGAATACCCATCAATAATAATAATAATAAATGACGTATCTAATAATTAGACGTAACGTGGTGATGCCGTTGTGTGTAGAAACAAGCAGAAAGGTATATTTAAGAAATGGTGGGACGGACTAGAATACCCATCAATAATAATAATAATAAATGACGTATCTAATAATTAGACGTAACGTGGTGATGCCGTTGTGTGTAGAAACAAGCAGGAAGGTGTATTTAAGAAATGGTGGGGCGGACTAGAATACCCATCAATAATAATAATAAATGACTTATATAATAATCAGACGTAATTGTAGTGATGCCGTTGCGTGTAAAAACAAGCCGAAACGAGTATTTAAGGAATGCTGTAATGGCAATTATTAGGTCGGACTAGAAGACACATTTTTCTATAAATAATTACACGTAAATACATTTATCACGAATTTAGTTTTTCAAATAGCACCAGAAAAAGTTAATAAACTTAGTCTTGTTACAAAACATAACCAATTCTATATGTGACACTAAGAGGTACTAGATGTGGCACTAAGAGGAACTATATGTGGCACTAAGAGGTAAATATCCAACGTTTTTCCTATATCTGAAAATGCTCGTGTTTTTTACATCACGACAATTCACCGCGTCGTTTCCAGAAGAACAGAAACATCATTGATCATTGTGTAAAAACTATAAAAGCCGTAGTAGAAATGCCGCATCTAAAAATGGAAGTCGCAAGTTTCTCCTACCGATTTCGTAAACACAGGTCCTTCGGCCGGGCGACTGCAACGTCTTGAGTCACGAGCCATGCAAGCAAATGTGAACCAACTGTCATAAGTCACACGCCGCGGGGGTCACGGCTCGTTCTCTTTCTTTATCTCTCATATAATTCGCCTAACTTAACACTGTCATACGGATACAATGGGACCAGCGTTTTTCGTTATTATATTATTTATAACCTCTCGGCTTGGTGATATTATTTACACTTGAACTGATATAATAACCCGTATATCATATTTTTATAAATAATAATGACCGCAGATGTAATTTCTCATCGTTATGGGTTCACGTTAATATTGTTCGTATAAAAAGCTCGATGAAAACCTGTTTATTAATATTTATATACTCCGAATACATTTAGTAGGGTTACACAAGCTTTTGTTATACGTTTTAAGTTGAAGAAACGGGAGTCTGTGATGACAATATAAATGCTATTGTAGTTTCGATTATGATCCTTTAAAGAAATATAAATCTTAAACCACTGCGTTGATATCCACTGCTTCGTCTTAATCCATATATTGGTTAAAATTATTACGGGCCAAATAATTCAACCCAATTTGAACGTTCTCAAAGCCAAAACAATTAAATATATTTATGTTCAAGAAAATTTATATTTAGAATTTGTAGTCAAGTAAATTAACTGCAAAAACAAAAATTGTTTTTTTACGACTTCCCAACTTGGTGTTATGGGAGTACGTTTTCTGTCAAAATCAGCCTATCTTAGATTTTGATCTTTCTCCTAATCCATGCGTCCCCAAACTGGGAGGGGAGCATGAATACAAGTCAGGGGGGTTGAAGAACAGGTGGGAAATAATAAGTCAAACTAAATATATTTAATATATAATATATACGAACAAAGTTGATGTTGTTAATGATTTGGAATCTACCCTTACTAAAATACAACCTTAAATAGACATGCTAGTGTAAAAAATGCAAGCTCAAGCATCTCACTAACAGATATTTCTCTTGTCAATTAAAATTTACCTTACAAATTAAAACCTGAAATGTTGTATTATGTTTTTGTGAAAGTATGTATAAATACATTAATGGTTCTCGATATATATATATATATATATATATATATATATATATATATATAATATTTGTATCTTTTTCATATGCCCATACCATTTGGTTATAGTGTGAAGTGGAGAGGAGCGTGGGAGGATATCATCTCAAAAGGAGGAGGTGTGAATCCAAAATGTTTTGGAAACCCTGGTATGGATTACCATACCTAATCTTTTCAGTCTACTGATTTTCCACCCCTCTTAAATATCAGTTTCGATTTTATGACAGGGATTCTAGCAATCTCCTTATTTCTATATTTCCACCTTTCAATTAAATGTCTCCCATGTTCCCGTTTTTAAGATAGTTACCTTCTTTACCCCTTTTCCCCCAAAACTCTCTATAAACTTTTGTATCTGTTACTGAAACTTTTAGAAGTTGACGAACTGAAATATACTGAAAACATTTTTAAAGTATTATTTATATTTTAAATAAAAAATATTTATATTTTAAAATATTTACTTTAATTTAAATTATTAGGTAATTTTTTTGGAATGGTAAATAATTATATATTTAAAGAATGAGTCAACATGAGAGACTGAAAACAAAAACAAAATACCAGAAGATTCCACTTTGAATCTTTAGGTCAACATATAAAGCTCTGGCTAGTAAACAACTCAGTAGTCATTTTGAAACAATTATCATTACAAAATAATAATATAATAAATAATTATAGAAATATAATGAGAGCCTACATTTGAAAATAATTTAGGCACTATTTGCTTAAGAAGAAAATAAAATTTACTAATATGTTTAATCGTTCTGCAATGTAAAATTCACTTGATCGAAAATCTGTTGCTATGGCTGTATACGATTTCAGCACAATAAAATTAACTTATTTTATCTATGTTAGAGTATATAATTAAGAAGGTTCTAAATATAAATATATAAATCTCCGTTAATATAAGTCCCTAAACCCTTTAACGAAAGAATACTAAATATTGGTTCGGCGAATGTGTTTAATCTTCGGGAGGTCGTAGCCATTTAGCATTGTATTTCATTACTTTGTGGAATTGTACTGCATAGCTTTAAATTTACATATTATATTTATTAGAAGGAATTTAATTTGTCAGCTGGGTCTATTGAGTTTTAAACAACATTTAATATATACATTATCGGTTTTCAAAACGTTCTTCGACGTCTTCCGACCACATTCTCCAGCTTTTCCATTTCACCTTGTTCCAGGCCTCTCTCTTCCACCTCTTTGTTAATTCCTTCTAACCAGTTCCTTCTTTTATACGACCTCGTTTGTATTAGCCTGTGGTAGTGACATTAAATACAAATATTATTTTGGTATAGAATTTGACACTCTTATTTTACCCTGCAATTTAGTTTACTTAAGGTGACGACTTACCACCTACTCAACAATGAAAACTATTCAATACCATATTTAAAGCTCTTGTTATGCAGTATAATCGTCGATTTCATGATAAACATTTTATAATTAAAAAACATTACTGAGCAAAGTAGTCACAGATCAGTATTCAGTAAAATTCACCTTTTAACCGAACAAAATAGTTTTAATTCTTTAAATAATTATTTAAAATATATTGTCAAGAGTTATGCAAAATCCCTTTTTCACTCTCTATAGCTGCTTAAATAATCATTTTTGAACGGTATAATAATACTGAAAATATTATGAACACTAAGTGAGACTTTCTCTATATTCATTAAAACATAATTAATTATATAAAAAAAGAAAATTAAAAATAATTGAAGAACAATAAATTTAAGTCTTTATAAAAATTAAAAAATATGTTTCCCCATAAGTAGTAACGTTTCCCCAGGTGGAAACATGTAGCCGGAGTTGCAACTAAACGTAGTTATAAGGCTGATATTAACTGCAGTGAATATTTACAACAGATTTTCGCCATCAGAAAGGACAATAGATTTACACGTTATTGGCAAGAAGCCTGTATTGGAAACAGAGTTCACGAGGAGGTTAGACTTTCTCTAGGTGTCTTGTGTTGTCACCCACACATCTGTGGAGACAGGGACGTGTTACGATTCCATGCATATTGGCTGTTGCATATTTATAGACAGGTCGTGAACTACGCCCGTAAATTGGTAACACTCACAAAATTATAAAACTACAAAACTTTAAACAAAACGTTTGTCTAAAAACACCACAAATTCTTTAAGGAAAACACGCTTACATTGCACGATGCCGCAGGTTGAAGTTGTTTTCAAGGATAATTTGGCACTCTATAATCAAAATATCGTACGAAGTTGTTTTATTTAATTTTATTTTTTGCTCCTCAACATTTACCCATGTCTACACTTTGAGAGCCACAACTTCAGCAAAGACATTTATGGTATTAAGTCACTTTTCATTCTTGTATGCCACTTTTGTGTTTGTACTAAATTTAAATTTGTTATACTTAACGCTTCCAAAGTGAATATTATAAACACAAAATATTACCAATTTGTATTCACACACACACACACACACACACACACACACACACACACACACACACACACACACACACACACACACACACACACACACACACACACACACACACACACACACACACACACACACACACACACACACACACACACACACACACACACACACACACACACACACACACACACACACACACACACACACACACACACACACACACACACACACACACACACACACACACACACACACACACACACACACACACACACACACACACACACACACACACACACACACACACACACACACACACACACACACACACACACACACACACACACACACACACACACACACACACACACACACACACACACACACACACACACACACACACACACACACACACACACACACACACACACACACACACACACACACACACACACACACACACACACACACACACACACACACACACACACACACACACACACACACACACACACACACACACACACACACACACACACACACACACACACACACACACACACACACACACACACACACACACACACACACACACACACACACACACACACACACACACACACACACACACACACACACACACACACACACACACACACACACACACACACACACACACACACACACACACACACACACACACACACACACACACACACACACACACACACACACACACACACACACACACACACACACACACACACACACACACACACACACACACACACACACACACACACACACACACACACACACACACACACACACACACACACACACACACACACACACACACACACACACACACACACACACACACACACACACACACACACACACACACACACACACACACACACACACACACACACACACACACACACACACACACACACACACACACACACACACACACACACACACACACACACACACACACACACACACACACACACACACACACACACACACACACACACACACACACACACACACACACACACACACACACACACACACACACACACACACACACACACACACACACACACACACACACACACACACACACACACACACACACACACACACACACACACACACACACACACACACACACACACACACACACACACACACACACACACACACACACACACACACACACACACACACACACACACACACACACACACACACACACACACACACACACACACACACACACACACACACACACACACACACACACACACACACACACACACACACACACACACACACACACACACACACACACACACACACACACACACACACACACACACACACACACACACACACACACACACACACACACACACACACACACACACACACACACACACACACACACACACACACACACACACACACACACACACACACACACACACACACACACACACACACACACACACACACACACACACACACACACACACACACACACACACACACACACACACACACACACACACACACACACACACACACACACACACACACACACACACACACACACACACACACACACACACACACACACACACACACACACACACACACACACACACACACACACACACACACACACACACACACACACACACACACACACACACACACACACACACACACACACACACACACACACACACACACACACACACACACACACACACACACACACACACACACACACACACACACACACACACACACACACACACACACACACACACACACACACACACACACACACACACACACACACACACACACACACACACACACACACACACACACACACACACACACACACACACACACACACACACACACACACACACACACACACACACACACACACACACACACACACACACACACACACACACACACACACACACACACACACACACACACACACACACACACACACACACACACACACACACACACACACACACACACACACACACACACACACACACACACACACACACACACACACACACACACACACACACACACACACACACACACACACACACACACACACACACACACACACACACACACACACACACACACACACACACACACACACACACACACACACACACACACACACACACACACACACACACACACACACACACACACACACACACACACACACACACACACACACACGTTTATAGGTTTTTGTTTCTGGCAGTTTCGAATCGATTTACTAGGAGTTTCGAATCATTAGAACATTAAATTCTTTAGTAAGTGTTTCCGGTCATGGTTACTAGTTGAAGAATGCTGAAACTGCAAAACTCTCTGTGCTATATTCCATAAATTATACGCCTATATTCAGGATAGTAGGAGGTTATTTACCAATTAATACAGTAATCAAGTGTTTTGTTTAAATGCGTGCTTTGGTCTGTTAATCTGACGTCCCAAAATAAATTACAATGAAAGAACTTTTTTTTTTAATTATATCAAATTATTTTTTTAATTTATTATTATAAACCGAAAATTTTTAGATAAACTAATTCGCTCGAGCTAAGTTGAATCATACGAAAAACCCTCCGACGAAACTTTCTGTTACCCATAATCTTACACGTCTTGGCCACTTAGGTGGAACTGAATGACGTCATGGTTTGTGTGCTCACAGTGAATTTGTTTAATTTAAAATTTTAATTCGGTTGATTAATTACATTCGTTCCTTTAACGGCTGTTATATTTAGGTTTTTTAAAGCTGTTAAACAAACTTTCATTTGATTTTAGATTTAATACAAAAGGTATTTTTTTAGTACGCAAATTATGAGTAATCATGGATTAAAGGTTTTTTAAACTTAACTAGAAAGAAGGTTTAGAATTAACTTTGTTCTAAATTTTAAACAATAGTGTTGAATTTTGATTTTTAGTATAATAATTCATTTTGTTATAATTACGAATAATCCCCAGTCTTTCTAAAGTGTTTACACTTTTTGTTTCAACCGCTAATGTGCAACATCAACTCCATGATTAACTTGTTGTTAAGGGTTTTGAAAAATTAATGTGTTCAAAATTAATATATAAAATGGATAATAGTAAAATTTGAATAACCTATTATTCAACACACTCTATGAACAATCAGTGCCCTAAGTATAGACATTTCCGTTTAAATTAGCGAGGCATTAGCTGCTAGAACATCGAATTAAAACTCGCCTATAATTTAGAAACTTTAACAACCGGGCTTTAGGAAAATTTAAATATATAATTGGTCGAATGTAGAGCAAATCCGAAATCCTCTGGTACGAAATAGTTGTGAAAGACAAAACAACAAGACGTTTCGATTGTTTGAATTAATCAAAGACCACCAGGGTAGGTACGATATGGAGGAGTGGGAATTAATTATCAATTACAATCTTGATTCCAGTCGGATACCTGCCTGGAACATTGTCTAATGAACACTCAGCTGCCAATTTATAGTTACCTGTAGCCTAATTCTAAAACTGACGATTACTCGATCCTTATCGGTTTTTGTCTTGTTCTTGATTAGAATGAAGCCAAGGACGCTCACGACCATCTTCGCTCGTGAAGGATTTGTAGCATCCTTCAGCGACCACCGGGGGATTGGCGTAGATTTAGGTAATTGGGGTTTTAAGTAGATGTTAATGGCCGCCTACTTGTCAGACAAGCTTGTGCTCACTACACTTCCGGGCTACGCAAGTCTCCGGTATATCGTCTTAATTATCATGAGGCAAGATTCTATAAGTCATCTAAGCTCGTGGATTGTTAGCATTTTTTCCATTTTTGTTTCACGTCACCTGTCTTATGTCCTTATATAGATTTGTCAGAACTTATCAAAATTTTGCAGTTCCTTTGTTTATAAAAAATCATTCCCATTGGACTTTATAAATGTTAAAAGCAATAAAATTCTTTTTCTATAAAAAACATTCAAAATTTTAATTAATAAAATAACATAACATTTTTTAATATTATGCTTACAGTAGTATGCTTACAGATTTTATTTTGTAGTAGACATTCTGACAAGTCAAAGTTTAATTATATCTTGAAAGACTGACATCTTGTAATGGTTACGGACAAAGTAGAGTCCAGGAGAGGTAAAGTGACGAACGGAAGAGCGCATCTTGAAAAGGACGTGTCCGGAGTTTGAGACGAGAGTCTATTGTTCCAGTTTAAAACGAGTTGAAACTCAAGGTATCGTGGGTCAACGATTCCTTCATTAGTCTGTTAAATAGACTCATTGTACTATTTGGATTGGCCATAGATCACAGAAAAAGTGGTAGCTGGATTCCTTGCCTATTGTTCAAGTTACTTGTGCAAGCGTGTGTGGACAGTGAAACGTGTGTACTCATCTGTAAGGTATAATCAATACACTACTGACATCCCCTCTTACATTAATATTTTAAAGTAGCACAACTCCGAAAAAGATAAACGCATATGGTATATCCACAATGTTGATACTAAGATGATACCAATAGGACACTAAAAAACTGACACTCTTCTTTAAAGTATAGCTATAAAAGTAGGTAAAAAGTATTCAAATATATACGTACGATTATAAGCAAATAACCTTGATAGGTTTTTCGCCTGGGGAAAAATATATAAGCAAATAAATAAATAAATATATTAACTAAAGCTATGAAAGGGGATAGCGAATACATAAGAAGTACCATGTTTAAACAAAACGTTATTGATTTTGAAACTAAATTAGACAAGTATAAAAGGGCATGGTGAATACAAAAACGTTCAACTTTAAACAAAAAAGAAATCATTTAATATTCTAAATAAAGCTATAAGAGGGATATGGAATATGTAGGTCCATAATGTTTAAGCAAAACTTTATTGATTTTTAGAGGTAGTTATTGAAGTAGACGTTTTATAAAAGGGGATGACAAATAAACAAATAATATAAACAAAAAAAGTTTTAAATCAATCCTCACTTAAGTAAACAATAAAAATTTTATCTTAAATACTTTTCAATAAATAAATACACCTAATACAAATAAAATATAATAATATATGCGTTACAACCATATAACCTATAGCATAAAATCAGCTATTTCATGAAATCATATTGTGACTTATTTTAAGTCAAAATAACTATACTGCATACCTTGCTGCTTTTGTGAAATGTTTCTTTCCCATGTAAAACTAAAATTAATTCATTTTAAATTAAATTAATGAACTATTATTTGATAAAAATTGTATTACCATCAAGTAACATCCACTACAAGATTAAAAAAAAATGTATTTGAACTTGAATGGATAAATAAAAGTATTTTATTAACGACTGAAAATTTGTACAAGATATATATATAAGTATAGTGTGAACTAATAAAAGGAATTTCAAAAGACGTGTGAGATGAAAAGGAAAATAATTTATTACTAAATTTAAAGCAGTCCAGTTATAAACTAGAGTTTTTTTTTTAACTTGGGAGCGGGTTTTAAATTGCCCGAAGCACTGCTACCTTAAGGTATATTGTACTTACCTCCATGATCTAGTCAAATAACCCCATCCCTCTTACCAGGATTAGGAGTTTCCTGACTAGTGTTTTACCTTCAGCATCCACCAGAGCCGTTCCATCACCAAAGAGGTTGAAGCGCCTCTCAGCAAGTACTTCACATCTGTAAATAATGTGTGTGGCAGTCTCCAGTTCCTGCCCGCATAATCTGCACACTGGTTCATCTTTGTAGATACCCATTTTATGCAGATGTTTCCTTAGTCCACCGTGTCCCGTGAGTAGATCTGTGGCTATCCTCAATTCCTGCCTAGACAGATAGATGAGACTCTTCTGCAGCCCCAAGGAAGGTTTCCTAAGCTTACTGTGTCTCATTCCTTCAGCCCTGATCCAGTGCTTACAGTGTCTTTCAGCCATCCACCTTCGCACTGCCATCTTGACCATGGATTTGGAAATACCTACCGCAGGCTCCGGTCCAATCAGGGGAGTCGAAGACCCTCCCTGGCCAGCGCATCTGCGGCTTCATTTCCAAGTATTCCCCTATGCCCTGGCACCCAACCTATCTTGATTTGATTGTGCCTTGCCAGGGCTTGTAGGTTATTTAGGCACTCCCTGACTATGGCCGAGGTGACCACATGTCCGTTTAGTGCCTTAATTGCTGCCTGACTGTCGGAGAAAATAGCAATCCGGGTCCCGTGTGTTTCCCTTCTCGCTATCTCTCCCAGACAGGCATTTATAGCATATATTTCGGCCTGAAAGACAGAGGCATGCCTCCCCAAGGAAAAAACTAGTTTTACCCTTGGGTTTTTACAATACACCCCCGCTCCAGTGCCAAAGTCCATCTTGGAGCCATCTGTGTACCAGATCTGAGCTCCCGATGTTAATGTCCCTGACCATTCCATCATAGTTTGGTGGACCTGGTCAGGTGCAAACATTCGAGTAATGTGGTCGCTACCCATTTCCAAGACGGGTTCTTTGACCACGCACTCGATACTCATATGTCCCGAAACATCTGGGAGGTTAGCCCAGTTGCTCGAGTTGCGCAATCTCGATGCCGCCAGCCTCGCCTCTCCCCTAAGGACAAGCTCAAGGGGAGGGAGGTTAAGCATTACTTCCATTGCTGCACCTGGTGTAATTGACATCGCTCCCACTGTGCACAGACAGGCCAATCTCTGGATAGAGCTCAGTTTAGCTCTTGTCTGTGCCTGGTTGGCTTTTGTCCACCACACCAGAGCTCCATAGGTAATCATAGGTCTTATCACCCTCAGGTACATCCAGTGCATCATTGATGGCTTCAGTCCCCATTTCTTACCCACCATTCTTCTCACAGTCATCAGTGCCCTTTTGGCCCTGTTAACTGTACTCTCAAGATGTGAGTTCCAGGTGAGTTTCCTGTCCAGAGTAACTCCCAGGTACTTCACCTCCCCCACAAACTCAAGGTATTCACCAAACAAGTGGGGCATCCTGGTCGTCAGATCTTTTCGCTGTCTGGTAAAAATAATGAGAGCAGACTTTTTTGGATTTACCCTAAGGTTCTCCTTATTACACCACTCTTCAATCAGTCGTAGAGGATTTCTAATTACATCAAGCACTGTATCAGGGAATCTGCCCAGGATCAGAACAACTATGTCGTCCGCATATCCTAGACAGAAGTACCCCTGTTCATTCAGGAGTTCAATAAGGTTGTCAACCACTAGGCACCACAACAGAGGAGAGAGACCCCCCCCCCCCTGTGCACAGCCCAGACTTGTCTCCGCCCTTCTGACCTCCCCTGCCACATCTACAGAAATGCTTCTGTTTGTTAACATGGAACTTATCCAACCACAAGTGGTCGCATCCACTCCATGACGTCTTGCACCACTTACCGTGTCTCCACTGAGGGGTTATTGAAAGCCCCATCAATGTAGAGGAAGGCCCCTATGGCACAACCTTTCTTAGCGATCATTTGCTCAATCCTACCAACCACTTGATGGAGAGCTCCCTCGCAGGATTTCCCTGGTTGATAAGCATACTGGTTCCAATGCAGTGGTTTTATAGCCAAAGCACCCCCCCCCCTAATATGCCTATCAACCAGTTTTTCAAGTCCCTTAAGTACAAAGGACATGAGTGTAATAGGTCTGTATCCTTTCCCTTCCGATTGGTTACCTGTGGGCTTAGGTATAAAGACCACCTTACTAGATTTCCAGGCTGCCGGCATATGCCCTAGAGCAATGCTTAGCCTGTATAATTTAGTAAGTACCAGCACCAGCATATCCATTCCCTGCTGCAGCAGCACAGGATAGATCCCATCTGGACCTGGAGATTTGTAGGGTTTAAATGTGCCAATAGCCCATCTTACCCTTTGTGGAGTTACTATCCTCCTTGCCACTTCCCAGTTCTCCCTCTTACCACGTCTTGTGGAGAGTTTGGCAACTGGTTCAGTGTCTGCTCCCCCAAGTTTCCTCAGAGTACTGGCAGGGAAATGTGTTCTGATTAATGATAAACGAGAGTTACGAATATATTTGTAATACTTAGGCCGACTATGTTAAACGAAACCTATTTATTTGATTTATTTATTTATTTTATTTTCAAATTAAAATAGACAAATACAAGAGAGAATGATGAATATAAAAACCTTGTGAATTTAAACAAATAGTAATTGAGTCTTTCAATTAAGGTAGTATAATTATAAGATGGGGTGACGAACATGCAATAATTGTTATACTTAAGGGAAAAAATGAATTTTTTAATTAAAGTCGGCAGCTTTATAGGGCTGACGAATCTGTTGTGCGTCCGATGTTTAAATCAAAAGTATTGGAACTTGTTAATTAAAGTACTCGTAATATTGGTGTAATATAAAATTTGGAATACTATTAATCCATCTATAAAAAATAATGATTTATTTTGCTTGAAGTGTAATATTATATCCAGGGTATAGTAATCAGACTCTTTCAAAATTGTAATACTGTACAAAACCTCTCTAAATGGTAATTATTCATTAAAGATATTCATGTTATCATTGCGTATACAGTTGTTATAGCTAAGGACTTTGGCTTCGTAGCTAGTAAATTTACCTGAATCTTTTCTTTCAGAAAGTGAATTATTTCACTGCATAACATCTTGGAATCTCATCCCTAGGGTTTTTAATTTCTTAGTTTATGATTTTATCCCCGATTATGCATTATTTATTAATATTTTTATCCTTTTATTGTACGTAACCGTGCTCTTGACCTTGAGAGATCACAGTAGGCGAGACGGAGAGTAGAGGCGCAGTATAAATACTTTCCTACACAGATATTAAGGACTGTCGAAATACTGACTTGCATGAGACGATCGGTATTATATAAATTGATGAATAATTATCTTCGGCATGGAATAAGAAACAATTTTGAAACATGTGTAGACATATCGGATGCAGAAGCTGTTAATGTATAGAACATTCTGAATATGTAACTTGTTTCAAGAAGCGGTAGTATACGAGAAATCCGGTACGACGTCTCAAGTCCAAGTGGACGGTTACGTGGTACATACATATAGTTAAATAGTTTTCTTAATAATATAAATTTTATCTATGGCATATGATCGCTTAAAGACATATTATTAAACTCCAAATTTCACCTATGATATTGTGGGGAAAACTCTAATTTTAAAGCTGCTAAAACAATCATTTCTAAAGAAATATGTTTCCAATCTTGAAACTATTGTCTCTGGAGTACGCATACCAATCATTTGGTTACATGTATAGCAAATAAGTCGCCTACACATCTGTGTCGAGTTGGACACTGGACATCAATCTTCCACACTTCCGAATGTTAATAACCTATGTTTGTTGTTCATTCCCTAAACATGAAAAATAATAATGCGCATAAAAATTGAACACGGGTTTGGAATCGATTGGAAAAGATTTGTCGAGTGGGAGTCGTGTGGAATTTGTATAAATAAATTACTCCTGGAATATAAAACCAGTTGAACACAGATAAAAATATTTAAATAATTTAGGCTTTGCTCGCCATCAATGGTTTTTTCCATAACACTCCAGAGATTTTATGGGGTCTTACATTCAGATTAAATAACCTATAGTCTATGTAAATGAGGCTAAGTTGAAAAACACTTATATAATGAAACGAAATGGAAAAATATACCCTACAGTGTCAACCCGTCGTCAAGTTTCAAAGAAAACAATAAACATTATAAAATATAATTAAAACAACCGTTTTTACGTAATAAATAAATATAATTTGAAATTGTATATATTTATTGGCATAACTGTCAATAGGATTTTATTTCCCTATAAATTTCGTTTACAAAAATCTCCCTGTAGAAAATAAAAACCTAAGAACGTTACGTAATCCTTAGAGGTAGTGATACGCCAAGAATGAGGAAGATGATGGCCTAAACGGATATCGTTTTAGGGACATTGAGGTAGATCATCGTTGGCATGGACAGGGTAGCTTTTGTCAAACCAACATGCACTACAGATCCTATGTAAAAAATAGTGTCTTGACCAATACGTTTTACACGAATATTCTCCCGATTGAATTAGCAGAGTTTAAACGCAGATAAGTACTTTTATAAATTTCACTGTAGAAATTTGTGTCCGTTAAGCTTTTACACGAACATAGCTTTAAATATTTTGTTATTGTATAAAACATTATTCTTCTGATATGAGATCCGAGGCCGATTACAACTTAGAGTGAAATTAGTAGCGCCAAAACTCGAGGTGTTTCTTAATTGTATGCAGATTGCAAAAAATGAATTAGTAGTGCCACCTGTGTAACGTAATGGTTAACCACATCACTTACCATGAACACGTCCTAGACTTGTAATATTTTTTATGGAAATATATCGGTTTTTATTTTGTGATTTTACAGCTAGAATTTAGGAATGTTTTTTTTGGCTCATTACGATCAATTATTAATCATTAAAAAAATGTTTAAACTTAACCTTAATTAAATTCAAACATTGCTCTACATCTTGTTTTTATAGTGGAATTGTATTTACGAGTTAAATTTGTACTGTATTGTCTTTTAAACAACGTAAAAATTAACATAAAGAAGCAAACTACAGAAGGCATTTACAAAACCATTAATAGTATATAAAAAATTAGGAACCAAAATAAAACCAAATAATAGAACCTAATAGACAAATAAAGATTCTATTTTATAATGTGCACCCAAGAAAAAACAAAAAATGATAAGGTTTTTTTGTTTAACATATTTTTATTACACTGACCCTCGAATGACAAGGCAAAAAGTATCATACTTAAATAAACTGGAAATGTCATTTACAAAATCACAGACAATACGTCAATAATTTAAAATCAAAATCAAAATAATATGTAGAAATAATAAAATGTAATTACATCGATAAAAACATAAAAGCAAAGTTACTATTATATAACGTGCGTGCAATAGATATTTAAATAATTAGGTTTTATTTTTATTAGTTTTTATTATATTTCCTTTCAAATGACAACGTAAAAATTAACGGGCCAATCAAAATTACTGATAAAACATCAAAAATTAGCAGCTACATATATCTATTTATTTTACATATATATATATATATATATATATATATATATATATATATATTATTAATTATTTAATTAATTCAATGAAAAATATCACAAGTTATTTTTATATAAAGTGCACATAAGAAAAACCAAAATAATTAGGAGTTATTGTTTAATAATTTTGCATTATATTCCCTTTAATAACGTACAAATTAACAAACTTATATAAACTGCTAAGATTACTTACAATATCACTCAAAAATTAATAAAAACAATTTACTACTTGACAGAACCTAATTAAGTCAATGAAAAAAAATCAGAGGAAAGCTCTTATTTTATGATACGCACGCCAGAGAAACAAATAGTAATTATGTTTTATTGTTTGATATAGTTTTATTATCGTCATAAATTTGGTTTGCTTGTTATTTTATATGAGAGTTAAGGTTTTGTTGTTTGAAAAGTATAATGTAATAAATAAACCTTTGACGTGGAACTCATTGTTGTATTTTTTTGGTTGATATTTTATGTGTGAGACTTAATATTCGGTTGTTTGAAGAGTATAATGTAATAAATAAACTTTTGACCTCGAACTCATTGTTTTAAATTAGGTTTGCTTGTTATTTTATGTATGAGAATTAAGACTCTGTTGTTTGAAGAGTATAATGTAATAATTACACCTTTGACCTCGAACTCATTGTTGTAATTTTTTTTGCCTGTTATTTTATATATAAGAATTAATGTTCTGTTGTTTGAAAAGTTTAATGTAATAAATAAACTTTTGATCTGGAACTCACTGTTGTAAATTTTGTTTGATTTTATATTATGTATGAGATTTAATGTTCTGCTGTGTGAAAAGTATAGTGTAATAAATAAACCTTTGACCTAGAATTCATTGTTTTAATTTTTTTGCTAGTTATTTTATGTATGATAATTAATGTTCTGTTGTTTGAAAGGTATTATGTAATAAATAAACCTTTGACCTGGAATTCATTTTTGTAAATTTTATTTGCTTGTTATTTTATGTATGATAATTAATGTTCTGTTGTTTGAAAGGTATTATGTAATAAATAAACCTTTGACGTCAAACTCATTTTTGTAAATTTTATTTGCTTGTTATTTTTATGTATGATAATTAATGTTCTGTTGTTTGAAAGGTATTATGTAATAAATAAACCTTTGACCTGGAACTCATTTTTGTAAATTTTATTTGCTTGTTATTTTATGTATGATAATTAATGTTCTGTTGTTTGAAAGGAATTATGTAATAAATAAACCTTTGACGTAAAACTCATTTTTGTAAATTTTATTTGCTTGTTATTTTTATGTATGATAATTAATGTTCTGTTGTTTGAAAAGTATTATGTAGTAAATAAACCTTTGACCTGGAACTCATTTTTGTAAATTTTATTTGCTTGTTATTTTATGTATGAGAATTAATGTTCTGTTGTTTGAAAGGTATTACGTAATAAATAAACCTTTGACGTCTAACTCATTTTTGTAAATTTTATTTGCTTGTTATTTTTATGTATGATAATTAAGGTTCTGTTGTTTGAAAAGTATTATGTAGTAAATAAACCTTTGACCTGGAACTCATTTTTGTAAATTTTATTTGCTTGTTATTTTATGTATGAGAATTAATGTTCTGTTGTTTGAAAAGTATTATGTAATAAATAAACCTTTGACCTGGAACTCATTTTTGTAAATATTATTTGCTTGTTATTTTATGTACGAGTACTTGTTCTGAAAAGTAAGGTAATAAATCAATCTTTGACCTTGAACGAGGTTACAGTTTACAATAAAAACGTAGTCCAATCTTAAAACTAGTTCATTTTACGTAGTAAAACTAAAACTAGTTCATTTTACGTTGTCTAAAACCGGTTGTAATAAAACAAAAAAAAAACATTTCATTTAGTTTTAAATACAAATATGCTATTTATAACCTATTTTGTAACAAAACCACAGGATTACATTGTCTATCTCCCTCTAAAAACTTTAGGCTGGGTATGTAAAGGCTAGTGACGTCAGCTGTTAGAAATAATCGACAAAAAAGCTTACTATTATATAACAATCTCACTGTCGACTCTATATCTACTCATCACATTTCATTTGGTGCCACTAAACCTAACAGAGGCAAATTTACAAGTGGCAGATACGGCATATGTGGTAGAAGGAAAATATACAATTATACTAGTAAATAAAACTACGAAATATAAAGACATCCATAGACAATCAGGAATAACATACAAAATGACTTCGCCTACAAAAATCGGAAAATGTATAGAGCTGACTGGGTAGAGGAGAATATTTTATCCATTCAAGGCATTTATCAAACGAAATTAAATTCCCATTTGAAAATCTTTAGATCCATTGTTTGTATAACTTCGCTGTGTTTAACTCTTTGTTTTAGCTTTTGCTTTTAGAGATTGCTGATTTTATTAGTTGTTGTTGTAATTAAGTGATTAATTTTAAAATCCCCAGCATTCAGCTCCAGCTAAACCGTTACAAGTGGGCACAAATCATTGAGCGGAACAAAGGCGAGGTCCCACCCATGACCATTAAACACAGTTCTGTTAAACACGTCTCATTAGCGATCGTCTGTCATATATTTTCCTACTTTGTGTCACGAGATGAAACCTCGTAAAACACAGAGTTCAATTAAAAACTCCAAAATGCGGGTCGTAAACGCGGTACCGACGTCATTAGGCCACTATCACTGCCCGCCGGGCCCCGTCTTTCTTCCATTTGCGTAGCAACGGCCCATTAAAAATATCTAGTAATAACTCTTCATTTGCTTTCCGGTAGAGTTTTATTACACGATTAACTTTATTAGTGGCAGGGTAGTGTTATTTTGTAGAAATTGCTCTTGTGTTTTTTCAACAGTTACTTTTTAGTATTTATGTAAAGAATGCAAGTTTACTCCTAAATATCGTAAACGTGAAAATTAGATTCACTGCGTGTTAATTGCAATAGCTGCAGTTAACTGAGTTCGTTGGGTGCTGTTAAATATTTACATGACTGTTAATCTCCTGATTTTTCAAAAAATAAGTAAAGTGTTTCTGTGCCAATGCCAATTGGGCGTTATAACGATTTGTGAATGTTCAACTTAAGTACCTAAAATATTTTTTCAGAACTGATGCCTCTCCTGAGGATAGTTTCTTTTATGAAATTGCTCTGCCCATACAATCCAAATAGGAACGATATGGCCTCAGAGAGAAATGGGCCAATTCCCTTCTTAAAAAACAATACTAATTTCATAATCAGGATAGTATATTATAACAGCTTTAGTGGTGGCAGAGAACATGAAAATGTTTACATCTCTGTTCATTTAGGTAAGATTACAGTGATGGTTATATTCGCTGCTGAATATAAAATTTAACTTAGTTATAACACTGAATAAAATTCCAATAGGAAGTCAGTGCTCTTTTGAGGAAAATATTCCTGTGTTAAATGTACACAGAATTTACACCACAAACCGACGCATCCATAATTAAATGACAATGTAAATGCAGTCTCTATATTTAATCCCTCTAGATCCTAAACAAATACCTGTCATCAATATTTCTACAAGCATTGTAGATAAGGTTTTAAAATAATTTGAAACTTTCATAAAGAATGTATACGCAAACACAGAAAATACGCTGATTCGTTCCTCTCAGCATCCCTTTTATCCAAATTCAGGTTTGATATTCTAAAGAGAAGTTATTGTATAATTTTACAATAATGTAAAAATCTACTTCCTTAAGTCCTGAAATCTAGTTATGATACTTGCAAGTTTATAATTTCTACGATTCTATATTTGAATAGAGAAAAATAATCAGTATTCTTCATCTCAATAAGACAGATAAAACCAATCACCGCAATCAAAAACATTGCATCTATTCCACGTATTGGAATTAACCTAATTTTAATCCCAGTTCCTATAATACTACTCGCGACCAGTGTCGCGTGGAAGGCGGGAGTCGGCAAACCCCGTGCTCTGACCGACTGACGGACGTAGAGAAATCCTTATTCGGTCATCAATCATTCCTCTGATGATGTATTAGTTTCATATGTAGAATGGATTTTCTGGCTAGACTATAAATTTACTCAATTTAGGATTTTACCTGTGTGATCCTATGAATCGGTTATCATTTTTAATCCACTTAGACAAATTCATTTTGCTTTATTTTTAAAAAGAAATATATAGTCTTTAAAAAGAACAATGCTACTTAAAACTTGAAACTCATAAATAGGCGTTTTACTGGGAGCTTTAGGTTTTTAAAACGGACGTTTGGACGATAAAGAGAGAAACAGTAGTTTATGATAGTTCGGAATTTGCAGTACCTTCTGGAAGTGTCATGATGTAGACTACAGGAAGAGAGACTTAGGTGTTCAACTACGACCCCGAAACGAAGCGGCAAACTCCCGGATGGCACAACGCATCATCCCCACATCAAAAGAAGTTTCTAATGTCCAAATCGATTAACAAAGCAATGCTGATTGAGTTTCGCGACATATTGGGCTTAGTGTAACATGTTGCGG
>JBAIZL010000005.1:244833322-244963322 GCA_036971475.1 Prosapia bicincta | reverse complement strand
GGAATTTCCCGTAAGTACAACACAAAATTGATCGAAACTCGTTACTCGGGGGTTTTTGGGGTAGCTGAACACGAATATAATATCGGCGATGATCCTCGGAGTACCTGGGGCCCAGGGCGGGTAATACCTACGTCATCTCCTGGAATTTCCATAACCTCAGCTCGAAATTGATCGATGCTCTTTACTCGGGGATTTTTGGGGTCGCTGAACACGAATATAATATCGGCAATGATCCTCGGAGAACCTAGGGGCCAGGACGAGTAATATCTATATTTCCATATGTACAATACAAAATTGATCTCCTGGAATTTTCCATAAATTCAGCTCGAAATTGATCAAAGCTCGTTGCTTGGAGGTTTTTGAGGCCGCTAAACACGAATATAATATCGGCGATGATCCTCGGAGAACCTAGGGGCCAGGACGAGTAATATCTATATTTCCATATGTACAATACAAAATTGATCGAAACTCGTTAATCGGGGGTTTTTGGGGTAGCTGAACACGAATATAATATCGGCAATGATCCTCGGAGTACCTGGGGCCCAGGGCGAGTAATACCTACGTTGATGATAATACCCAAGGTTGATGTCATCCGCCCTTAGCCCTTGGTACTCCGGGGGTCATGACGGATATCATATTCGTGTTCAGCGACCCCAAAACCCCCCCGAGTACTGAATTTCGGCCCATTTCTGTGATTATTCACAGAGTTATACATTTTTTTTAAATCGAGCCAGTGAATGTACTTTTAAGAAATGCATTTTTCTTATGCACCGATGCAATTTTGATTTCTTATAAAGTGGCTATGTTCACAAACTTTCGTCGTGGCTTCCTGAATCGGATGCAAAAAAAAACCGCATTTCGATCTGACTTACTGTACAGTGTAGGCTATTTGTAGTAGCATGAATTGGTCTGTGGTCTGTCATTAACCTTAAGCACGCTAAACACACACACACACACACACACACACACACACACACACACACACACACATACACACACACACACACATACATATATATATATATATATATATATATATATATATATATATATATATATATATATATATATATATAAACACACAATAAATCAAGTTTAAATAATAATATATCTCCTATTTTATATTTTAATAGTTTAATATATTTTGGTAAATGTACACACAAATATAAAAATATTTGTAATATTTATAAAACCTTATTTAACTATAAGAAACTGTGCTTGTAATTAGAAAATATTAATCGATTGTAAAATACACTATTTTATTTGATTACTATTTTAGTGTTAAATATGACGTAGAAGTCTCTCAGTTCCATTGTGTGGTCCTGAACACTCCCACCGTTTATTTATTCTCTGAATGCTACAGGAAGTATAGTCGATGAAATAAAATTCTGAATATTAATTGTTTAAAACAATAGCAACAATAAAATATTCGGACGAGTCAAAATAAAGTTATATAAGTGACAAGCGCAATTAAGAATGCACTTTATGAGAGGGGAACACGAGCCAAAAGTGCGCGTATTTTACCCTCTCGGCCCACCTAGCAGGGAAATGTACTCCCGACATTATTAATTACGACACATTTACTCGACCACCCCGGGGATTACAACATAACTAACACATCTCCAGACGGCCAAGTGTCTAGCTACTGTCATTAGTGTATTTTTGGAGACTTTATAGACTGAACGCACACTTCGAGTGGGTCTGTGTTGGACGTGAGTTAACAAATTTCCTTGTAGGTTTTTCACGATATAATGCATAAATCTAATCTCTTCTTACTTTTTTTTTTGATATAGTTAGTGTTACGTTAGATTACAATTTCCTAAATTTATTTACGAGTTTTTCGTTTTCTGAAACATACGTTTTTTATAATCTTTAAGAACTTAAATTATTGAAAGCACTTTTATAAAAAGCTTTGTAGATAATTAAATTAGATAAATGACACGTTTTGAGTGAGTGTAGACTATATATATATATATATATATATATATATATAAGCCATTTTCATTCGCCTGGGTAGGGGATAGACACCTCTGTACCCTTCGATTGAGAATAGGTCTCTTTCCCCGAAACTCCAAATTTTATGCACCAGGGGATCATTATGCCCATACCTTACTTCTGCATAGTTTTATCTTTTCATCCTTAGAGGGTATGTAATAAGTAGATATCTTTTATGACCCTTAAAAAGAGAAGGTACTCTTCGGAAAAGAGACGATGCACAAGGGAAACACAATATTATTCCTATACCCTGTACAAGAGGATTTTATATACTGCCCTAATACTACCTATATTAACAACCCTTCGATAATAACCATCCTGGCTGACTGCCTTATCCATAAAAAAAATAATAATTTCAAATTTAATTTCCAACACGATAAATCGACAAAATAAACACAAAGCAAATCGACGTCCGTCTTTAGTGTATGTACACCATCATGAGGACTCAGCAGTGAACAGGAGAGTTGTGAGTCGTGTGTAGACTTACAACAGAAGAATTCAAAATAATTGCACCGTTGCAAGAATAGAAAATGATGAGATGCCCTATTCTAAAGCGTCAAGTTTAAGAGACACGGTCGTCTTTAGGTTTGATTTGTTACAGTTCCGCTAGTCCTTAACTTTAAGTTTTAGAAGTGAACTGCAGCGTTTATCGAGAGTATAAAGTGTTAAAGGTTGATCGAGGGTATATGTTGAGCATATAGACGCGTGCAAAATCAAAACACACAGTAATAAAAGCTTTACATTTACAAACATAGTCTTATAATTTGGAATATTCGAGTCGTAGATGTGAAAATAAAATCGAGAACTAAGGTGATCCTATAGGGCTGAAGAGCAACCGAGTTATCGTAGAATTTTAGTTCCCCAAGAATTAAGGTTCCTTCTAAGGAGGATGGACTGTGTAACTTTACTCTGTAAAACTAAGCTGTAGAAACAGAATAAACAAATTAACCACGTTTTATATTCCTCATAACTATTTTAAATTTCATTGTTGATAGATTTTTTCTTATAAAACAGTAAAAACGCTAAACACAAAGCATATTTTTGCAGCAACGGCTTCTTTCAGTTTTGGCACATCAAGAGGACATTAACATAAAAGCAATTTGTTGCTCATCATATATTAAGAAGCAGCAAACATTACTGAAATACTTTGACTTATAGAGCTGAACTCGAGTTTAGAGGTTAATCAATAGTCGAAGTACGACTTATAGAGGTTCTCAAAGCCAAAACTCCCAGTTATAGGACTTACAAATACCTTGAAAACTTTATCAAAGGGTTTACTTCGAAATATTGGAGTTATAACGTTGAAACGTGAATCAAATGTTATAAAGAACTGAAATTTAATGGATTTATCGAAGTATTTTGGTTATTGAAGTAAAGTAGAGTCCCTACATTCCGAGTCCCGATTTTTCGAGCTTCCGTTACATTTGAGCCATATTTAGGCCTATATACTTTTCAAAGAAAATTATGAATTGAGCATCCAAGAAACGTTTAGTAGTAGTTAAGCACTGAGGAAGGCGACATCGTCGCCGAAGCTAGTTTTGTATGTGTGTGTTTATTAAAAACTATTTTTTGTGAGATTTTGAGTTCACTATTTTGACTTTTACCTTTGTGAATAGTTCTCACTAGCTAAGCTCTATTTAACTAAAAGTTCAAAGCTTTACTGCATGCAAAGCAAATGAGTATGGCGTCCAAGAAATGTTCGGATCAGTACGGTATGCGAAGGAAATAATTCCGGATTCCAAAAATTGTTCATATCAGTACGGTAAGCAAAGAAATGAGTCGGGCTTTCAAGAATTATTTATATCAATACGGTATGTAAGGGAAATAAGTCGGGCTTCCAAGAAATCTTTATCTCAATACGGTATGTGTCAGGATATGAGTCGGGTTACCAAGAATTGTTCATATTAGTACGGTAAGCAAAGGAAATGAGTCGGCCTTGAAGTTTATATCAATACGGTATGCAAAGGAAATGAGTCGTGCTTCCAAGAAATCTTTATAACAATACGGTATGTAAGGGAAATAAGTCGGGCTTCCAAGAAATGTTCTTAAAATATCTATAAATTTATTTTGTCCATTCTTATTATAGTACTGTATTAGGGTTTGTTAAAAATCCTATTTTTTTTAATACACAGGGACGTATTTCTGTGCAATTCAAGGGCGTCTCGATCCCATTTACCTCGAATTATCGAGACTATATCTTATTGATATTGAATATAGCGAACTTATACCGTATCCATAAAATCTAATGGATACATTATTAATAAACATTTCTCCATAGTAGACGTTATTTTAGAATCATTTTTAACCTATTAAAAAAATGGTACAGACTAGTTTGAATAACAGCACATTTTTGTTGTATGAAAAAAGTGTTTTTACTTTCACTGTTGGTTGTTTTTCTCTTGTTAAAAAAGTAGAAATAAAAATCCCTTGTTTCAAAAACGAGATGTTGATATCTCGAGCAAATATAAAATTTAGTTGTAAGTAAAACCTAATTAGATTTGACAGTAATGTTACAACCACGAAGTTCTGTGCCGTGAAGAGGATTTATACCCGGCAGAACCACCTGGCCAAATGGCGTGCAGCACCTTTAAGTCTATTAAACTAGACAAAACAATGCGCACATGGGCGAAGAAGGAATAAGGAAACCCAGGCGTGGTGAGGCGGCTAATTTATGCGACGTAATGAGGGCTTACCTTTGAATTTATATGACAACAGCTCCACAGTATAATACAGTAATGAGAGTCTACGCAAAGTGTCCCTGGCTAAGTGTTCTTTAGTTTGTTTACATTAAGGTAGATTTATTTAGCATTATCATAACAAGACGAATGGGCTGATAAACACCTGTTACAGTGCTTTTGCATAGTTTCATTATACCGAAGTTGTCCTTCCAACGTCCTTCCGCGACTCTAGCACCTTCATATCTTTTCTTCTTCGAAAGAGATATGTAATATAATAACTAAGGTATTATCCTAAATTCAATAATACTGTCATACGGCTAATGCAATTTATAATGATTGAAAAATTAGTTTTGTTATTGATTTATATTTAGGTTTTGTATTTAAATGAATTATAATACAATATTTATATATTATGTAATGTAAACGCATTCAGATTGTTTAAGCGTGCCTTTCGAGCGCCTTGCGAGCGGGTATTCTGGTTCATTGCGATTCTCAACCAACTCTTACACTGAGAAAAAATGAATTGGGTTTCTCACACTTCTATAGTACAAAACTACGCTCCCACGAATCCGATCTCAAACTAATGACTCCTGTTCTGGTGGCTTTCGTCGGTACCAGACAGGGAGGGTCGATGCCACCGTCCGTCGTAACGGTGTATTAGAGCCTTTCGCCCTTACTCTTAGGCCGATTATGCTGACCCGCTCCGCACCTGGAAAGATTCACACTTCTACGAGACACTAACATTTCGACTGGTTCTATTCGGAACCACTAGAACCTTCTGAAGGGGCAGGTTTTTCTGTACAATACTCCATCTGATTATTTCGATCCAGTTAGTGGAATCAGACCTTTATCCACTTTCTATTACCTGAGGATGGGACCCTCAGACTTGGGACTTGGTCCTGAGAAGGCATAAACCCATCCCGTTACACCTTAGGAGCAGTACATACATACAAGGTGTATACATATATAGGCTACATACATGAAGTAGATCCTCATTACAACTCTCCTTAATAAACCGAAAGTTGCTTGTAACGGGATGTGTTTTGAACATAGATCTCACCTTCTTCCTGCCATGTAAACAGGCCGAACTGCCATAACTCCTAAACGACTGCTAATACGGTCGCCTGCTTCTTTAGTCAAGTGGCAGTCCCCCTAAAAATGATGCAAAATTACTGTAAAAAGCGTAGACATATCAATAATATTTAGAGTAGAGACTTATCAGTTGTTGAAAAATGTATTGTAAACAAATATTTACCCGGTCCTAGTCTAAAAGCACCAACTTGAATTGATTTATGATCCTTAAAACAAAATTTAAACGTTTTCAGTATTAATATGAAGTCCTTCTAACTAAATAAAGTGGAAACAAAATTAGCACTGTCTTTTTATTTTACGTTACAGTAAACACAGTGCAAATTTCAACTGATTTTTAATCGTTTGAATAAAGCGCGCTCATGTTTTAAATCATTTTATTCCTTTTTATTTCACTTTCACAGTTTTCTCCCATTTATTTCAATTTCAAATAATTTAATATAACTCTTTGCTTTATAACGGACTTTTATTGAAACTGACAACTTTTATCCCCAATTACTCCTTTTAATGAGATACTACTGTGTATAGCCCGATCACTCGTAAGATGGCACGCGATCGATCGATAGAAAACCTGTACTAGCCTTATTTAAAAACATTGGTTTTTGTAGTGCGTGTTGCATCAAAACCCACTGCTAAGAAATTGCAGCACGGTCGTTTAGAAAACTAGTATGAGTAATTTTTTTCAAACCTTTATGTACATTATCTAATAGATATGACAAACCAAATAAAATAATATTTATAGCGGTATTCGGCCTTGTCAAATCTACTTTATTGTAATATAAATACTATACCTATTATAATATCTGTGGAACAGTCTTTTGCTTCCTCTACCCTTCCCCCCGCCTATTCTAGCCCTTTGAGGATGCGCGCCAGCTTACGCGTCACTAGCTATATATATGGTTTTATATAACAGACTATTTAAATATAATATTTTTAATATAGTAATATTTTTCATTCATTTAATTTTGGATTTGTATTGGTTTGTAGTTAATTAAAGAAGGAATTACCACATTTCCAAACCTTATATTCTTGTAATAGAAAACTTTCATTGACTGATATTTTTAGTACTTACATGCGTTGCTGAAAAATATATTCTAAGTAGAAATAAATTTTTATTTTAAATATAATGTTTAAAATCTACAATAACTATCGTTATTAACATAATATCACTATTAGGGCAGTTATCTTTTTGAAATAATTTTTCAAAAATTACAGCAATATAACTCAATAACTAACTTATTACATTGTTTTATTAAAATATAGTCACAAACTATGTGTCAGAATCGGTTTAGTTAGGGCAAAAGAAAAATTAGTCTCCAAAGTAAACTAACCTATTACAGAATTTATCCAATATCTACCATTTTCATTGTTCTCGCAAAAACATACACTTATTGAGACGAGCGTGATTAACTTTAGTTGATAATATAGCAATAAAAATATTAGAAACAACCCCAATACGACAAAAATAATAAACGATAAATGATAGTACTACTTTCCTAAGAATAAACCCTCAAGACCCTCTGATGATAATGACATGGTCATCAAAATGAACATAAGTGTTTAATCTTAAGAAACTTGTATTATCAATTGTTTTTTTTTTGTGGTATTGGGGTTGTATCTAATATTTGTATTGTAATATATTGTACCACTGTGCTCTTGATATTGTGTATTAAGATGATAAACTTAGTTTTGTTTTTTCCCAACCTAACCTTTTCTAACTGGATACTTTAAATCTACATTGGTTCGGTGTATATAATTAAGTGAGTAGGTATGTAGGTTCTTTATAATAGGCTCTGCACAATATTCTCGAGTGATTTTTGTTTTTAATGAGAATAGATGCATTGTATTTAAAAACCTGTCCATACTCCAGTGATGTGATAGGTTTTAATACAGCTTCTGCCAATATAATAACCACACGAAACCTAAGCCTAAGTCGAAACAAAGAAATACGAAGAATAACCGTTTCCAGTAACAAGAAGCACAAGCTAAAAGTGCCAGCTGTCAATGTTTATAGTTAACCTATGTTCTCTTTAGTTTAGACGCCATCTTGAAGACCTGCGTGATGTAATTAACTTATAAAACGAACTAATTAATAACACACCTAATGAAACACGCAACACACTGTTTTTCTTTAGACTTGGACTTTTTACTAGCATTGCTCAACTTGCGCTCTATAGCGCTCAGGGCATAGCCATGTTTATTAAGTATTACTGATTTATATTTTCAAAGCTTCTGTTTTCACTTTGTCGATGTAATCATGTAGGCACAGTGCCAGCCATTTATGCATAATAACCTAACCTAAACGCTCCGCATTTACAACTCGGTACATTTATTCAACGGTTGAAGAAATATCAAATGGCGTTTATAATTTCTAGGTTAGCTGAAGAGTATTATATCAAAACTACTTATAGTGTAAGGCACTGGTTTCATTGATCAAATTAGTTTCATCATCATTCATAGTTCCATAGATAGGAACTACCTCACAAATATCCTGAATCACAAACCACATTTTACAAATAGTATCGTAAAAAATATTTTAAAATTTTATATAAATATTTTCAAGGACAAAATCAACAGCCGTTTCCAATTAAAAACAGTTTCTTTAGTAAAAGTGTTCAAATGCCACATACTTTTAACAGAACTAATAAATGTTAATGAGAAAAAATACCTAATATAAAATTATTAATATAGGTTATTATACATAATATAAACTTTATTATTTTTTAGCTGAGATAATAATAATAATAATATGTACTAAAACCCTTTGTTGAATGAAATATTCTATTAGGTTGTGGTCTATTTGTAAAAAGAAGGAAGATCTCAAGGAATATTTAGAAGTAATAAGGTTAGAGTAAGGGACATGCTTTGTTAAGTTGAAAAGAGAGTTCCAACTTGGAGAAATATGAATGTTCCACTCTATGTAGTCTACACTCTATTAAATGTATTTATAATTATGTATTAACATGCCCTTAGAGTTATATGTAGTTGAGAAATTAACTATAAGGTTGAGACCAAAACGAGTAAAAGCTATTAAAATATGTAAAATATGTTAATTAGGAAAGTATCGAACACCCATGAAGTGCCATGGGTCTAGTGAACATGTAAAGGCAGATTATCAATACAAACGAACGTAAATCGCACAAACGAACGTAAATTAATAATACCAGTTCTTTGTTTGGTGAGACTTACGTAGTCCGTAAGTTCCTTAGTTTAAGTGAGACTTAGATAGTGTGACGTAAGTTAGTTTAAATGGTATTGCACATGGATTTCCACCACTTTTTCGCACTTGGGTTTTGTGTTGCTGGGTTCCAGCCCACATTTGCACGTCAATATCGATTTTGTTATACACTTAAGTTTATACTTCAACCTGACTGACAAGCAGCTAATTTAAAGGATCGTCTGTTTTAGAGAAAGTTTTGTATCGAATATTCGAGAAATTTCTGGAAAATGTCGAGTTTCGCAAAAATATTTCTCGCGCGCATATAAATCAGTATTCTAGTGCTAAAACGGTTCTTGTGTATTTTATCGTACTCCGTGAAGACAACTTCCCTTGAAAGGTATTTTTACCATATATAATTAAATTATAATTAAGGATGGACCTTTAAAGTTTTACACTTTATAGGATTATAAATTATATTTAATGTATATTGTTATATGTTATATTATATATTGTTACATTATTGTTACATTGAATGTAATTTTATTCTTGATTGTCACATGATCGTTTTTTTAAAAAACAGGGTCTTATGGAAACCTCGGGGGCAATGAATATTCACCGCCCCTACTGCTAGACGTAGGGGATTAATCGAAGGGTTATTATTAACACCAAAACATTATCAATTTCATAAGTAACTTTTATTTTGATTAATCGTCTAGTCACTTCTGTTCAAATGTTACATTCATCTACGTAACACTAAAATGCATGAATAGGTTAACGTAGAAGACCTTAGGAAAATACTTATACTCTCTACTGCACACATTGTCTGGCGCTTGCCTAGTCTGGATATTTGGTGGTAACTTACAGTGGATGCAATGCAATCTCGGCAATCCGAACGAATTGCTACAGGGGTTGTTTGGATTACTGAAAAGTTCGGTCTATAGAAAGTATCTACGTATGTATTAAAAAAAATGCTGTTAAAAGGTTCGACATTCCTGCAAAAACCACTCATAAATAGAGTAATAAAGGAGTGGATAACTACTTGTGTGCATTGTCTGTCTCATTGCATTGTCGCATTGTCTGTAACTTCCTCAGAAGCTGATATATATATATTAAAGAGTTTTTGCAGGATTTTATTAATGTCAGTGACCGTCATCTTACCATTATTATACTCACGGGCTAGACTGGAAGATGTATCTCCTTTGTCGAGACATAATAAGATGGTGCACTTGTCACTCAAAGACAGTGTTTTACGTTTTGTTTTTCACTCATTTTAACACGCCACTGAACACTTGAAAAGCAACAATAACACTGACTAAATTCACTGTCAGGTATCTCACCCTACATGTAGAAGGGAGGGGGATTCATCTGAAAACTATGAAAGAGAACGATAGAGAACAATTCCGGGAAATCCAATTGCTCAACTGCATGTTTTTCATAGAACGCTTTTTTCTCTCTCTCTCTCTCTCTTTCCATTCGTAGACCTCCTTTCTCCCTCTGTCTTTCCACTAACCTCATGCACTAACGCTCTTATACGAAACAGCTTTTTTCGTCTATTCGGTTCGGACTACTGGAGTATTCGGAGTATTGAAGTTCGGACTGCAGAGATTGTAGTGTATTATCAGTGCATATACGTAAAAAATTTATAATAAATGGTTTATTTTATATGTAGAAACTTAATCACTAGACTACACATTTATTCGTAACTCGTGGTACATGTTGGTCCTATGCTTTATTTTAAACAGTAACAGTAACAGTTATTAGTATAGGTGGTCTAGTTTAGAAAATCTGATTTTACTATTCATGTATATCATTTATTTTATATAACTTATCAGCAATCCGTTCAGGGGTAAGCACTATATTGGACTTTGTTTGTTTATCTAAATATTACAAAACGTAAATTAAAGAAAAACATTAATGGTATACTGGCCAATGATATTTCTTAACTAAGAGGACTTTCTCTGCCATAACTTCTTTAAACATTTACAAAATGTTTGTAAATTTTGTATCCCTATTCTATTTAAGATTCGTTCAACCTATCAAGTGTTCAACAATATCTGACACGGCGTATGGCTAGCATGCATGACTCACAACAGGTCATGAAGTAAGTGGCGTCAAGTAGTCATGCCGACAAGTGGCGTAACGTTTTGCACTGTTAGTTGTGCTTAGAACTATGTTTGGATTCTATATTAACTTTCCGAAGAACTAATTACGATGTTTTGGAAACCCATTTCCTTTTAATTGTCGTCTGTAAGATCTGTGTCAGTACTCTCATATTAACTCATTAAAGAGCAAACAAGTAATAATTTTTTAAAGTCAATTCTTACTTAAATTGACAAAGAAACATTAATATAAATACAGTATCTATATACATATGTCAGAATAACAATATTTAGTATCAAAATAGAAAGAGAATGTCCTTTAAATTTTCTATTTTCCTTTCTATGTATGCTGTTTGACTTCTATTTATTGTGTTACTATTTATATGCTTTTTTACGTTACTTGCATCGTGTTGTAGTTTCTTTTCGCTTTCCTTTCACATTGTTGGTTTGTAAAGCAAAGTTCGATACCATTAATTAAGTTTCTTTATTTATTTTATTCTTTTCATTCATTTTTAACCATAGATCATTATTTATGATATTGTGTGGCAACCAGGAGACAATTTAAGGTTATGCAATGGATGTTTAGAAGACAACTAGATGGGGGCAAAAGAAAAATGTATATACATCTAAGAACTACATTTACAGCTATGGAAATGGTGTCATAGTCCCAAAAGGCTAGACTTTGAACTTGAAGATACTCAGTTCGAATGCGACCTAGACCCCAAATTTTTATAATTTAATTATTGAATAAATAGTTTGAAAAAACTGTATTATCAACAATTGCCATCCACTATAGGTTTTAAGAAAATGTATTTGATCTTGATTGGATGAATAAAAACGTATTTTAATAATGATCGAAAATTTGTACAAGATAGTTATCAGGAGAGTGCGGGCTATTATAAGGAACTGAACAAAAACGGACAATCATTCGATGCAGCTATGCAATTTCTGAAAAGATTTTACACAAAAGTTAGAATTATGTAAATATATGAAGGTTAGTATCGGAAAGAAATAAATGTACTTAATAGTACCTAATAGCAAATTTGAAAAGCAAAAATTGACTGCTGATACAGGGCGTTTTCCGAGCCTTGCTACCTTTGTTTTGACTTCCACGTCCCGCCCACAAAAGATATAATCGGTCGGTAAAGTCAAGAGCGTTAATGATGCCCCATTTCGCATAGAACCTCGTCTCCATAGGAATGAAGTTGCTGGAGCTGACATAATGAGGTCCGGACAACAATAGCCATTGTACAGTCGGGCCCATACTGACATCCATCAGGCCGGGCCGTAATTGTCCGAACCAATGACGAGTACATCGCATAGCTTGTATTTACTGGTCCCGGTGTTTGTATTTGTTTATCCTGAATGGACTATTATTTATAGTAGCCGTTCTCTCTAGTGACGTCCATTCTTTAATCTTGGAGCTCTTGCGAAACACTTTCCAAAGGTTGGAATAATTACTCGATTCATTTGATTTCTATAAGGAAAAGTTTTCAAAACATAATCATTAGAAGTGTTTCTATTGTCGATGTATCGGCCGATTCGGGTCCGTAGCCATTAGGTTGCGAGTTCAGGCGTTGTTTTTATTCTTGGAACGATTACGATACAAACTGGTTGGAACAGCAACTAATTTTGTGTTTGCGAGTATAGTATTTGATTTAGGCAGCACTTAAGGACTATATTATCATGTCCTTAAATGCAAATACGTCAGTATGAAGACTAGGGCTGAGGTACTTTTTATTAATTTATCAAATATCACAAAAATTGTAATTACAAATATCATCTGATATTTTGAAGTTAAGTGAAGAATTAGTAGAAGGCTTCTAATATAAGAAGAGATAGTTTTAGAGAAATATTTATTCTCAATTTCCTAAAATTGTCGAAACACGTCAGCAATTAAGCTCTTAAGTATTTACTTAGTTATGTATTAATTGCCTATAGTTTAATCAGTGATTTCAAGAGCATTGCATCAAGCAACAATACATACGAGATTAAGATAAGGTCATACAACTCTCTGATTTAAAAATATAGGGATATATATTAGATCTTTGTTTCACAATTTAGGAAGAGGAGAAATAATTATCCAACATACCAAATAAAGAAGAAGTAGACCTATAACTTTATTTCTCCCTCTCAAAATGGTTTTGAATTATTTTTAAAAAATTATCATAATTTTTAGTGTTAATGAGAAAATAAATAAATACTACAGTGAGGAAGTCATGTGTATAGAGATGTGTATGACTGAAAGCAAAAGGAGTAACAGAAAGGTGTTTTGGAAAGGTGAAAATTATTGGAAAATAACTATACCTGGTTTTAGTAAATAATTGTGTTAAATTGGTAGCTATAAAGCTGGAGAAGTGCGATGAGTGAATTCGACCTACGAAATATAAGTCGGGAATGTCCTCGAAGGATTTACTTTTGAGGAGTTACGGTAGTCTGGATTAAAAGACCCAGGTCGTAATTTGAGGCGAACTAAAGGGAAATGTAGGCGGGAGAAAGTCGGGACTGTACTGAATGACCTGCCCTTGGACGGGGCGCTATGAATGAAATGAATTTATGACGTGAAAGGATGACAGCCTCGCTGCTGGTCCTTGGCTTTCAAGGACCTGGTCGTGTCCGCAAGTGATACAAGTTCCCGAACTGTCAATATATCGCACTACGGATAATGATTACCCCTACTATTTAATATTATTTCTACAATTATAAAACTATCCTACAGTGCATTTAGAGAAGCTAAATGATTGCGCTGAAGGTAATATATTAAAATAATGTAGACAATCACAAGAAGTGAAAATATTGACACCGCCAGGTAGCCTTCTATAATGAGCCTATATAATCTTCTTTAAATACAGTAATAGTTACCTCCACCAATGTAAAAACTTAAAATAATGTTTTTTAAATGCAGAAAGAAAGTGAATAAAATACATTTTTCTAACCAAAAGTTACAATATTATTTTATTTAAGAACTTGCAAATATATACATATTGTTCAAAAAGATATTGGCTCCCTCCAACGTGTCACAGAAAATAAAGAATATTTAAAAAATTACTACGGTAAAAACAAGAAAGCCTTGCAAAAGAAAGTAAAAGTTAAAACAATACGTTGTCGCAGGTTTTTTGAGAAAATACAAGCCTTCGGATGAAAAAAATGCACTTCGTTCAAGCAATCTTAGAGAAGATGACTAGAAAATAATTATAAGATATTGGAAACTAATATTCATAATTTGTGGATAAAATATACGTATAGTGATAAATTTTCAGATATTGTCAATCATCCAAAATACGAATAATAAAAACTAATTTGAATACCCATTTTAAAAGAAATCTGTTGGTCGTGATATATCTCATGCATTCTAAAAATTCAAAATGGCTTTCCAGACCCTTGAACACATAAACATTTATTAAATTCGATTACCTAAAACAACCGACCCTATTTCTTACTAAATTTCAATTAGAAAAAGACGATCGTAAAAAAGCTATCTTAAAATATGTACGATTCAGGAATGCAAGGACTACATACAAATATGTTGACAGTATTGTGAACCTAAATATAGAAGGTAAGAAGCCAATGCGTGGGTAAAAGGAACTCAAGAAACGAAAGCATGTGATGTAAACTCAAAATCTTTATACTCCACGCGGTAGGAATCAAGCGTCTAGACAAATTTGGGGCCAGCTGTCAGTGTGCCCGATCCAGACATGATTATTAGCACTTAAGTGTTTAGTTGTGGTCTTGGAATTTTGTTCTGTAGTTTTCGTGGTTAGTCTATATTCTGTTAATGTTTTATGTGTGATTTTAAGATTGTTTATAGAAATATTTTTTTCATTTGAAATGAAGTTGCCTTTGCTTAAAATGTATTTTGACTTGATTTTCATCATAGTACTGTGGTTATATTTTGCTTGACGTGAAATGCAATTTTTTGTTTAAAATGTTTTATGTTTTGCTCTCCATCGTTGTTATTTGGAATATTCATAATTTTATTTTCTGTAAGTATTAAGGAATCAATATGTAATTCTACAATAGCTTCACTTGCCTAACCTCATTGATAATTGTTTCTGCATTTGTTGTTTTGTCGAGTATATCTACGCCTTTTGGAACTGTATCATAGTGTTGTTTGATTAACTACCCTTTTTCCAAATAAATTTAGACAGTCTTTCTTTTTACAAAAGTTGTCGACGTACGATCACGACTTCCGTTCTGCTTATTGCAAGATAAATGTTAACCACATTTAGATTAACCACGCGATTTAGAGAAACGACTTGGAAAACAATAAGTTAAGGCAAATACTCGAACCTATAAAAAATGTCACCTCTGAGAGAGAAAGATAGAGTAACTAAATATAAATAATAAACTTTGCTTCAAAAGCATTGTCAAGGATTTTAAATATACGAGATAGTGTGGGCAGTGTGTGTAACCACAGTTGCGGATAGTCAGCCCACTGGCTTTCTTCACCTATTGAAACAAGGTGAATTATATAAGTACTTAACAAGGACGTATTTTTTATTACTTACAACAAGACGTCAATTACCGTTTTGAATTTCATTTACGATGGGAAATCGCTAGAACTATGGTTTGCGTTGGTAGCAAGGCTATCTGAAATAAATCTGCCCTTCTAGTTGGTAACAGTTGCCTGGTTTAAGTAAGGGGGATCATGGTTTGCGTAGATAGCATGGCTTTCTAAAGCTTATCTGCTCTTCTACCTGCTCACAGTTGTCGAGTTTAAGTAAAGGCGATCATGGTTTGCGTAGTTAGCATGGCATTCTAAAACTTATCTGACCTCCTAGATACTCACAGTTTTTTAGTTCATGCAAGAGCGATTTTGGTTTGCGTGGATAGCTTGGCTTTCCGAAACTACTCTCCTAGTTTCTCGCCGTTGCATAAGTAGCAACGGTTGGATCTCTTAGATATACACCTCTTGCTATAGTCTGTATGATCTAACCAGTCTTGCACACCCGGGGTGGTTCGGATGTCCCTTAACACTTGCTACCGCCCGCAGCTGTTTCCTTAATGAGGAGGCAACCCTCATCGTCACTAAGTAAAATAACTTCCTCGCTGTAATTATGATGCTGAAATTTTTATGAATGTATATGAATTTTGTAGAAATATAAGAAGAGCGATACCACCATGACATAGTTTCGTAAAAATTATATAGGGGTAGCTGGTCTATGTGCGATAGCGGTCATAGACTTTACAAATTATGTCGTTTTTGGTTTCTTGCCCCCTACATTTCTACGTATTTTTTATAAATATTCGAACAAAATTTGGTTCTTATAATTAAGGTAAGGGAGTAAATTTACTTATTAAGGATGCTATTAGATGACGCATTAAGGAAGCGGCTGCAAGATATAAGGCACGTTTAGGACAGCCAGGGCCCTCAAGACAGGTTAGATCATACAGACTATAGAGCCTTGAAAAGGATGGACACTAATTAAGAGGTCTTGTGGGTTTAACATAAAACCATAGGGTTCTATCAGCCATTGGGTGTTATTAAATGGGCTACATTTTTCATAAAGATATAATTTTTAAACTGATAAACTTGAAGCTGATATTATGCTAAGCGTAAATTTTGGGTCAATCAATAAAATAACAATCAAAAACGGATTTAGAAAAAAAAATCAATCCGCTGACAATCTTCCACTTTCAATTACAAGGAAGTGAACACATCGATGCCGACGTCAATTTGTCCCGGCACACAGTTGCCTTATAAAGTGCGGGCGCGATACAGCATTGTTCCATAACTTTAAAAGGGCCGAAGTGGTCACATCATAAGGCACCGATATTGTCAAGACTAGTGTATGCATAATACAACCTACTTTACATATCCAGTGCAGTATAAAGCACGGGCTGACCGGACCAAAGCGCATGCGTGCACAAATTGAAAGATTTATGGGTTGACGCAACAATGCTGCGCGCTATATTTACGAGTAAATTATGATCGTACTGGCACGGTCAGTCATGTAAAGCTGAGCCCTTACATGTCGGCATACTTCTAGGTGTTCCCATACAAAACCTTTGTGTACGGGTTTTATAAATTAAACTTATATTTTTCACGGGTTATCTTTTGTCTTATTCACCTACTTGTAGAGAACGAATACCTTGCTTCGCAACGTTTGAAGCTAGTAAGTGGTCCCGCCCATAGTATGCCATAGCTTTTCCGTATCCCAAGTACCAGTGGATTATTACATCATTATTTCTAATTCTACTTAATTGTGTATACCATCCTTTGCTTTTCTTCTAACCAAATGGTATAGCGGTTAAACAGTTACACAGCTATTTATACCCCTTTAGATAAGATAATAAGTGTTCAGATACCAGACACTGCATACGCAATCCGGGTTTCAACCTCTACCACAAGGTTTTAGTTTCAAGTCCCTACCTATGCTTACAATCCTGCCCTTCGAAGGCGATAAGACTCACGTCGCTAGGCGAGTACCACAATAGCTTAAATATGACCAAAAATCAACCAAAAAATTATTTGAGAACTAAAAACACACATTCCCTAAGTTTTTCCCTTACAGTTTTTAAAATCGTCTATGCTCATTAATATCCGTAGCAGTATAATCTACATATAGCCTATTATTAAAACACTCCTAATATTACCAATCTAGCAGAGACAGTTTCATAATAGCCTATTATAATGTAATTGAAGTTATGTTTTTCAGTTCTCGTGTTCTGCTTTAATTACTTGTATTTCTTGTTCATGCGCTTGTATTAAAATACCAGCATGTATTTTCCCTGGTTTTTCTAATTTGCAAACCCCTGATGATGTTTTTATCAGAGGCAAAACACGTTGGAATAGAAACAACGTATCAAGAATATCATATAAATGACACGATTTAGGATTAGTAAAACAAATTACAAAGCAATTTTTTAAAGAGTAATTTAGCGTAGGGCCTATTATTCAATTCATCATTAATTAAGGAAACATAACAATACACCAAAGAATCCAATATCACACACAATAACCATACGGCATTAACAGAATTATTCACCCAGCACCCTTACAACAATACACCAAATAATCGAATATCGATCACAATAACCATCCGGCATTAACAGAATTATTTACTTAGCATCCTTATAACAATTCACCAAATAATCGAACATCGATCACAATAACCATTCGGCATTACCAGAATTATTCACCCAGCACCCTTACAACAATACACCAAATAATCGAATATCACTCACAATAACCATTCGGCATTACCAGAATTATTCACCCAGCACCCTTACAACAATACACCAAATAATCGAATATGAATCACAATAACCATCCGGCATTAACAGAATTATTCCTCCAGAATCCTTATAACAATATACCAAATAATACAAAACCAATTATAATAGCCATTCGGTATTACAGAAATAATCATCCAGTATCGTTTAAAACAAATTATTTAAAATAATTCCTATAATTTGACTTCGCGGCACGTTCAGCTGTCACCGTCTGAGAAAACAGATATTTCGAGTAAGTGTGTGCAGCTTTATGAGTAATATTTTTAAACTCAAAGAAGACTTAGTTACTTTCGCGCCATAACTTTTAGCCGCCAATAAAACACGCCAACTCCGGAAACCAATAAAGAATCAATGGGCCGTAGACCACACACACTCTGCCGTTACACAGTTTATCAATTTTTACACGTAATAAAGACAGTAAGCGTATAAAGTAATACCCCACGACGTGGAATCGTGTAAAGCCGAAGATTTAGACCGCAAAGACGAATGCATAATTTACGGAAACGCGAGTCGTGGCCGTAAGAACACAGTCTAATTAGGGAAACAATTTATTACGGACAATCAACTTGAAACTTCTTTATGGAAAACTGAAGAATAAATACGCCAAGAGTTTATGAATAATAAATTACTCTCGACGGTTTTATTGAAATAAATTTTATAATGGAAAATCACGGTATTGTGCGGTTAAATATTCTGTGTGGATAAAGATTTAAATATGCGGTTAGGTGGTTTTGGTGTTTTGTCTGAGGAGATACTTGCTATGGTTATACATAGGTACAAATGTGATAAACATAATTTGTTACTCTTTCTCTTCTTTTTATACTCTCCTCTTTGTCGGAAATTATGATACAAACTCGATTCTTATTCATTCACTGTGTCTAGCGTCGTGCAAAATTTATTTCAATTTTTTCGGTGAAATTATCTTTTTTTAACGTTTGCCTTGAAGCTTAGAATCGCCTAATTTTTTCTCACAATATCCTCTCTGTCTCTCTTTATCCTCCCTTTCTTCCTCTTTCTTGCTCTTTCTCTCTCTCTCTCTGCCCGTCTAAGTGTCCAAATGTCAGTCAGTTTGTGTCTCTTCCTGTCAGTCTGTCTGCGTGTTATCTGCTTGTCTATTCCTCTGACTCTGTCTGTCTGTCTCTCTCTCTCTCTCTCTCTGGTGCTCTATTTCTCTCTAATGGTCTGTCTTTCTCTGTGTTTCTATATGATAGTCTGCTTCTCTCTCCATGTCTCTGCCTCTCTGTCAGTGTCTCTGACTTTAATTCTGTCTCTTTGTCTTTAAGTTGGTCTCTTTGTCTGCCTGTATTTGCCTGTCTCTCTCTCTCTCTCTGTGTCTCTCTTCGCCCTCAGCTCATTCTTTTTATCTCTCCCCCTCTCCCCCTCTCTCTTTGTCTATCTCCCTTCTCTCTCCGTCTCCCTTTCTCTCTCTCTTTCTACCTTTTTATCTGTCAGTATATCTCTTTGTCTATGAGTCTGTCTACCTGTCTCCATCTCCTCTCTCTCCCTCTCTGTTAATCTCTACCTTTCTCTCCATCTCCTTCCCTCTCTCTGACACTCTTTGGTTCTCTCTTTCTGTGTTTGTGTGTGTGTGCATGTGTATGTGTGTGTGTCTGTTTTTCTATCTATCAGTCTGTGCCTCTGTCTGTCTGGCTGTTTCTCCCTCCCCCTCTATCTCTCCCTCTCTCTATCATTTATTAGTCGAAAATTACTTATCAGAATTTCCAATTCCAACCACAATACAATGACGTAAAACAAATCATATTACATGTTTAACAACAAAAAAAAAAAAACAGTTACAAAAATATTTAGTCTGAAAAATAACATATTCAATATTAAAGTATTTCAACCACTGACAACACACAGTACAACACTACATATATATGAAATAAAACACATAATGGAACAGTCTTGTCCAAGACTAAAGAGTATGCGGTATAGTACGAAGTGGCTTGGCTAAGTTTTTTTTCAATTATACGTTTGTAAAGAAAACCATGTGAATAACACTTCAACAATATTCGTAGATTTATTATATCAATGAGTGTTAAGGTTTCAGGCTATGTGATTAAATGTATATGGTAACCCTACTTATGTATTCAAATTAAAGAAATTATAAAGAAAGAAAAATATAAATAAATACCCAGAAAGAGAAATCATCCTTTGTAGACTTTTATAGCCTAAATACAGTCTGTCTTGGCAAATATAAATAAACTGAAACTCTAAGAGCTCATTTTTTTATATAATGAGAAACTACCACTTTTAATTTTTTGTGTGTACTTATTTCATAAAGTATAGACAATATTAAGCTTGTATATGTTAAAATTAACTCTTAGTATAGTATTCCACCAAAGTATTTAATATATTTTCAAAACTCATGTTATTTCATAACACAACTTTTACATCAAGTGGTTGTGACAAAAGGAAACAAGTTCAGAGTTCAGGTCGGAAAATTGCACTCAGTTACTTTCTCGCATTATGTATTTTTTTAAAAAAAGAATATGCTAACGCAATTTTAGTTGGGCCTATATATTTTCGAAATATATTTTACGTTTTGCTTTTTAAAATTCGAAATCATTAAAGGTTAATGTAAGGAAATTATATTCTATAGCGTTAAACTTTTGTAGTTATTAATAAAAACTCCGGGGCAAAATACGTGTTCATGTATTCGATAAGTTTACATGTAATGGACTATACCCGAATTATCTCTCCTAATGTGTAGTCACATAAAAGTCTGAAACGACTGTACTTATTGTTGTCGGAAAAGACTATACCCTACTATTTAAACAAACAAGACTTCAATCATGTCGTATAGATTTGATAAATGAATATGTAAAATAAGAAATAAAGATGTTACATGCGCGCATGCTCAGTGCGCCACCCAGTAGGAGATGGATTAATGTACTTGTCTGTTTTCGTCGTTGTTTCGGCGTTGTAGCATTTCGTCATGCCGTGACTTACCCGATACTTTCTCCATGGGTGTTTTGCAAAACAGATGGTCAATATAGACTGGATTTTATGGTCCTTAGCAATAGAAACGTTTAGTATTATATTTAAAACTAACGGAAAGTAAAAACATTTGAATTGATGTAAACCCCAAATAACAACCTAAACTAACTGTGGTAGTACAGGCCTATTTTTTTTTTTTAAATAAAATTAAACAAAAATTTAGATATTTTTGTAATAATTTCTTCTGAAGATGAATGATGTACATCATTAATTTAAAAGTATGTTTACTTTTTTCCCGTTCCCACATGTTGGACTTAGGCAAAATAAATAATAAAAAATGCAAAAAGTCATCAGGAATACGAAAAAAATTATAAAAACCTACACTCACGCCCCAAGAATTGAAAAGTTTAGAAAATAGCAACTCCTCCTATGTCCACGGCACACGTTAAACATGACTAACTCAACGTTTTGGCTTAATTGTTTTGGTGCAATAGCGCTCAAAATGCATCTAAATGTAATTACATTGCTGTTAACTCCCAAAAAATGACAGCCTTTGAAAAAAATCATTTCCGTTTAAAAAAAATTACGCATATTTCTCGTAATTAATTATTTTTTTAAATTATTTTTTCAGCGCCTGTTTATAAGTATTGCAAAAATTATTATAAAAAATGTAAAAATTGTGAAATTTATAAAAAAACTGTGGATTTTATTTCTTCTCGATTGTCAGTAGAAAATCTTCTGAGTCCTGAATTTTTCCCCATCCTAATCATTTTTCCAACATAGGGAGAGAAAAATCAATCTTCACCGGATATACTGTACTATAGATCTTTTTTATTTGTAGCTCTAAGGCGACCTACTATGACTACTATTGTTCCTTGGGATGGGAAAAGGTGTTGACCATAGGTAGGATAAGTTAGCGACATAAAACCCCACCGTAATCTCGTCGCGTGTGTAAAATCGATTACCTGAAGTGCATTAACGTTTTTGCCCGCCATGTGTGTGTAAATGTTATAAATAAAATAAATTAACACCACTGCCTCTCCCACGGAAAGAAATGTATCCACCCATTACATGGGATTCGATTTTAAAGCACTCACCGAAAATATAAGAATAATTTACCTTTTATAAATTCTACAAAAAATGTTTATGGGATTCGATTTTAAAGCACTCACCGAAAATATAAGAATAATTTACCTTTTATAAATTCTACAAAAAATGTTTATGGGATTCGATTTTAAAGCACTCACCGAAAATATAAGAATAATTTACCTTTTATAAATTCTACAAAAAATGTTTGTATGCGAATACATAAATGCATGCATATACTTCTAGACGGTCTCGGAACGGATTTGAGTAAATTGGAGAAGAAAAGTTTCGGTTATTTGCTAACAGTTTGGGGGGAAACTTGTATCTATAAAAATCTTCTAGTAGACCGACCCCCCTCCCAGAAGATGTAAACTAGGCCTAACCAGATCCTCTAACCAGATATAATTTCATTATATCTGTTGTTCTAGAAACAGTGTCATGTTTTCATTACGTAAAAGTATTCACTAATAGGCCTACTTTAAAAATGTATATGGGTCATATATATATAAATCGTTTATTTAAATTGCAATTAAAGAATGTAACTACATTGTTGCAGTAACTATCCCGTGCAAGCTACCAGCATCATTATTTGATTGAGTAACATTACAGTAGTACCAATATTATAACTGCGATAACCTAAAGGACTGGATAATAATTATAACGCCGCTTGTAATAACCGCGTCACGATATCATGAATAGTATGCATCTGGATTTGGTTATACTGTGACGTCATAGGTCAGGGGCACCACGAGAGTTAGTGGCTACAAGTTATAGTGGATCTCTGGGAAAAGTTCACACTGCTGGATCGTTAGTAATGTCGACTTATGCGACGAAGTTATAAAATGAGATACAATTGTGGTGAATGCTTTTTGAAAAAGCCTTAGGGAGAACGTCAACTTCGTATAAAGTATGTTTAGAAATATAAATCATAATGCAAACTTCTACTATCCTATATTAAAATGTGTTCAATTTTCAATAATATTAATTGCTAACTATTATAGTAGTTATTAAAACTATTGTGTTTTTTTTAATTATATACTTACTTACTTTGTTATTATTAATTAATCTATGATTTCTTTCTTTTTATATTTCAAATACACTCTTTTTATATTGTCATATTACTTTATTTATCGTAAGTGTACTTATTGTTCTTAAGTAAATAAATATTTACAAAAGAACCATAAGTAGAGTACCAATAGTCAAAAGGTCACGTAATAGTATTTAATAATTGATAGTTAATTATAAACATTGCTTCATTAGTAATGAGTTGTGAAATACTACAATTTGAATTATTAATCTATGTGTAAAGTGAAAACACGATATTAAACATCATAAATATGTTCAGTAATTAAAAATAATTCAATATAGTATGTATTAAAATAACAAAAAAAAAACAGTCATTAAAATAAAATATTAAAAAAAAATTCCTGTTAAAATGTATTTTACTTTTAGGAATATGTAAATTACTAAAATTAGATTTTAATAATTCCAGAATAAGACATTTAAAATTATGTAAATACTTAATTTTTCAATAGTAAAGGTTTAAAAATATTTTTTTTTAATTGCCATAATCTTCCTAATTAATATAAGTCCTTATTATATACACTGTGATGTTCACAGTAATGTTCACATACACTGTAATGATCCTTGAGCCATTATAACGGAATATTATAATACATTTTGGAAACAATAATGAAGAACGCCAAGAAGCGATCGAAAACATTCTGTCTCTGTAAATATTTTTCAAATTTACAAAATAAAGTAAAGCTCGGATGGTCATAAGCTAGTGTAAAAGGGATTAATTAAGTTTCACCGAACGTAATGGCCTGCAAAATTCAAGACTATAATATATTTAAACACACTCCCGTAGTCAGTACTTGACAAACCTTGGGTTAACTCAGGTTTTTTTCTTATTTACATATATTTCCTATAAATATATTTGTAACATGAGAAAGTGATTTTAAAAGACACAAAACATAGTGGTAAACACTATAAAAACCCAAAATAATCTCATTTTATAAACAATTGTTTTTCAAATAAAATAAAATTTTAAATTGTAAATATAGTTAAATTATAATTTTACTAATCACTGAAACAATAGTTTATGACTATCCGAACTTTTACGACATATTATAATTCCACGATAAGTTATCATGCTAAGATAGGTTTGGTAAAATACAAATATAATAGGCTTGATGGCGCTAACATTCAATTCAGAAATTTGTTATCACACGTTAAGAAGTATCTTTTATTTTAATAGCCACACGTACTTCAAACGAATTTTTTTGGTTTATTTTACGCTGGGAAACTTTTTTATGACCCCATTGCTCTAGCCTGATTGTAGATACATTTTAATACACACACACACACACACACACGCGCGCGCGCGCGGGCGTGCGTGTGTGTGTGTGTATGTGTGTGTGTGTGTGTGTGTGTGTGTGTGTGTGTGTGTGTGTGTGTGTGTGTGTGTGTGTGTAACATTTTGTATAATATAGATGCAAAAAAGTTAAATATCTTTTGTTGATATTGACAATGAAACTTTTAGAAAGCTTTTAGCAATTATTCTTCTTATAAAATGAATACAAGAAGTATAAAAGGCATAATATTGAAATTAGTTGAAGTCCATGAGTGAACGTTAAACTTAAGTTGTTTTTCCCAGTTCCAAAAGTCATTTAGCTTCGTATGAAAGTTGTGGACGTATCATAATTCCCTCGTAATAATAATTGTAAGTGGAAAAAAATGTACACAACAGTTACATCACCAGTAAACCAATGATTTCTATTTGAACGCTGCAACTTCTCACATGATTAGAATAAAACATAGGTCTATATGTTTTATAATACAATCTATAATATTTTTAATAGATCTGTTATTGACGAAACTGCTCTGAGAATTGTCTGAGGCTAATAGCATATATTCTCTAATGGTTATTGATTATTTAGGTAATTTTTCACTTTCAGAGAAACAGTTTTTATGGTTTTTCCTTTCTTTCCTACACCTTTCCATGTCAACTCTCTCTCTCTCTCTCTCTCTCTCTATATATATATATATATATATATATATATATATATATATATATATATAGTCTACACCTTTACACACACGCATCGTATACTTATTGTGTAACTGAAAGAACTGAACTGAAGCTCTGTTCTTGAAAAGACCCACTACCTCGACGTTCAGTTCAACACTCTGTAATATCATGTAAATGGTTGCCTCGTTGCAGACGTACTTGAGTTACTTGGTACGAAATACGGCGATTTTATCGGATTCCTGCGCCACCAAGTAGCACAACCGGTAATCGACGCTTCAGCTTCACTCACTCACCGATACAAATTTATGAATCTTAGGTCGTGAGGGGATATTCATCGTCTTGCTAATTAACGATGGGTTCATTTTCACGCGTCATGACGTAACGGGTTTAATTGGAATGGAGTCGATGATGTCATTAAAATTAAGGTAAAGAATTATTTCAACGTTGAATTAGGTGAGAGAAAGCGTACATTTCCCATAGGTGAAAAGCGGAGCTAAATAGGTTGAATCATCTTACAAAATATGAGGTTGAACAAAAAAGGGTCTGGTGTATTTTAAGTTTTTAGTATTTACTATATTGTTTAGTATTTACTAAAAAGTATTTTTAAATTAATAAAAATCAATATGAAAAATATATAACAATTTTATGAAGTCATTTTAGTCCGTGTATGACCACCGAATGTATTGTGCGTCTTAGGTGTTAATTGATATTGTAAACATTTTTACATATATTAAGCGTCTTGCAATAAATTTTGTGTCGTGTGTTTATTGGTATTGTGCACTTGTTTGCAATATATGGTAAGTCGTTTGTGTTTATAATATTGTGCGTCTAAAACAAAATATTGTCCGTCTGGTGTGTTTATTAATATTGTGCCTCTATTTGCATTATATTGCAAGTCTATTGTGTTTTTTAATATTGTTCGTCTATTTGCAATATAATGTGCGTCTTGTGCGTTTAGTGATTTTGTGCGTCTATTTGCAATATATTGCAAGTCTTTTGCGTTTTTTAATATTGTGCGTCTATTTGCAATATATTGTACGTCTTTTGTGTTGATAATATTGTGCGTCTTGTGAGTTTCGTGATATTGTGCGTCTATTTGCAATATATTGTACACCTTTTGTGTTTATGATATTGTGCGTCTATTTGCAATATATTTCAAGTCTTTTGTGTTTTTTAATATTGTGCGTCTATTTGCAATTTATTGTACGTTTTTTGTGTTGATAATATTGTTCGTCTATTTGCAATATATTGTACGTCTCTTGGGTTTATAATATTGTGCGTCTTGTGAGTTTAGTCATATTGCGCGTCTATTTGCAATATATTGTGCGTCTTGTGAGTCTAGTGTTATTGTGCGTCTATTTGCAATTAAGAGTGTGTCTTGCGTGTTTATTGGTATTGTGCGTCTATTTACAAAATATTGTGCGTCCTGTGAGGTTATTGATATTGTGAGTCTGTTTGCAATAAATTGTACATATTTTGTGTTTTTTTAATGTTGTGCGCCTATTTACAAAATATTGTGCGTTTGGTGGGTTTAGTTAAATTGTGCGTCTATTTGTAATATATTGTACGTCAATTGTGTTTATAATATTGTACGTCTGGTGCGTTTAGTGATATTGTTCGCGTATTTGTAATACATTATACGTCTATTGTGTTTTTAATATTGTACGTCTATTGTGTTTATAATATTGTGCGTCTTGTGAGTTCAGTGATATTATGCTTCTATTTTCAATATATTGTACCTCTGTTTTGTTTATAATATTGTGCTTCTATTTACAAAATGTTGTGCGTTTTGTGAGTTTATTGATATTGGGCGTCTATTTGCAATACATTGTACCTCTGTTTTGTTTATAATATTGTGCGTCTATTTACAAAATATTGTGCGTCTTATGAGTTTAGTAATATTTTGCGTCTATTTGCAATATATTGTCAAATTTTTGTGTTTATAATATTGTGCGTCTACTTACAATATATTGTGCGTCTTGTGAGTTTGGTGATATTGTGCGTCTATTTGCAATATATTGTGCTTCTTGTGAGTTTACTGATATTTTTCGTTTATTTGTAATATATTGTGAGTCCTTCGTATTTATGATATTGTGCGTCTATTTACAATATATTGTGCTTCTTGTGAGTGTAGTGATATTGTGCGTCTATTTGCAATATATCGTGATTCTTTTGTGTTTATAATATTGTGCGTCTATTCACAATATATTTTGCGTCTTGTGAGTTAGGAGATATATTGCGTCTATTTGCAATATATTGTGCGTCTTGTGAGTTCAGTGATATTGTGCGTCTATTTTCAATTTATTTTGAGTCTTTTGTGTTTATAATTATGTGTGTCTATTTACATTTTATTGTACGTCTTGTAAGTTTTGTGATATTGTGCGTCTATTTGCAATATAATTTGCGTCTTGTGAGATTGGTGGTATTGTGCGTATGTATATTTCGACCATATCAACATTATATCATTTTGGAATATTTCCTATATTTACAATAGTTCGTGTAACTTTTGTTGTTAACTTACAAACAATCCAAGTATCTCTGAAAGAGTATATATATGTTTAACGGTCGGTGTCTAGAGTGTCCTTCAAAAGTTCATTGCAACTATTATGAAATAATAAAAATGAAAAAAAATAGAGGTAAAAGAAACAATTGAAATATATAAATTATTAACAACGCCGAGAGGAAATTTTAACACTTTAACACAAATGAGCAATGCCGTTTTTTTTTAACGTAAGTTGTCCATCAAAAGATATTCTGCTTAAAATATTTTGGATCCTCAATAGGTTTCAATAAAATTAGATATATAGAAATAAATGTGTCACTTATTTCTTTTTTTTTGTAATTTTTGAATAAGTTGAAATTGGTGATAGCAATTAGCCAATAAAATTGTCTTGAAACATCTTCAATGAAAATACTTCAATTTCAAAATATTTTATTCCTCCAAATCTATTTTACAGGTAACTTTGATATTCCCATGTATCTCTCAAACAGGATTATGCGAAATGTAAGGACGACGTTATTATAGAAATGTCGAGAGTAAAATGAAAATCACTGTATTAAATTTAACAGGATTTAATATACATATATATCACTTACAGTATAATGTACTTAAACACGAATCCCACCCGGTTTATATGCGAGACAACCTCGTAGTATTTGAAATCCTCGTATATATACCAGATGGGATTCTTGTTAAAGTACATACTTAAGTGATGACTGAATGCAAGAAAACAGTGTTCCAAAGTTAATTATATAATTATATAAATATATATATATTTATATTTTTACATATAATATATGTTTATAAAACATATTTATAAACTTATTCACTACATCCTCCTCTATAGTTAACAATCCCCTTTATGTACTAACCTTACCTACAACCTTGTAATGCTTTCTTAATTTTGGCAATACATTTTCTGCATTTGGATATGTAGGACGATTTCTCTCTCGTTCATTCTAGCAATCCCTATATCTGTTAACCGACCTACGCCCTTTTTAAGAATGGGTCTACATAAATTAAATAACCTTGTCCCCTCGAAATTGTTATATTCAGACATACCTTGCACCAGGTTATCACTAATACCTTTATTTAGTTACTTAACTCCATCTACAATCTTATACCTTATCCTCCTTCTTATAAGGGGATGTAATCGGTTGGCCACTTTTTTATAACCCCGAGAGAGATTAGGTCAACTTCGGATACGACAACTTGTCCAACTTATTTCAAAGAATTGTTACACAAAAAAACAATACATATTTAGAATGAATATGAGAAAAAATACAATTTATTTGAATACAGATATTAGCTTATTCTAGGGAGGCTGCTCCACTTCTCTCCGTCGTTGCCTTCACCATGCCCGCTGCTTGTTCCGCCACCGGCGTTTGGTCCTGAGCTCTTTTTCCACATCGCCTCTCATAAGGTCTTCGTAGAGTTTGATGTGGTCATCTGCGAAATTCTTGTCCCGGACGCAGACTCCCGGAGCTAGAACGAGCTCAGTAATTTCCTTGAACGATATCGCAAGCTCGTCGTCCGGGATCAGCTCAGAACAGGTTTCGTCAGCTTCCTCGGAGTCCCAGAAGAAATACTTGATAAATTTTGTGTACCCAGTAAGTCATAATTGCTGACACATGCCCATGTGTGAGTGTGTGAGTGTGTGTGTGTGTGTGCGCGCGTGCGTGTGTGGGCGTGTGTGTGAGTGTGTGTGTGTTTGTGTGTGTGTGTGTGTGTGTGTGTGTGTGTGTGTGTGTCGGTGTGTGTGTGTGTGTGTGTGTGTGTGTGTGTGTGTGTGTGTGTGTTAGTTTATTAGACGATGGCCTAACGTATTTAAACCAATTCTGATTGAATCCATGTTTCACAGTAAAATCATTAACACAAAGTATTGAATTGAATGTTTTGTATAGATAACATTTTAACAATAATGTTCTACGCATTACCTAATCGATATTTCAAGTTTTGATTGAAAGCACACTTCTAGCAAAGCGCCTAACGGAAATCGGACTGGTTTCCTTTTAAAATGCAAATATATCTGTAATAAAAACGACAATCTAAGAGTCACATTACCACAAGGAGCTCATAAAGTAACAATATAGGAACATAAACTGTGGGATTTCGCTACCAGAGCGTGCTCGCGTCGGGTCTGCCCGCCCAGACACTTACTACGGCTATTTACATTTTGCGTTTATTAGTATAATACCAGTTCTGCGAGTAAAGTGTTTACAATGGGCTGACCGAGGTAAAGTATCCAACTTATTGAGGTATGCTTTAATTATTTGTAATAGCGAAGGTGAACTTTTCTTTTATGTGCGGATGAAAGAAATATAGAGGACAAATTAATTAAAAATTATGTTTCTCATTTTACAAAATATGTATTACATGACAAATATTAGCATCTGAATTAGAAATAAAATACAAGCGGGAGAAAAGAGGCAGTAAAATTGTCAAGAATACGTCATTTTATAGTTAAAATATTTACGTAAATAAAATGTATTTCCCTTTTTTTTTTTAAACTACTGTAAACGAATATTTTAGGCAATTAAAATGTTTTTAAAAGGCTAATATCTGTCTACATATTATAAAGGTATTTAAGTATGGGTAGCGAAGAAGATAGCCTTGTGGCTAAGGAAGTGACAACGGAATGGAAATGGTAGAGAATAAATATTAAATAAAAAAATATATATAGTAAAAACTATTTACAAATGTGAATGTTAGGAGATGTATGTCTCAACAAAACGTCGCATACCTATACAACAAACGTTTATTATTAACCTGTTTGACAGTAGTTAAATAACAACTAACCCCAACTAACAATACACGTTTCAATGACAAAGCCAATATCGTAGATTGTTATCTTCTTTATTTTCGTGTACCATTGAAGGATATTCTATATTATCATTCAATGCTGCTTTAAATAACTCTGTAATTGTTTAAAACCAAAACTCTTCAGCTACAAGAAAGGCTTAAAATTTTCCCCTCCCTTCCCTTAAATTTTTCCTTGTCTCTTAAAGTCACTGAGGTCTTATTTACTCACTGAAGAAACGCGTAAGACAAAATGTATCATTGATTGTGAATTTTGTATGTTAAAAATTTGATATCACTGTGAAAGAAATCTATTTACTACTAAAACTGGATAACTTAGAAAAAACACTTTCTGATAAAAAGTTCAAACTTTAAATACTTAGATGAGCCGCAAAATATATTTCGAGTGTTAAACTACCCTCAGAACTCAAGTCTTGCATCCTACTCAGACTCGCTGAAGTGTGCTAAAACGTGTGTGCCCAATAAATTCATCTACGGCAGTATATGTCTTGGGGTAACCTTTATTTTGGTCTCCTATGTTGTGACGTGTTATGTAGCTGTTGATACTGACTGAGCCGTGTTTGGATTGGCCGTAAATATTAGGTGAAAGTACACGGTTGGGTGGAACGTTAAAAGTGATAGGTAATTTAGCATCCAAAGCGTGCGCCCTATATTAAAGGAGGTTTGTTTAAGTTGTATTGCGTTTACTCGTATGGGCTTGCTACTTAACAACAGTTTTAAAAGTATGAGAAAATTTTTCACAAAGCTAGGCAATATTAAAAATTTATTTTTGAAGGGCAGTCAATAAATTAATTGGATATTGGGATTTTATTTTCAAAGCTATGTTTGAAAAAGAAATTTCTGTTTTTTGACGCTTCATTACTTATAGAACCTTTGCCCCCATACATAAATACGCAGCGGGTACATTAGATAAGGCAAAGTTATGAATTGTTTCCCTCTTAGAAAAGCAAAACAGATTATTTAAAAAAAAAACTTTAAAACGGATTCACAGGATTTTGATTTGGTAATAATAGAAGAAGAATCCTTTTTTTTACAGAAAATCAGTTTTGATAAAATTTTGTTTGTGGTTGACTTTTTATGAATTGATTTACTTCATTTAATTTTAGTGAGTTGTTTTATTTGAAAATATTCATCAACATTGAAAGTACTAGGTACTATTTCTTTTTACATATTTCATTTCTGTAAATTACATTTTTACAATGAAATTCTGTTTATTTTAATATTATAAAAGTTTATATTTTGTATATTACTATCGTTTTGTATTCAACCTTGTTTACAAAAATTTCCTAAGAATTAAATTTTCTATAAGTTGTATTTAAAACCATTATGAGTTTATTACACATTTTGCAAAATTATTGAAGGACAAACATAAGAAACCATGCTTTTTATCGCAATTGATAACCTTTTCACCCCAAATAAATAGGAAACTTTTGAAAATACGATTCTGTTTAGTTCGTTTTTGCAGGTGAAGCCTATAAACCACAACTAGCGCCCCCTATTGCTCCAAAAACGTCGGTAGGCCTACTACCGTTGTCAAAGATGGAGCTCAAATCCGGAAGACAACACTCGTTAGTCCCGGACTAAAAACCATATGAAATAATTTTTGTTCTTCGACTGAAATTTAGCGCCTGAAGTATTTCAGCTGCTTTATGAAACCCCGAGTATAAGAGGTGGCTCTATCTTATGGCGGTTTAATCTGTATAATCACTTGACACATTGTACGTGTGTTCCATTGATTGTTGAAAATACATCCCAATTTACAAATCAAATTTAATCAATTTTTTTTAAACAAGACAAATCTTAGCAAATAACTCACGTTTATTTTAATTTAGTTCATGTACGATTTGTTTTCTTGGATGCTCCAAATTTTGTGCGTGATTCTACAACAAAGCTATTATGATGTTTATTCTGAAATTTTTGGAATTTTGGGATTTCAGCACAAGTTTTGCCAGGCAGTGAATTGATATTTTTAAATTATAAATTCAAGAACCATCTTCGAACATGGGTAGGATTTTGTACGACAAACATATCTCTTCTTGAACAAACTCAAGAAAATCTATAGTTGAAGGTAGTCTGTTTACGATTCAACCCTCGTCTCATTCCATAGACTAGTTAATTTTCCTGAGGAATCGTTGCCCTATATTCAAGCGAACCGACACCTTATACCATTTCTGTGATACATTCTAGCACGGATTGTCCAGAACATTAGAACGAATGCAGTTTTACGGCACAAGGCATTTCTGTAATACCTTTCTACTGCGATGTATTTTGCATAAAATTAGGATTGCAGTTTTAATGCACATGCCATGTCTGTGATTTTTTTCTACTGCCATGTATTTTTCAGAAAATTAGGAATGCAGTTTTAATGCACATGACATTTATTTATACTTTTCTACTGCTATGTATTGTCCAGAAAATTATGAATGCAATTTTACTGCACATGGAATTTCTTTTCTCCTGCGATGTCTTTTCCAGAAAATTTGGAATGCAGTTTTACTGCATATGGCATTTTTGTGATACGTTTCTACTGCCATGTATTTTCCAGAAAACTAGGATTGCAGTTTTAATGCACATGACACATCTGTGATACTTTTCTACAGGCATGTATTGTCCATAAAACTAGGAATCCATTGTCAATGCATGTGGTTTTATTAGACAATAGGCTTGATATCCGGTTGTAGCACCAGTTCTGCTATAACTATCCTCTGATTCACCGTTTGCAAATTATTATCTAAACAACAAAGAGAAAACTAGAAAACAAAATAAGTAAACGGTAAACAAAAGACTTTTTTTGTACTTGAAGAACTGCAATGTCGTGAAGTAGGAAATGATGAATAAACGAGTAATAAACCCCTCGCGTATTGAGGACTTGAAATAAAAATGCAAGGTATCATAAGACTCTTCTAAACCATGAGATCACTATGTAAACATTTCTACATAGACACATGTCAGTTGTCATGTAGCCCTATCATACAATATACAGGAAATGGATGTCTTTATTTCTAAGAACTGGCGACAGCTGTGTTCAGGAAATCGCTACTCCGGAAATTAGCTTAAAACGAATGTTGGTTGAGTGGCAACTAAGATCGTGGCAGCTGACGTTTCAATAGAATAAAAACTAATCAATAAAGTTTCGCTTGAAAACTAACAATAAATTTATCTTCAAGTATTTATTTTTTTTAAAATGAAATGGATTTATCATTTTACTATTACCTATTCTAATAAAGGTTATATGGAAAAATAAAATCGTGTCCACATGTCACATTCTCACAAATTGATATACAATATTGAATCAACATTTAAACAAACCATTATATGCAATGTACAGTAGAATCTCTCTCATTCGTCTCCTATAATTCGTCAACCGTGTTCGTCACAGTAATAAGAAATATCGTCTAGACGTCATCAGAAAAGAATGCTATAGTACAAAAGAATATGACTGACATTTATCAAAACTAAAACGTAAAAAATGTAATATACCATATATTCCTTGTTAGTGTTATCGTTCTTACAAGTCACTGTAATATGTTTTTTGTGTCTTTTATGAGAATAGAGTACCGTATTGTATTTGTAATAACGGCCTATACTGCAGTCTACTTATGTTTTTATAGTGTTGTGTAATAGTGTTGTTGAGATTTTCGCCCGGCGTAAATAATGTGAGTAGGCTAACACTTTAATTATATTACATGCCTATTTACGTATTTATGTGTTACGTTTACTCACAACTACATGTTAATTTCACGACTACCGTAATTCGTCTTTTTCTAGAATTTGTCACCCACTCGGTCCCGAACGTGACGAATTAGAGAGGTTCTACTGTAATTCTTCTTAATAAAAAAAATATTTGTTTTGTAGGTATGCATAAATAAATTTAATGGGAACATATTAGCTAAATCTTCAAGATAAATCTTCAAATAATATTAGCTCATATTATTTCAAGATTTATTTGCAAGCAAGTAATACTTATTTGAACATTATTTTCTAAACTAATTTTACTTCCCGCTTTCATTGTTATTCGCAACAATATTTGTGAACCAGTTTTAACTATACCTCAAAATATATCGACTTTTTACTAGACCATAAATTATTTCATGATAAACATGCAATCACAAAAGAATAACAGGTTTGTATTTTCATATTTTTCAGAACATGCATCCTGCTCGTAATTGACGCAATTTGAATTAGAGTGAAACCAAAGCTAAACTCTGAGACAAGCATAAAATATTAAAACGGATACAAATATATTTATCAATGTAAGCGGTCGGCTTTAAATGTTTGCCGGTGGGACTGTTATATATCTTTCAAGGCAGGGAATATATCATGACAAAGCAGATAGCAATTTGAGCTTGGTTTCGTATGAAATACGCGTCTGCACTTTTACGTAAAAATGAAATTCTTAAAATTGAATCATTTGATATACCTATATATTTTCGAGAAAACAATATCCAAATGATTTAAAAAGTTTTCGAATCAATGAAAATTGACATAGTTAACAAGTACCCAAATAGGTTTCTCAGTATTGTCAATGTAAATCTGAGGAAAAGTAATAATATTTTTTGAGACAAAATTACACTGAGAAATTGCTTCATTACTCTAGATTTACCATATTGATAACGAATTAAAGACAAAATGCTTCAGTATAAAATACTTCCTTGTTGTTGCATGGTTAAAGTGTTAGATATCTTTAAAGTATGATTATTACCTCACACTCACTTCTCCTAATTTTACTCACTTAACCTTAACTTTACTCACTTCAACTTAATTTTACTTGCGTCTCCTTATCTTTACTCACTTCTCCCAAAATTTACTCTCCCCAACTTAATTCTACTCACTTCTCCTTAATTTTACTCTCTTCAACCTAATTTTACTCACTTCTCCCTATCTTTATTCACTTCTTAACGTTACTCGTTTCAACCTAATTTTACTCACATTTCCTTATCTTTACTCACTTCAACTTAACTTTTCTCTCTTCTCCTTGATTTACTCACTTGAACCTAACTTTACTCACTTAAAGCATCAACAATTTGAATTGTAGATATAAGTACTTATATAAAAATTATCATTTATAGTGTGCACAATTGAAAATAACAAATGAATCGAAAAATTGGTAAAAACTACATTAAATAGCTTTAAACTATTCTAAAGTATCACAAATCGTTAGTTTTATGAATATATTGAATATGAGTAGTTTTAGCGTACATGTAGGCCAATATTGAATATTTATAAACATTAAATATATACTCGGCTGCCCAGGGGCAGGAGAGGACCAACCAGCTCACCCCCAAAAGCTGGACGTCGGACCATCGGAGTCACATAGCCCTGGACGTCCGCTGCAAGAAGTAAGTTAGTAAGTGTATTGAATATTAACTATGGGCGTAATAGTAGTTTAACTTTTAAGATGGCATTTGATATCCTAAATGCTACATCTAAATAAAACGCATTTTCACGTTAGTATGGTAATTTTTGTTTTGCATTGACCGTTTCTCTCTAGTGAATAATCACTAATACACTTCCCGTTTAAAGATAAGAGGCTCCTGTACAAATCCACAACTATTGTAATTGCAAACATCATAAATATTTTAATTTGCTTCATACATTTCTTTTGTTACTAATCCAGGCTTAAACAGAAAGCCACGTTTTTCAAAAAGCTTTTATGGATTAGTGCGGGCAAAACATCGTTTGTTCGTTTTCATTGTCCCAAAAAAATTGATAAAATTTGGTATTATAGGAGCACGTTAAATAAAAATTTTAACTTAAAAATACTCAAAAATGGGAAATGATATAGACATATCGTTAAATTAGTGACGGAGTTTTCCCAATAATTAACAGTATTTATTGTAGAGGGTAGTAAATAATTCGTTAAAGATAAACAGCTAGTATTCATTAAATTCTAACTAAATAAATAAATAAATAATATTATTATAATATAATTTATAATAATTATAAATTATATATAAATTAATTAATTAAAAGGTATAAATAATATGTATAATTAAAATATAGTATAGCGTTATATTTAGAAATTGTAATAAATATTCTAGAAAAAAAGTTTCGCATTTTATTCATCAACTGGCTGAACAGAGGCAAGGCTAGACAGTAACCTAGTCAGCACATAAAAAGGCTGCCGTAATATTTATAAATTAAACTAAATTCAAATATTGATGTTATATTAATATACACTCTATTTTAACAATTAGGAATATTAGTATTTAACACTTTAAAAGTTTATAGGCTAATCCTTTTTTTTAATTTTTCGTATCATTAAATTTGTTCTAAGGAGGTACAAAATGTATTCCCACGTAACTCTATATAAGATAAAAATGCGGATAAATAATATTGACAATGCTTTTTAGAAAGAGACAGCTGACATAGGTGTTGGTTTTCTGAGTTGCTTACGTTTAACGCAAACATTTATTAAATTTTCATAATTATTGTTAATATCTTATTACACTTTTGCTGTTACTTGCGACCAGACTTTTTGTTAACTAAAAGTTGTTAAATTGTTAACTTACACTTGGAGGAAACGTTTTGTCTTACGTTATGGATGCTGAAGAAGACGTCGTAAGACGAAAACGTTTCCTCCAAGTGTAAGTTAACAATTTAATAACTTTTAGTTAACAAAAAGTCTGGTCGTAAGTAATAGCAGAAGGGTAATAAGAAATAGCAACCAGCTCGTCATGAACAGCAACAAGATTTCGATATTTATTGTTAATATATTTTAGTACTAATTGTTAATTATATTGGTTCAGCAAATATGCGCATAACGTGAATGACACGTTATGTGTCGTTAATTTAATTAACGTTAATTTAAAGGTTTAATTTGTGTTTCAAAATCACTGTATAATGGTAGCAGACAGCTGACTGTTGCTTCGGAATACAATTGGTGCTTGCTTTTGTTGTAAGTTGATTATGCTGTCTGATTGGCAACTTGTAATTAGTAAGATCTCCTATTGCGCTCTCTCTTTAGTACAGATAACCGTTCCAAGAGTTCCCTACTTGCAGCGTTGTGTTTAAGAGACTTCAACGCCTCGTATTTTTACCTAATACTTCCACGAAAATCTGTGCTTGATTTGTTAATCTGTCGGTTTACCAATGGTCTAAAGTTTGCATATGTGATCATATTTTAAAACTAAACCTATGTATGTAGCTCTGAGAAAAAAAATATCCAACTGATTCAAAAAGTTTTAGAAACAATGCAAATTGGACATAGTTACAAGAACCACAATCATTTTCACGGTAACCGTTCCGGGAGTTCCCTCCTTTCAGCGTTGTGTTTAAGAGACTTCAACGCCTCGTTTTTACGTAATAGGCCTACTTCCACGCAAATCTGTGCTTGATTTGTTAATCTATCGGTTTACCAATGGTCTGAAGGCTGCATATGTGATCTTAGTTTAAAATTAAATTTATGTGTATAGCTCTGTGAAAAAATTATCCTTTTGATTCAAAAAGTTTTAGAATTAATGCAAATTGGGACATATTTACAAGTACCACAATAGTTTTCACGGTAACTGTTCAGGGAGTTCCCTTATTGCAGCGTTGTGTTTAAGAGACCTCAACGCATCTTTTTACGCAATACTTCCACGTAAATCTGTGCTTGATTTGTTAACCTGTCGGTTTACCAATGGTCTGAAGGCTGCATATGTAATCTTAGTTTAAAATTAAATTTATGTGTATAGCTCTGTGAAAAAATTATCCTTTTGATTTAAAAAGTTTTAGAATTAATGCAAATTGGGACATAGTTACAAGTACCACAATAGTTTTCACGGTAACTGTTCAGGGAGTTCCCTTATTGCAGCGTTGTGTTTAAGAGACCTCAACGCCTCTTTTTACGCAATACTTCCACGTAAATCTGTGCTTGATTTGTTAACCTGTCGGTTTACCAATGGTCTGAAGGCTACATATGTGATCATAGTTTAAAATAAATTTATGTATATAGCTTTGTGAAAAAAATTATCCTCGATTCAAAAAGGTTTAGAATCAATGCAAACTGGGACATAGTTACAAGTACCCCTACAGTTTTCACGGTACCCGTTCCAGAAGTACCCTTCTTGCAGTGTTGTGTTAAAGAGACTTCAACGAATTGTATTTTTCACCCAATACTTTCGCGTATATTTGCCCTTGATTTATTAATCTGTTGATTGATCAACGCTGCATATGTGATCATAGTTGATCTAAGTAGCCGGATTTTTACTTTATTTTGAAGTAAATATTTATGATAAACACTATATACTCTTTATGATTAGAGATGTATGCACAGTGGCGTTATCTACAAATATATAACAATACGGGTCGTTCAAAACCACTACTCATCTCGTTTTAAAGTTTTTCAGATTTTACTTTTGTATAATGGCTTGCTTTATACCCATACGTTACCTATTTCTAGTATATCTTAGTTTACTGATTAACCTTACTATATGTATTATGTATTGCTTGATACAAAATAAATGTTAATTTTTTTATATAGGCTAATGACAGATCACAGAAAATTTTGCTTTTCTAAACACTCTACATTTTTAATTTCTTTCCGAAATTCCTTTTCAAGAGCTCAGTTTTAATTAAAAAACTATACAACATAACTTAGAATTTAAAAAATAAATAACATTATATAAAACATAACAAAAATCAACAAATAACAAAACTAATAATAATAAATATCCATTTACAAGTCAAACATTTTTTCTATCAAAATATTTGGTAATAGAAAACATTTTTGAGTGTTTAAAAAAGCAAATTTTTTTGTGTTCTGTCATTAGCCTATATAAAAAAATTATTAGTTATTGACAAACATTATAATAAAATATTAGACAATATAAATGTTTTAGGTTTTTCAAACATGTGTGAATAAACATGTAACCTATTATACCAAAGCATATTTGTATAATCTAATAGTTTTTATAGGTTGAAATATTGCCTTAAATAAGTAAATGAATACAATGTTAACAAAACCTTTACCGATAAACCTTGAGGATATCCGTAAACACTAAGGTTATAATCTTATATAAAAGTATATGTGCTTTTTTTAGTATTGTAATAAAAATAATAATAAATGTAATAAAAAAGTAACAAAGCCTACAAAATAAAAATGATTCGCTGGATTAAAATTACTCTACACTTATAATAAAAACTAGATTTTATAAAATGAACTTAAAAACCCTGATACGAAAATGTGAATTTAAAAATTTAAATCATTACACTTATGATAAATAACTAAATATAACTAATTATTTTGCAGAAATTTGTATAATCTAATATAGAATTTTGTTGTTAAGGCTAGTCTAAAAATTAAAAAAAATTAAAATAATAAATAAACCAATTACAGTAAATAACTTGATAACAAATTATTATTCATATAAACGAAATTATAAATTAAAATTCAATATAATACACAAAACAAAATATTTTTTCATATTTCAAGAGTTTCTTTTACAAAAAATATTGTGTAGCTTTTGTTTTTATTATTATTTTTGTTACAATTTTTGCTTTGCTAATAGTATCTATCAAAAATATTAAAAATCTTAAATTTTATATTTATATAGCAATTACCTTTGAAGTGGTCATAGATAAAGGTCGTAATGTTTATTTTTTTTTTAAATTGTAAAAGATAATATCTCAGACACTAACTGACCAAGAAAATTTGAATTGGTGTCAATATTTTACCTTTAAAAGACTTTAATTCAATACACACCAAATCAGTTTTGAACGCATTTTTTTTTTATGAAATAAACAAACAATCTCTTAAATTATTGTGTTAGCTCTATTAGAAGTACACAATTAAAATTAAATCTGTTGTTATATTAAAAATAAATTAAATAAATAATCTCAGTAAGTAATGGTACAATATATAGCCTATATAAGATAACTAAAAGAAATTATTAGATGAAAACTGATAATATTTGTTGTCAAATGTCTGGAATTCGTTATAGCAGTATCAAACTTTCACTGTATTAAAAATATATTTACACTGAAGTTATTTACACACTATATTATTTTACTGACCTAATATATATCTTGCACTAAAGTTTATTTGAACAAAACAAATTTATTTCTTGATGAAACTTTAGTCACTGTCATACATTTTCAGTATATTTCTTGATTCTTAAATATGATTCCAAAGCAAGTGCTTAGAGTATAACCCTTGAAGTGGTAAAAGCCCCATATCTGGAGATTTAATCCCGACTTCAAGTGACATAATATCGATTATGTAAATATCGATTAATGTCCATAGCATCAGACAGATGGTCATCGTAAGTTGCCACACACCTTTCCTTCTATGGTGTAGAGCCTATCATAAGAATTGACGTTTGGGTAAAAATTGTAATTCTTTTTGCTATAACATTCTGGAGAAAATGTATATTTTGTAATTTCACTTAAACGATTCTGGTTCTAGTTACTATACTGGATATGAGGAGCCTATTTGTTGTGTTCTTTAATGTAAGTCTATATGTAAGTAAATATTTCATACTAATCTCTTTGACCTAAAGGTATTATGGTAATTTATTATGTTTTTTTACTTTATTTTACTATAATTATTTATTTTTAACAGGTACAAAAATTATAATTGAGCACTTCTAACTAGGTAATATTATTAACACAGTGTTAGGTGACAAACTCTGCTCTTTAAAAACTGTTTACAAATCAAAATTTCAAATCAAATTTCTTTACACAATAGTTACCTATCGAAGTCAAGTCTTAATTAATTTTTAATAATTAATATTACAATTTAATAATGTTTTCTCTGATTCATTTAAGAGGTTACTGTAATTTGGATGATCCATAAATGACAATTTAATAGTGAAATAATGATAAAACCTAATTATGTTCTGAATATTTAAATTTTGAAAAACTGTGTTTTGGATTGGCTGAAATGTTACTTAATTATTAAAATAAAATAATGTTTTTAATTTATATATGTGGTTCACGGAACGTGTGTTGTCATTTTGGACTTCCTTACGGTTGGGGTGATGGTATTCTTGGACCCTCTTTCTCTCCTCTCTCTCACTCTCTCTCTCTCTCTCTCTCTCTCTCTCTCTCCACTCCTCGAAGATTGGTCGGCAGTTCCTCGACTTGTTTGTCTTCACTGCTTTCTTTGCACCTAACTACTCCTTTAATAACTTGCTTGTTATTCTAAAAGTTCCCCTTTCTTTAATAAATTTATCCCTTTGTTACTCACTTGTCCTACCACCGCCATTCCCTTCAACCCAGTTCCCGTATTCACACGTCCTACCACCATCAATTTTCGGAATTAAGTTTCTTACTCTCGTTTTTGCGTTCCTCTCGCACTAGCGCCCTATTCCCCCATCTGACAATTTTCAACCAACCACGAAACACGTTTTCAAGTACAACAAATACCATTTCTGCTGTAGCCTCTAGTTTCAAAATTTGTACCTTTAATTGACATTAAATCATACTTTTTGCAAACCTAATATCATTGCCCTAACCTTTCTCTAAGGGTATCTTAGCAACCCTCTAGCACCTTGTTTTTTTTAACACAAAACAAATTTATTTACTGATTCTATCGCTTTCAAATGTCAAAAGCCTTATATTCATTATTTTATGTTTACAACTACCTTTGCTTATTGTTAGAATTTTAAGACTTGAGTCCTATATTCTCTAACTTAGAAGTCATTTTATGTTACAATATTAGCCTATTAGATTATTCATTGACGATTTATAAAACAAATGACAATTATATGATATATTTGTTAATTTATTTACTCTTGATAAAACAGTTAAGAAAAACATATCCACAGAGCAAGGAAACCTCTTGTCAATACATAGAAATAAATGTCAGTACAAAATTTACATCTTCTTAATTACTTAGTGTGTAGTCCGCTAGTTTTTTAACAGCTTGATCAACCTTTTTAAAAAAGACTAATTGGAAAGATATATTTTCCCATGTTTTCTAGGTTAACAAAATTTTTTACTTGTTCTTTAACATGTAGAAGATCTATTGGGAATTTACTCTCAATCCTTTCCAGAATGCAGGAAAGCTACCAAAGCTTATCACATTTTACTGCAAGGAAGTCTGTTGCAATGTAATTCAGGTCAGAAGCAATTGTAACCTCACCTGCAATGGCGTACCTACAATGGCTGTAGTTTCTATTTATACCCGATGAAAAAGTTTTTAAATGTACCTACTTGTTTTCTAGAATCGAGAAATTTGTACGCTTTTTCTTAATATCCATTTTTGAATTAACTTTAACAAAACTTCACTTGAAATTTCATTTTCCTTCTTAAAAATCTCAACCTTATTTTATTCTTCATGTTAATTTTGTTTATACAATTTTTTTTTAAATAATTTTTTTCCCTAGGAATACTAATTGAACGTGTAAATATTAAGGTTACAATAAAAAATACGTAATAATGCATACGTTGTATGCAAATGAAATCATTACATAACATGCCTGGTGTGTGCTACGCATTACATGCGAATATGGGCATGCGCTTGGAACAGCTGACTACGTGCTATGGAAGATTATGCTCAACAGAGTGGAAAAGTATTATTAGCCATATATAGTGGCGAGATTTCGTCGCTGAGGTTTGGGTTGACAAATAGCTATGATTCACAGAGTAGCAAGTTTGGAGGATAATCTTATTTTTTTATCTTAGGCATCGCCAGTCTAAAGAGCTTGCTCGCCTCTTTGTCAAAGGGGGCTTATATGTCATCTGTGTATTATAATCTTTTGACGAAATTGCGAGAGTGAATTTAGAGTTGTCAGTGCACTTGATCAAAGACGTTTTCTATAGCTTTATTTATTGCTTATCTGATCTCATTGGGATAATAGTCTAAAACTCTTCTATTAAATGAATAGGTTAAATTTTATGAAAAACCACCTATTTATTTGGTTAAGAAAACTATTCAAAACACAATTAAGTAATTACAACTCATAAACATCATTGCTGGATCATTAAATCAGCGCATAAAATAACACAGACACTACAGAATACACAAAATACTTTTAGAATGAGAAAATTTAACAAAATCTTCACCGTTTACAAGATTCATCCCAAAACTTTATTGATTCTAAACAATAATGTATCACTTGCATAATCAGATGGAAGTAAAAATAATACTACACGTGCCAGGAAGAGTGTGACACAGTAAAATACTGAGAAACTCATTAGTTAGAAATAAATATTTTTCCTATGATTGTTTATCTAGGCGTTAGGCGTTGGGTGAATTTATGCATCGCGCGAACTCTTTTGGGTTGCAAACCAAAAATAACTGCAAAAAAATTATATAGTTCTATAATGAAACTATATAATCTACTAACGACTTCCTAGGTCTAATAGTTCAATTAATAAAAACAATCGATTTGAAGACATTGTGGTCGACTGCTCTATCATAAGTGCTTATGTTGGCCACCAGGATGCGTCGTAGGGCTAAGAGGTGTTGGTTGTGAAGGTTAATAAATAATGTGACCATATAGTACTTGTGATTCGTGAGTTAGTTTATGAGGTACAATTTAAACTTTGTTTACTGTCTTCATATATCTTAAAATTTCATGTTACTTGTTTGGTCCAAATTTGTGGATCTGGAGAAATTCCAGGACGTGGTTGAAATTTTTATAAAGTCTAATTCATAATTATATTGTTATTAAAATATATTAATATTTATTTGAAAACGAGTGGATGTTTTCTCAGTTCAATACAGCTGCCCAATTTAAATTTATTTAATTCTGTTGAATTAGTTAATACAAATGGTGTTTGGACATTGTATTTTAAGTGTTACATTAAGTGTTATATTCCTTGTGTTTTATGCACTTAAAGTTTATTTTGTTTTAAATACTGTTTGACTAATGTTATTTGATAACTTGTTTAAATATGCGATTTATATATCGCTTATATATATCGCTATTATCGTTTAATATATTACGATCTTGTTTGTGCTTTGTATTGCTTACTAAGGGATAAATAATTCCTTAGTATCTGCTAGCAAGTTGGATATTTCAGTGTATTGAGCTTTTTGTTGCGTCATTGGTATTCGTCATAGGCTATAAAAAAAAGATCTAAAACTATCATGCTGTTAAATTAGACAATTTGATGCGTAAAGTAGAAGAGGGTTTGTAATTTATTTTTTCTTTGGAAGTTGTGTTTGAGTTTTTGTCGAGTATATTTAAGAGTATATTTCATACGCTGCGACAGAGACGGATAACTAAAGGGTGCCTTCAATAAAATATAAAAGCAAACAGTATTTGTTAAGCCTTGGATACAAAGATTTATAATAACTTTATAACAAACGGGAGAGTATGGGACGTATTAGATGGAGTTGTTATTGTAAGAGTAGACACATGGTAAAATAGGAAGAGAAACCTAGTATAAATAAATAAGTAAATGAATATATATTAAATAAATATGAAAAACAAATTATTTAATAGGTTTTGTAGAATATTTTATTGTCGGTGTAATTTGATTATTAAAAAGGCTTCGATGAAACCACAGTATGTAAATCCATAAAGTGCATGTCAACTCTTAATATTTCTAGGGGTTAAACTGTTTTTATATACATAAATCTATATTTAGAATGCCTAAAGTGTACCGGGAGGTTCGAGTACAAGTATTGACGTTTGAAAAATAATTACAGTGTTTTCTATAAAGTAAATCCCTATTCAATAAGATTTGTATTAATTGTGAATGAATACTTTTATTTTAACTTATTAGTGTATTTTTCAATTTCTAATAGATCGCACTGTCTTGCTATATATATATATATATATATATATATATATATATATATATATATATATATATATATTAAATTAAAAATATTTCAAAAACAAGAATACTTTTAATGAATATATTTATTCAAAGCTTTTCGCCAATAAAATAGTACCAGCATCTTCAGGAAAATAATTATCTAAAAAAAAATCTCAAATTTTTTTATCTTAAGATATCTAAAGACTTTTTTTAGATAATTATTTTCCAGAAAATGCTGGTACTATTTTATCGGCGAAAAGCTTTGAATAAATATATTCATTAAAAGTATTCTTGTTTTTGAAATATTTTTAATTTATTAACTATATTACAAGAAAATATATCATCATATTAATATATAAATATATATATATATATATATATATATATATATATATATATATATACATACATATTTATTGTACAGATATTATTCTTTAATAAAAGTGGATGACAATTGATGTTATTACCGTTTTTTCAAATATGTAGTAAATAATTAATTATAAAAAATTGAGGGTAAGGACGAATTCGAACTGAGTTTCTTCATGTTTGAGGTATAGCGCCTTAGCACTGAATCAATTTTCCCGTTGCTAGAAATTTACTTCTCAGAGATGTGTATGAATTTTTTTTGCCCTCATATGGTTGTCATCGAAACCGTCACCCCCGAAACCTTAAATTCCTGCATCACAATATTATAAATAATGCTCTAAGATTAAAAAAGAATAAAATAAACAAACAAACTGAATTAGGGGTATTGAACCATGCCTCACAAACGGACAATGCGAAAAGAAACATAATGCAGGCGACGACAAAAATAAAGCGTATAAATAGGAAGAAACAAAAATACTAGTTCAATACATTACATAGAAAGTAAAATGGAGAATTGCAAGGAAATTTTTGTCCCTTATTATTTTTATTCTGGCATATATATAGAGCCTGTACAAATTTATAATAAATATAATTATAAAATAAAAAGAATCTAAAATAAAATGTTTGTTTGTTGATTTAAGTAGGAATTGACTTTTTTTAAATGATGTAATTTTGTTAAATAAATGCCCCTGAAGATGACATTGTTTGCATGTCGAAACGTTGGACAATAAATGATAAGTTTTATCTAAACATTTTAATAATCATTAGTTTTACAAGGTATATTATATAACCGAAATATGATACAAATTAACATCAGACTAATCTGAAAATAATCACAGATAAAATAAAATCAGTTACATTTTTGAAGCGGATAAAACTTTTTCTGTCTGTAAATACATATTGACAATTAATAATGTTTATGCTACTCGTGGGCTCTCTAATATACTTAACAATTAAGTGTTTGTTACGAGTAAGCTTAGGCCTACTTGTAAGAAGAAAGGTTTTACTTTGAGGGAAAAGGAACGAGCCGTTATTAATTCTTCGCAAAGAAGTCGAGTTTCAGCGTCTACTCATCTGAAACTAATTACGCGTTTGTCATGGACTCCAACTTTCGCAGAACAAGGAAGTGCAGACGGACGGAGGGGCGACACATGCTGCGCCCTAGGATTGCATCTCAGTACCAATAACACAAAGTTAAAGGTCGTGCCATAAATTTCCCACCTTGTTAACACCCCTCGGAAGGAGGAATTTTAATTTGATTTTGTTGCGCACCTTTCGTTGCCCGCACGTGCGTTGCCCGTTGTAAACTTATATTACTTTAGGATGTGTTTGTACGTGATTGGAATGTCAAACTTAGGGGTTTTATAGTGGTACCAACATTCGGCGGTGAAATCTGAAAGCGGGACTCGGCCCAGTGTAAACAGCTTGAGGTTAGCGAAATACCTGTTTCCACGGGCTTAACCGCATGCTTTATAGTCGCTTTTGAATCACAATGTAGATAGATGGTTTCTAAATATAATACAAAGGTAGCAAAAGTAAGAAACTAGACAGAAAGGTTGACAATAATACTAATAAGGTCAAATTAATTTTTATAATTGACTTGTACAAATAGTTTTAAAATCATAAATCAAACCCCACTTCATAATTTACAACAGTTAAATCCTTTACAACCACAACTCTCCGGATACAACTTAAATCTACTTGTATAATTATATTAATATACAAGTAACGCCTTAGCGCGTTACGAAGTAACTCCATTTTTAAAAACTTTACAATTGTACTTCTATTTCGAAACGCGTCAACAAAGAAAAACATTTTACTGTTAGGAAAAGCAGAAAATTGTACTAAAATGTATATTAAATGATCATTTTCAAAGTTTTTAATATTTCTGCTGTTATTTCTATTACGTTTACGTATTTCTGATGACGTTCTTTACACCTGATATATAAATAGCATTTACTTGTTATATATCAATGACGTGTGAATACTTCTTAAGAAACACTGTTTTTGATATAGTGGGTATAGGTATTGTCCAAATAAATGCTAGTCTATTTGGTCAAAATTAAAAATAAGGTTTAAGATCAGGATAGGTTTTTTGAAAATATTTTATGCCATATAAACGTTTAAATAATTCTAAAAACATATCTTTTACAAATACTGTTACATTCTAGTTTATTATGTTAGAAAATCGTTTCCCAGAGGGTGTCATGCGGAATCCACAATAAAGCCCAAACAATAACAACGCTTAGCGATTAGTCAACTATTAGAAGTGCATGGAAATAACAATTTCAATAAACTGGGTTAAAGAAGAGACAGACTCTCCGTATATAAACTCCCAGAGACTTTCTTTTTTCTCACATGATAAATTATTACTACTGCATCTTCCTTGTACCATAAAATGAGGTCTTTTAACTGATAAAAAGTAAAGTTTTTAATAAATTCCTTCTATTATCTCACACTTTCATGAAGTATATCTTATAAAAATTTTCAATTGGTAATTAAATACGTTTTTATTCAACCATCAAGTTCAAATGCATTTCATTTAACCTATAGTGGGTGACAATTGATGTTAATCAAGTTTTTTCAAATATTTATTTAATAATTCAATTATTTAAATTTGAGGGTCTATCCGGATTCGAACTATGAATCTTCTTGTTCAAAGTCTAGCGCGATTTGGCAGTGTGCCAACTTCCCAATACCAAGAAATGAATTTCACAAAGACGTATATCAATTTATTCCCCCATATAGCTGACATCGAAACCTCCATAGTACAACCTTAAACTGTTGCCATGGTTACCACAAATAGTGATGTTAAGTTGAAAAAGAATGAAAGGAATAAAACAAACTGGATTTAAGCAAACAATGATAAATTTGTTTTCTTGACCTCAGTGGGAATTTACTTTTTATAACAAATTTTTATTACTTGTTTTCTTAATAGAGATTAAGTATTTATTACGAGGTATTAAAGTATTCGTGCGTGTTAAAAAGGCTTATTTCATAATTTATTAGAAATATTATAATCTTTAAAATATCTTGAATAAATAAAGCCTTATTTCTTAATTTATTAGAAATATTATAATTTTTAAGATATCTTGAATAAATAAAACAATGTATTTGAATAATGTACTCCGACTAATTATTTTTCTCGTCAGAAGTCCAAGTTCCTGGATCTTACGTAACGGTCGTTGTGTGCAGTTACCACTTGTAAATTTTGTTTATTGTAGCTTCTACAAAAACATTTGATATACCTTAGCCTTAGAAGAAATCTTAGCACATCATTTTATTAATCACTAGCAACCAGCTAATGAATCTCTCTTATTCTACCTTTTGAATTCATCCGTGGACAAGTTCGATAAGAAACTGCATAGTAATGATACAGGAACCGGAAGTTGGACATGGTCTAGACTACACACGAGTGACTCACGCTGCAGGAAATAGTCTCTAGCTATTGACGTCAGTTCACATCCTACACCTGTCCTTGGATGCGCTACGTTGTGTGTAGTAAGGAATTTACAATAACACAGAAACTAACAAGGTTTTAAATATCCCCGATTGCTTTACATAAACTTGACAAATTTTTTATAGTTTTTGGAAAAATGAGGACTATTGTCGAATAATGTAAACATTCAACTGAATCAAAAATTCCAGTAAAATATTTTACATAAACAATACATTTTCGTTTTTTTATATCAGCCTACATCTTACGTATGTCTACTGTAAATACTGAATCACGGTATATTAGTTTGTGTAACAACTGTAGGTAAAGAAAATAAAAGATATAAACAAAACTCACAAAATAATCATTTATTGACTAAGGAGTTTCAATGACAAAACCATCATCATCAGTGAGTGTTACTACAAACTCTAAGTTACAACTATCCCCAACGCGTTTCACTGACAAAGTCATCATCATCATAAGTGAATATTGCTACTACAAACTGAAGCTTTCAACTAAGGTGAAAGTAAGGTTACACTTCTATATGAATACAATGGGTATTGCCACGCCCACCTGTCAAAATAACAGTTATTAACATTACTTGAAAAATGATACATCAAATAGAAATGTATACCTAACTTATTAATTGTAATAAAATTCTTAACCATACACATAATTACATGTAAATATATAGATAAGTAATATTTCACTATTATTATTATTATTTTATAGATGTTGTAAGTCAGAGTTTGTAGTAGCAATACTAACTGATGATGATGATGACTTTGTCATTGAAACGCGTATGAGTCAATAAATAATTAATATGTGAGTTTTGTATTTGTATTTTATTTATTTTAACATAAACTTCCAAGCTCAGCTCAGAGAATAGTTGCATAACCGTAGGTAAATTTATCACTTAGAAAATGGAAAAGAACTCGACTCCGTCTTTTTCTAAAATTACTGAATAAATCATAATAACAAAGAGAATAACTAGGAAAACAATTTCTCAGATTTACCATCATCTTCCACCCTCTTTCTGATAGTCCTTTTATTTTTGGCGTTCTTTCTTTCCCTCTCTCTTTTTGCTTACCCGCACGAGCGTGTGTGTATGCGATACGACAGGAAATTTAGCATTGGATTGTAAATAATATTAAAAAGTGTTTATGATTTTATTAAAACTTTAATGAAAAATTAAATAAAGAGTGAAGAGAATAAATAGTTACTTGAGTTTATTTAAGCAAAATGTATTTAATTAATAAATTTGATATCGCGAGTGATAAAATCGATACTGAAATATTGAAAATAGAACTGAAAAATACTAACTGTGAAGTAAATGCATTAGAAAATTCATTGAAACTTCCATAGACTTAGAATAGTGTCATATAAACAATAGTGGTAATTAGGATGGTAACATAGAAAATATTACAAAAATACCGAATAATTAGTAAAAAAGGATAAATTAAAATTAAGAAGTACGATAATTCCTGTAAACCCACAATCTTTATACAACAGATCGAGAACCAATGGAAGTCGTAAGGTTAGATTTGAAGTCAGGGGTGGGTTAACGGTTGTCGGCGCATAAAATGAAAACACAAGCAGAATTAGGTGGCGTAAAAAAAAATAAAATCTCACCAGATCCCGGACGTCGTAATGTTAGTTTGTAGGTAGAAGTTTGGCCTGGAGGCTGAGATGGACACATAAAAAAACACACTAGTGTGCGTAGTTTAAAAGTGCTATTAAAACTATTCTCGGAAGCATATTTGTAAGACTTTTCTGTACATATTTTCCTGTATGATCTCGTCACAATAAATTATCCGCCCTCCAATCCCTTGCCCCTTGCAAGCACTAACTACAACCCCCCCCCCCAAGTTAGAATCCTTGGCACTTTGTGCTTTCAGTTTCCAGGGCAACAATCCAGCTCTCGCTGCTACAATTTACATAGGAGTCGCGGACCGAGCCGGTTAATTTCGGAAAGCGCTCGGCCGCAATCACAGAACAGTGAGCGGCCGAGGCGGAAGATTCGCGCGTTGATGTGTTTATGATTGTCGAGATAAACAACGGAGCATTGTACTACGAGACAATACAACCATTACGTTTACGAGCCTCTTGGTGGGCGACGGGCGCCGGGCTGCTCTGCCGGCAATTTAGTTCGGATGAGGAACTCCTACATTTCAAGAATCCGCATTACGTTGTGGTGTACTAGTTTGTTGGCAGAATGTACCATGAAGAACTGCGCTTAGACTTCCATGACCCTTAAAAATATCGGTTTAGATAGAAAGGTTAAGTGAACTTTCCGACTGATATTAGTTGCCTTGTTAAACATTTCATAGTACAAATTCATTTTTTTAAAAAATATCCTAATGCATAATATAATATTTTTATGAATAATTCAATATATTGTAATCTCAATATTTATTGTAATGATGATAGTTTACATTTTTTTTAAAAAATATTACCACTTTTAAATGTTTTTTAATATTTCTGTTGCTATAATTTTAATTTTGTAAGTGAAAACTTCTTTACGCGCGGAAAACAAAACTTGAGATTAAAACATTGCTTTCGCGTAACGCTATTTCTGAAACGCATACCTTACAGCATATACCTTACAGCATATGATTTCATGTAACAGCTGATTTTCTGTTATAGGTAATGTTATGGAACCGCATTGTACATTATTATGAAAGAGTTTTGAACTGTTATTAAATATATTAATTTATTTAAATTTTGACAAACCTCAATTCAAATAATTTAATAAAATTATAATAATAAGTTATGTATTTTTATTTCAATTTTTGAAAGGAAAACACTTCCTTATAAGGAACCGTCTTATACTTTTTTATAAACTGATTTAAATTTTTGTTAAAAATTTGTAACCAGTGATCATATAAAAAAGGCATTTTGTTACCCACATTATTATATAATTAACCACAATAAAAATTATTTTTTATTAAATACATTTTTTAAATAAAGATGTAAAAATTGAATGAAAAATGTAGGCCTATGACTTAAATTTTTCTGGCGTTTTCCATGAAACTTTTCCGACACTATTAGCTCAATTTTATCACTTCTGCCGGGTCTCATCTAAAAGCCAGAACAAATTTTATTTAGTTATTTATTTTTTATAATTTAATATTAGTTTTAAATTATTAAAAGCAATGATGATTTATTTTTTTTAAACAAATATTTTCCCAATACATTTGAAAGGGTATTGTATAATTCTATCAACACGTTTGTATTAACTTATTATTTGCTTAATTAAAATGCTTGTTAACGATGAGTTTTCCGATTTATATGAAGTCACTAAATTTCCAAATTTACTTAACCTTATTATAGAAAAGCCTAGGTCTACGATAAAGTCTCTTGCTGTACGTTCTAAGGATAAATGATTCAATTTCAGTTTCACTGTGCAATAGTAGGGGTGAGTTTGTATAATTTAATTAGTTTATTGTGTGTGGATTTGTTGGTTGGTGTTTTTAACTTTTTTCTGTTTATAAATTTAAAACTACCACGAATAATATTTGTAGTACTGTTTGTACTTGTTTGTAATAATTGTATATTACTCGTCGTGGAGAAATAGTGATTATTTGAAATAACAAGTATGGTTATGTTTCAACTGTATATGTTTTAATCTTTATGCTTTTAGGGGTTCATTACTAGCTTTTAAATTTCTTCTTAAAATGTCAGTTTGGAAACATTTACAGCTTAAAAATAAAACAATAAACTAGCAAACCGAGGTTAAATAGAAGAAAATATAATATAATTATTAAAATTAAAATTATTACCTAGTTAATAATGACAAAATGCAGGGAAATATCTACAAATAGGTATATCTACACTATGTCTATGTACTCTAAATATGTACGTATTCTACTCTAAATATCTATAATTATATTTATTTATTTAGTTAAAAATTATTATAGCATTATTTTTTAAATAATTCTAGAGTTTTGATTTTAGCAATCAATAAGTAATCCGATTTTAAGATTTAGTAGAATTAGGCAGTATTTAATGAAACATAGAATGAAACATGCATCGAAAATGAAGATATAGGAATGCTAAGAGTCGCTTATTCTTACACTACAAAAAGGTGGGGACCTGGGTGAATGAGATTAGGAGGAGTTGGAAGGGGCAGCTCGCATTAATTTCTATATAGTTTTAAAATGTATTAAATACATAATTGTTAAAGTTAATAGTCTGTTCCTAATACAACAACCCCCTCAAGTTACAAATTATTTTTCTTCACCTTAAATACCCACATTGGTCTGAAAACTACAACGAACTATACAATTTTAAAACGTTGCAAAAAAATGTGTTTACTGATATTAAATTACATTTAAATGCCTGAAATGAACACAACAAATAAATCGAACAAATATTAACTTTTCATAAGTTCAAAATTACACAAGCATAAATAATCAAAGACATATAAATTAAAACATAAAGTTTCTAAAATTCGATCAAATTAAATTATACATTTTATATTAATGAAAATATGTGTAACTCTTTCAGAAGGGTTCAATGTATTATGTATAATTTACTGAGTATTTTTTGAAATAATAACTTAAGTAAGTTAATTGTATTTAAATTCAAGCGACTAGCAACATATGGCCGTACTTCAATCAGTTTTTTTTTTTATTTCGCCCTTAATTAACATTCAAGTCTAAAATTCATTCCAAGGAAGTACATATAATAATTGTTACAATCAGACAGGCCTGAGATGTTTGCAAAAATCATAAAATGTACACGACCCCTTTATGTTACAATAATGTAAAATACCAACATAAAATCACAATTATCGATAAAGATTATTTTATCACCCTTAGCATATAACTTTGTTACATATTTGAGTTGTGTCTTACTAATTATACGTTGTAAACATCCCACTTCCTTTTAACCGTTCCGCAAATAGCGGTTCGGCCTTCCGCCTAGCATATAACTTATTCCTAGTGGGACAATATTTTAACTAAAGATTGCATTCCGGTATACATAGTATGAACCGCTTAGTTAAAAGTAGCTTTACTTTAGTATCTTGTTTTACCTCAGCAATTTCCATATTGTTCAAGCAGCGAGTGCTTATAATGTACCGTGTAATATATTGGAATATGATGAGATATATACCATTTTCTTTCGATACTTTGGTAAAGTATATATATATATATATATATATATATATATATATATATATATATATATATATATATATATATATATATATATATATATATATATACTTATATTTATATATAGGCCTATATATATATATATATATATATATATATATATATTTATATATATTTATATATTTATATATATATATATATATATATATATATATATATATATATATAAGTAAATTTACGTTATCTAGAGAGGTACTTATATCTAATCATTTATTATAGTAACGTACGTTATTACAACATTTGTCCTGGGTCATTAACGTAGACCTAGATTATGTACATAAGACACATACACGCACACGCGCGCACACACACACACACACACACACACACACACACACACACACACACACACACACACACACACACACACACACACACACACACACACACACACACACACACACACACACACACACACACACACACACACACACACACACACATACACACACACACACACACACACACACACACACACACACACACACACACACACAAATACATACAAATACACACACCAAATTTTTATTCGCCTACGTGTATGTTATTGATAAGAACTATTTACAAACAAATATACAATACTCATTCTTTAAGCTTATCGCTAGCAAGCAGTGTCAGCATTATCAAGAATAGCCTGTGTTTGCAACCTATATTATCAAAAAAATGTAAAAGATACCTGTATAAGTACAGTACGTAAAATAATTTAGTATAACACCACTGGCTAATTGAACGGTGTAAAATCACAAAGGTCCGTTGCAAGTTCACGAACACTGCAATGTCCCTGCGGAACAGTCACTTGAATTTATTTAGTCGTACTAAAATAATCTTTTTTTTTGGTACACATGTGTCCATTAGCTACGAATCTTTCTTCTGAGAACTTTGCATTTCTTGATTGTGTTGGTTGTGTATCGATTCCTAAGCGTTCATTGGGGCTACAATTACTAAATGCTCGTCTAGTCTAGACGCTCGTCTCGATTTTCTTAATGCGTCCTTTTCTAGACCCAATGTTTCGTCTATGCACCTCTCAATATCCATTCTCTTACGCCACTTGTTATACTCTTTAATAAAATTGTCAGGTTTGTTTGTTTCCCCTACTATTTAATTTTTTTACAGTAATATGCTATAAATGTATCCATTTTTGTACAAATTTTAAGGACATATTACAGGCTGAAACCTAATGCCAAATGTTTTAAAGTGAAAGTTTTCTTCATATTTTTTTAATAACAAATGTACTGGAAACGTATTTTAATTTTACGAATAAAATGTTACTAAACAATGTAAAATAACTATAAAAATGAAAATAGCCCTCATCAATCATTATAACATTGAATCATGATAAATAATTAAGTTTGATAAACTCACCTCCAAAACTATATATATATGATGAATAGCTACTATCCGGATTACATCTGTTCATTCTGCAGTGCATAAAATCGCAGTTCCGACATTTCGCTAGGATCTCATCTAGGATTGACGATAGTTAAGATGTACAACAGTTCAACAACAGTTGAAGTGCGAATTACAGTGAGGTAAGATTCATACTTCAACTGTTGTTGGGTTCACTTCGTCTATAGATGAGATTCTAGCGAAACGTTGGAACTGCAATTTTATGCACTGCAGAACGAAAATATGTAATCCGGATAGTAACTATTCATCAGATATATATATATATAACAATTAAAATACAATTACTATAATTATTGTAATAGCAGTAGATCTTAACGTTTTCACTACACCATAACGTCTGGAATCCTTCACCATGTTTTTTAGCAAATTCACTTCGGTACTTAAACAATTTAATTTCGACAAAACCTACCTGATTTTACTGAAATGTCTCAGCACATTTTCTATAAACCGTTTACGTAGTTGCAAAAGCAGCGAGCACGTGTTAGGATTTTTTATTGGTCTTCAATTATCACCATCTATAATCACGGTACCGCCAGCTCCTACCCACAGATTAGACCGGACACAGATTGTCAGGTGAATAAATCTACTCGCAACAATAAGTATTCTCGTAAACAATTTAAGAGTTTCATCGAAAAATCTACAGTGAATAAGTAAAGTTTGTTTCATTTCCTTTTTAACATTTAGAGATGAATTAAAAGTGTAAAAACAAGATTTTATTTGTTACATAATAACTATCTCTTATTTTTTTCTATAAGAAATAAAAAAACTTGGAAAATAATAAGTTACAAATTTTCTTTCCCCTATGCTTTGCCTGTAGGCCCTAATTATGTTAATATTTTGAGTTTTTTAAAGACTAAATAATCTTACCTTTTTGAATCCATCGGATTGGGTTTCGGTTACAACAGGCTCGTACAACTCTGCACATGCGACAAAAATGTTTAACGCCAGATCCGAGCACTGAAACAAAAGTCCTCAAACGATAATTTATGAAGCAATAAACCAACAACACCAATCTGTCCTCGTGTTACCGGACTTTGTATCACTTTTAGGAAATTTTTGATTCGACCATAAAAAAGCAATTTCTTGTTTTACTTTTTATTGTTTTGGGGGTGTGACAACGCAACGTTTCCTTTATTGGCGTTTTTTGTCCAGCATTTCTGAACGCTACATCAAGTGCTCGAAGGATCTCGATCCCGGGGAGAATTTCCAACACAATTGAAGTAAATGTTTTTATTTAAGTCGTACATTCATTATGTAAATTGCAATTCGAAATATGTAGAGCCTCTAGATTTTTTACCTGTGTGTTTTGAAAAAGGGCGATATTATTTATCACTGATATTTAATTATTTCGTATACCATTAGGAATCTGAAAAGTTAGTTTAGATGGGAAACCAGTGGCACGCACCAAGTTTTATATTTATATTAATTTATTACAAATAAACGTTATCAAATAAAAGTGTACAATAAAATAGGTATACACTCAGATAAAAATGTTTCAACACTTATACATTAACGTCAAGACAATACCTCTTGTAAAACTTTTATCGATACAACCAAATAGAAAGTAAGTACTGTATAAAAAAATATTCTACAAGGAACTATACCACAAAAGACTCAGTCATCGTAGGTGATCCAGAAGTAGAGTCTTATAAATATTTGTTTATTTTCAGTTTCGACTGATTTATTTAATTATAAATACCTATTTAACTTCTAGGTCACAGTATCGAAGATTTTATTATCTCTGCAATAGAAGTGGATCGTTGGTAAAAGTAAGATATAGAAATAGTTTATAATAGTGCTTATTCGTCTCTATGGATGGGAGAGGAGCGGTTCAAGTCCCCAACAATCCATGGGGGAGATTATTGACCCACTTGTGCTCACGTGTGTACGCGGTGAAGACACGTGACTAAAGTGCACAAAGGACAACTAGAGATCACGTACGAGGCACTAAGCATAGATAAGTAGATAATACTTAAGTATATAAGTAGATAACGTGTACCGGTGAAGTACATGCGCTCCTAAACCAGGGTGGAATAGAAAATCGTGTGTGCTTCTATGCTCTAGGAAAACTCTCGGCAACAAGTTCTGTTTTGCATGGGAGAGAGCAGTGGCCTATGTAGTATCTTGTGCGTTCTTTAGGTTGACCTAATCTCCTCGCTACAATCTCATACCATACTTTGACTGTAATATTTTTTTTTCTATTTTAAACATGTTAATACATACCTGATGAATAACGATTGCAGAACATGACCTTATATTTTCTCTAATTAACACATCATTAGACCGTAACCTCACTGTGCAAATATTCTGTTAGTAGATTTTGAAACCCGTGTAGTTATTTCTAAAGATTAAACACACACAAGTCCACTAGAAAAATTGCATTATTATATTCGCTCTATTAGCTCACACTCTCCCGATATATATATATATATATATATATATATATATATATATATATATATACATACATATATATACGTATATATATATATATATATATATATATATATATAATCATATATATATATATATATATATATATATATATATAATCATATATATATATATATATATATATATATATATATATATATATATATATATCTTGTACAAATTTTCAATAGTTAATAAACTACGTTTTTTTCATCCAGTCAAATTCAAATGCATTTCTTTTACCCTATATTGAATGACACTTGATGCTAAGAAAGTTATTTCAAATATTTATTCAATAGTCAAATTATAAAATTTGTTGGGACCATCGAGATTCTAACTATGAATCTTTATGTTCCAAGTCTATGGAGCTTTGGCATTTTGCCAACTTTCCAATACCAAGAAATTAATATGTCATAGCCGTATATGAATATTTTTCCCCCATCTGGACCTCCATTGTACAACCTTAAACTGTTGCCATGGTTACCACAAAATATCATAAATAGTACTGTAAGGTTAAAAATGAATGAAACGAATAAAATAAACAAACTGGAAATAAGCAAACATTGATCAAATTTATGTTTCTTGACCTCATTAGGAATTTACTTGAGTTCTTTTTCTTTATAAGACTTGTTTTTATATTTTTTATTAGACTAGACGTGACCTAGTTCGTATTTCTATTTCAACCTAGAAACGATTACCCGAATCGTTAAAATCCGTACTGAAGAACGTTTAGTTTACAAAAGCAGGAGATGTTTACCCCCCCCCCCTTTGACCTTTACCTGGTATCTTTTGTCTTCATAACGTTCTTAACATTTTCTTCAAGCGTTCTTGCAAGGACTTAATTTATACCACATATTTACATCTCTCACTTTCCAATCTAATTTTCAAAAACATATTTTTCCGTCCATACCACCTCAGACCTTTTTAGTTACTAAATGTGGTCACTAAAACATTAAATATAACAAAAACATATTTTTCCGTCCATACCACCTCAGACCTTTTTAGTTACTAAATGTGGTCACTAAAACATTAAAGATAACAAAAACATATTTTCCGTCCATACCACCTCAGACCTTTTTAGTTACTAAATGTGGTCACTAAAACATTAAAGATAACAAAAACATATTTTTCCGTCCATACCACCTCAGACCTTTTTAGTTACTAAATGTGGTCACTAAAACATTAAAGATAACAAAAACATATTTTTCCGTCCATACCACCTCAGACCTTTTTAGTTACTAAATGTGGTCACTAAAACATTAAAGATAACAAAAACATATTTTTCCGACCATACCACCTCAGACCTTTTTAGTTACTAAATGTGGTCACTAAAACATTAAAGATAACAAAAACACATTTTTCCGTCCATACCACCTCAGACCTTTTTAGTTACTAAATGTGGTCACTAAAACATTAAAGATAACAAAAACATATTTTTCCGTCCATACCACCTCAGACCTTTTTAGTTACTAAATGTGGTCACTAAAACATTAAAGATAACAAAAACATATTTTTCCGTCCATACCACCTCAGACCTTTTTAGTTACTAAATGTGGTCACTAAAACATTAAAGATAACAAAAACACATTTTTCCGTCCATACCACCTCAGACCTTTTTAGTTACTAAATGTGGTCACTAAAACATTAAAGATAACAAAAACATATTTTTCCGTTCACACCACCTCAGAACTTTTTAGTTACTAAATGTGGTTACTAAAACATTAAAGATAACAAAAACATATTTTTCCGTCCATACTACCTCAGATCTTTTTAGTTACTAAATGTGGTCACTAAAACATTAAAGATAACAAAAACATATTTTTCCGTCCATACTACCTCAGACCTTTTTAGTTACTAGATGTGGTCACTAAAACGTTAAAGATAACAAAAACACATTTTTCCGTCCATACCACTTCAGACCTTTTTAGTTACTAAATGTGGTCACTAAAACATTAAAGATAACAAAAACACATTTTTCCGTCCATACCACCTCATACCTTTTTAGTTACTAAATGTGGTCACTAAAACATTAAAGATAACAAAAACACATTTTTCCGTCCATACCACCTCATACCTTTTTAGTTACTAAATGTGGTCACTAAAACATTAAAGATAACAAAAACATAGTTTTCCGTCCATACCACCTCAGACCTTTTTAGTTACTAAATGTGGTCACTAAAACATTAAAGATAACAAAAACACATTTTTCCGTCCATACCACCTCATACCTTTTTAGTTACTAAATGTGGTCACTAAAACATTAAAGATAACAAAAACATAGTTTTCCGTCCATACCACCTCATACCTTTTTAGTTACTAAATGTGGTCACTAAAACATTAAAGATAACAAAAACATAGTTTTCCGTCCATACCACCTCAGACCTTTTTAGTTACTAAATGTGGTCACTAAAACATTAAAGATAACAAAAACATAGTTTTCCGTCCATACCACCTCATACCTTTTTAGTTACTAAATGTGGTCACTAAAACATTAAAGATAACAAAAACACATTTTTCCGTCCATACCACCTCATACCTTTTTAGTTACTAAATGTGGTCACTAAAACATTAAAGATAACAAAAACATAGTTTTCCGTCCGTACCACCTCAGACCTTTTTAGTTACTAAATGTGGTCACTAAAACATTAAAGATAACAAAAACATAGTTTTCCGTCCATACCACCTCAGACCTTTTTTGTTACTAAATGTGGTCACTAAAACATTAAAGATAACAAAAACATAAATTGAAAAACAAAACAAAATGACAACAAACATTACATTAGTGTCCTTATTGAAATTAGGCCCTTCGGGATTGTATCATAACGGCATCGTTCACTTTAAGTAAACGCCAGGTTAGAGTGGAGTGGATAACAACTGCTCCAATCCTGGACGGAGCCGATAACACCTTTATTGCGTCTTAGTGTTGTAAAGAATATTCGCAGTGGAACTGGTGACTATTATTACAAGCAGTTAACCGAAGTGCGCAGTATGTGTGCGCAGTAGGACCATTAGAGACAAGCTGCAGAGGATTATCTGATTATTGCAGGCGAGTACATTTGTTTTCTTTTATTTTAATGGAAGCTAAAGGTGGAGAAATTTTACACTGGCGTTATGAGATCGTTGAAAAATAATCTCCACATATCAAAGGTGAATACTGTTAAATTTAAATATCATTATAAATTATATATTATATACATAAATACAAAATTATATAAAGTATTCTAACTACTAGAAATGATAAGCTTTTATATTAAGGGTGATCATTCGGTCTCTCACGTAGATTGAGTTATTTACTCTTACAACATTAGCATTAGACACGAAATATAGTATTAGAATCGTCAATCCATTTCCCTATCAGTTAACGGTAGTATTTGAATATTATTTCACTGATACACTCTACTGATATATGTAACAGGTTTTAACAGGCGACATTGTTCTTATACCCAGATGGAAATGTTAAATAACAAATTTGTGACAAACAGGTAAAAGTGAAAGAGTTGTTTAAACGATTTTATTATTATTGATAAATTATTTATTGTATACAAGTATTGATATAAATTTCCCCAAAACAATGTATAATTTATTAAAAAATTCAAATTTAGAATGACTTTACAGATTATGAACTGTATTAAACGTTAAGAAAGTAGAACTACGTTTAAAAATTGAAATTTGTTCTACAATCTTCTTCCACAGTTCTCCATTTTTCGTTAAAAAGTTATGATCCCCTCATTACATCCGATTATGTTGATTTTGATGAATTTCTTTTCCTATAAATCTACACAGACTACACTAGTGGCTATATGTTTATATTTCTCTTTTTCTTTACATACAAAATTTGAATTTCTTAAATTTCATTAATAAAAATTAATTATTCACCATCCGCGGCTTCCGCTTCCATTGTCGAAATACCAGCTACCAAGACATCAGGTGAATGACGAAAAAATGGCTCTAGTTCCCCTCCTCCTATAATTAATTGGTCAATCCGGATATCAATGGTTCGAGCCAGAAGGCAAAGCAGTTGGATGTGGACAGGAAAAATTCATTTCCAAAATCCCTCTGAATCCTGCTATCAGAAGAAATTGAAGGGTGCTTCTGTCCGTCAGGTCAGGAGTTCCGCTTTTCTCCACCAATGTACCTATTGTGCTAGTAACTTTCGAGGAGGTGGTGTGCTGGGAGTTTTTCGATCACCTCAAGGTTGTAGTCACGGACCAGATTGTGAACATTCTAACGGAAGCGTTCGTCTCACGGATCAGGAATACTTACCTGGATTAGCGGTTGCAGTATTCTTCTGCAGAGGAAGACATTGAGGTAAAACGGACGATTAAGCTCGATAACGAGACTCGGGGGAAGTTAGCCCTGCCTAAGGAATTGTTCAAAAGTGACGGTGCCGGTACAGCCACCTACACAGCTAAGTCGACTGGAGCCGAGAGTGTTCACTGGCTGATAAGGCTTTAGAACGATTAAAAAGACAAAAAGAGGAAAGCCTACTCGTAAAACGCGGGAGGTAACCTTCAGGTGGACCTGCAAGGACCCAGAGAGTGAGATTGAGTGTGTGAAGTAGAATGAAATATAAGGAGTGGTATATTAATTTATTTTTCCAAATACCATGATAAATATAGTGACTTTTGTTATACCGCCCGCTTGGATTAATTACTTCTTTCCAATTCAAACAAGAGATGTGAGTACGCAAGTATTAGTGTAACAACATAAAGTCTATTCCTGTGTACAAAATAAATCATATCAGGACAATAAAACCGCGAAACACAGCGCTTCAAGTCATAAAATACACATAGGAATACAAACAATAATTCTTGTAATTGACAATTTATTGCTTGATTTTTTTTGTTATTTTTTTTCAAACTTCGTATTTTTTAGTAGATTTGCAATTTAAAAATACAACTTTCACTCCCAAGTATTTACGATGGTACAAATATATTTGGAATTAATTTAAACCGCTGAAAAAGATACAAAATTAATTGGCCGCGACATAAATATACGTTATCTTAAACAGGGATCGAAGACAGCCAATTGAACAGTGTAGTGCAGCGAACGAGCGCAGCAGCTTTGAAGCGCGGACTACTTGTCACGGCCGACAGTAGACAAGTGTTCTGGTGTCAGGAGCGAGCAAGGCGCTGGGTATGCAAATCGGCGCGTAGGCGGCACGTTCATTAATGTAATTGAATTTTAACGCTGGAGGAAGGTCGGACGAGGGAAAGAAACCCGGAGCCAGTTGCTTCCTTCTCCGGTGGCAGTAGTAGATGATTAGGCGGGAAACTAATTCATTTTGGCAATAAGCTTCTGAAAAGCGTTAGATGCAAAACTTAACAATGGACACAAATTGTTAAATAGAAGATAATAACAAAGGCAACTGTTGCATGATTTGTATTCAACTAAATAAAACCTCTTGAATAAGAAATAAACATCTATGCGTACATTATCGATTACAAAACAATCACTTTTAGAAGAAGGTTTCAAAAAATGCAGTTGTGTTGAGTAGTTTTGTGATAAATTGCCCTGACTATTGCTTTGCATTTATCTAATACAACCCTTCCCCAAAAGCCTTGATCATAAACTTCTACCACCAGACATTGTCCGTGACAATCGTTGCAAAACTTAGGAGGCCACCAAACCCGCTTCTTCTCTGACTGACTGACTGCTTTGCAATGGAAATGTAGATAAGGATACAAGGAAAAGAGTTTATTTTTTAATAAGAATTATTCGAATGAAAGGAAAAAAATTCTCAAGGATTTACTTAATCTAAGATTGAAAGAGTATCAAATTAGTCATTATTAGATACACTATACTACTCCACTGCCAGATCACTTATAGATGAACCAGCCACAGCTAGAGCATTTCTAGAAGAACCGGTCACAATAGAAGCACTTCTAGACAAACCAGTCACAACAGGAGAACTTCTAGAAGAACCCACCACAACAGAAGCACTTCTAGAAGAACCAGCCATAGCACGAACACTTCTAGAAGAACCGGTCACAACAAGAGCTCTTCTAGAAGAACCAGTCACAACAGGAGTACTTCTAGAAGAACCAGTCACAACAGGAGTACTTCTAGAAGAACCAGCCACAACAGGAGCCCTTCTAGAAGAACCAGCCACAACACGAACACTTCTAGAAGAACCAGCCCCAACAAGAGCTCTTCTAAAAGAACCAGTCACAGCAGGAGTACTTCTAGAAGAACCAGTCACAACAGGAGTACTTCTAGAAGAACCAGCCACAACAGGAGTACTTCTATGAGAACTAGCCACAACACGAGCACTTCTAGAAGAACCAGTCACAACAAGAGCTCTTCTAGAAGAACCAGTCACAACAGGAGAACTTCTAGAAGAACCCGTCACAACAAGAGCACTTCTAGAAAAACAAGCCACAATAGGAGCAATTCCAGAAGAAATTCACATATTACGATAAAGCGCAGAACAGGATTAACCTGTCTTATTCTTGATAATGAATAAAATTGTGTTTAAAATTTTAAAAATCTGATACATATTAAGATTTTTGCGATAAAGTTACCTTGAACAGATAATTAGGCGGCATTCATAGATTATTCTGGGTCTTACAATATTTGTTCTGAATGGACTGATTTAATTACAAAAGTTCATGTGGTTGGATGTGAATTTCTTTTACTTGGAATTAGCAGTAATAAAACCTCAAATATGTGGACTGATTTTTATCAACTTCCAAGCGAGTCGCTTGGAGATCGATAAATGATGGTAATTAAAACAAGATTCGTTTATTTCAACTTTCGATTTAAACCTGTTTATATCGATTGCGTTTAATTGAGCGGACCTATTTTTATTACCGATTTAATGACCATTAGATTTAGATTTGATAGTTTTTTTTACATGAACTCCGTTTCAGGCCATTATCGAGAATTAGGTACAAAAAATGTTTGTAATGAGATGCCTTCCCCCTTTATCTTGGTGTTCAATCAGCATTAATTTTGGGACGACGTGTTCGTTGCAAGAACTGATCGTCTAAAAACTTCACTCATAAGATATAATAATACCAAAAAGGAGGGAGTGTGTCTTTAGGAAATATTACATTTTAAGTAATTGCAAGTTAACAAATAATGGAATAAAAGTTGATACATGTATTTTTATGTGTAAAAGTGTCATCGACGTGGCTACATTTGACACGTTTCCGAACCTAAAACTCTTTGTAATTATCAATATTAAACCGAAAAATGACAGTGATCAGCGGTAGTAAATAGATAAACACCGCGAGAATATCTTTAAGTACAGGTAGTATAATCGGTAATTTTGGCGGTTCATTAGTCATCTTCGACTCAATCTCCTTACGTTGTTCTCCTTTTCTTCCCAACTGATAAATAATACAATTAAACCTAATTAAAAACAGGTTTTAAAATCGCACTTGAATAAGAGCTCAACCATCCTACTGTTATTTTGGAAATAGTTGTGAAAAAACTGATAAAACTTTCTTTAATACGCTCCTTGGCAGGAACGCTTATATGTAGTAACTCTGTCTCTGAACAATATAGAATTACTGAAATATGAATATTAAAATTAAAATTTGGAAGTAGTAATTATTTAAAAACTTGGTAGTACTGATAACGGTAGGGTTTGTAAAGTATGTAAACTAAAAGGATAATTTGGAGTTTGACTGTGTCAGCTGAATTGCAACTTAATTTCTGTTGCGTTTAGTACCAATAGTGTCCTGTACGCAAGACGTAAAATCATTCTAATACTACCCATAAAACTTTGTGTGATATTTCGACTGAGCAACGAAGAGATTTAAAGTCTTATGAACAACTACAATATGGTTCAATATTAAGCAACTTATATGATTTGTTATTTATTATTATTTTTGTGGTATTAGGGTTCTTTCCAATATTTTCATTGTAATGTATTGTACCATTGTGCTCTTGATATTGTATATAAACCTACAAAACATTTTAAAATGCATGTCTTCTTTCGGCCATCATATTGGCTACTTTTATTCTGTCACTATGCATATCACAGTTTGGTAAGCCGATTTTTTACAACAAGTTCCTCAGACATATTCGCTTTATTATTTTCATCTTTTTCAACAGAGTAATAATAATAAATGGAATTATTATCAGCTATAAAATCCTTATATCTACATCAAATCGTAACAAATACATCGATGACAACATTTTACAATCTAATAATCCGAAAGAAAACAATTATCCTATAGGCCTATATTATAGTTCCTAATTTAGTTTCTATAGTAATGAATTTTCATTAAAAAACAAATATTATTTTTAAACAATTTATTATATTTAATAAATAAAAATAATATATTACAATATTTTAAATATATTTTTTGTATACAAAGTTTTCTATTATTACAGTTTTTATTGAAATGTGTTTGTGGTTTGGCTAATGGCCCATTCATAAGCTGTTCAGTTAATTGTGAACTCTTAGTGTTCTTTAATAAACATAGCTAATATAATAATGTATTAAAACTATATTATTATAAAAGTATCTGACAAAGGTAACAATAAACAGCGATCGAATGTGTGCACCCACTCTAGATACACTGCCTAAAGACCACCTAACCGCGTTTCCCTTTTTTTCTGACTTTCATTAAACGGACATACCTAGATTACCTCTGTAATATTGAATATTGCAATATAGTTAAAGTGTTTTCTGGTAGGATATTTCATTACCAGTCAATAGAATTACCATTAATATTTTACCTATTCTGATCCTTTTTCTATTTCCTTTTTCATTCCCGATATTTTACTATATTTTTCAAGTCCCTGTATTTTCTGTAAGTTTCAATAATTTATAATAATATCCTGTAATTATCTACCTTTAAAGAATTTTTAACATTGCTTTCCAGTAACGCAACCAGAAATTCCTTCTGTTCAAGGGGTTGGTATTGAAATTTAAAGAGTAGAATAAATGTATACCTCCAAAGTAAAATTTGTTTAATTAAATTCATTAAACGGACGCTATTCTAAGGTTTAAATTTAAACATATTTTGAAAAACATAAGTTAAAATCTTCCAGGCAATTTAAAAATTTTCTTTTCACAAACATTTCTACAAAAAAATATTGAGTTTTCTAGATCCCTTTAAATGTTCTTTAGGCCTCATTGTCTGTTACAGCAATTTTCTCATGGATATGTCACAACTAAGCTTACTTCGTAAGTTTTATTTCTCAAATATGGCTCCCGCTAAACGAGTCAAGCACATTCTCAACACACATTTACGAACAGCGCGTACACAGCTCTGACATCTCTGTTAACTCATACCTAATTATAATATTTGAATTTTTTCAGGAGAGTTTGAAAATAATATTTGTAGCATTACTACCAAAAAAAGTTTAATATTTTAGCCGATAAAAATTTTAAAAAAATTATCATCTTTCTAGTCGGGGTTGACCTTGAACCCCCCCCCCCCATCGGCAGGCCCTGCTGCCTAAAAGATATCCCAAGTAGTTTGATATTTGCAGAAGTGTAGAGAAACAGTTATTTACGAAACAGTGAAAGTTGTGATGATCGTGAGGATCACCGTCGTTAAGTATTAAAACTTTATCTCGGCCTATATCTTACATAAGCTAGTTTACAATAAACATTTTATAGTCAAACTAAAATAATGGTATTTATGGTGCAATGAAAGTATTAATACATCCCATAATAGTATACTTGGCGTGATACATTGTTGCACCGACCGTAGTGATCTGATGATTGGTTAAACAATCGTTAGAGAACAATTCACAACCATATCCCAGAATTGCTTTGAAGGTAAATCGACTACCATTAAAACTATCACTGTCTTATTGATATATTTATATACAAACGCCTGATAGATCATTCGTCTACTAAATGTAATAATAATATTTGACTTGGTCTAGAATTTTTATGATCGTAAACGTAATACGTTTATTTAAACCATTTAATAGAGTTTATAGCTAGATTTGTTTTGTTAGCTATAAACGTAGGCAATAGTTTGTTTAAACTAATAATTTAGGTACTATGTACCTAAAACCTTATTATTCTAAGCTAATTAAAAGTGTTCCTTATGAGAAAAAAAGGTCAAATGTTGTATACATATCTCGTATGTACAGTGACCTATCTTTATAGACTCACTATCAAGATAATGCCACAGAGACTAGAAACATCATACAGAATATCAATGAAGGCACGATGTGGAGAATGCACTAGTGCAATCACTAGATCATACGGTCGCTACTGTCAATGCATAAACTTCATCAGTAAATAATGCTAAATGAACTGCTGACAAACACTTCCACTTCCACTATGGTTTTGGAATGAAATTTAGGAAATCAACGTTGGGTTGTTACCGATTTGGTTGATACCTCGATAGTAGTGAGCCTAGCATCAAAGTCAAAACGATTGAGTTTTTATAGGGTCCTACTCGTTCACACTGTATGTTATGTGTCTGTTCTATAAATATGAATCTAGTGAAGGTATAAAATAAAAACTGGACAAGTGTTTATGTATGTGTGTGTGTGTGTGGGTGTGTGTGTGTGTGTGTGTGTGAGTGCGCGCGTGCGTGCGTAAATGCGTGCATGCGTGCGTGTGCGTGTGTGTGTGTGTGCGTGTGTGTGTGTGTGTTTGTGAAACTATATATCATGTTTATGTTTAATGTTTCATGAGTTATGAAAGAGCTGTACGCACAGACTTAGAAGCTCAGAGTCGAGCAAGCCATGAATTTATCTCTAAACTTGACTAGAATGAAAACTATAAAAAGTAGTATTCATACGATAAATAGAAGCCGACATGATCAAGGCGAATTCCACCATTTATGTATGCAATTGCACGAAAATTTCCAGACAAGTTTCAATCATAATTTCGAATGAAATTGTAGCTTTTGATTACATTTTGGAGATTATTCACATAAGCTGATTAAGGGGTGTACAAACTTTTAATGTCAACCCAATTAGCCCTAAATAACGACTTGTAACTTACCTTAAAGTAATTTATGGTAAGATATAGTTTACATTTTAGAAATGTGTTTTTAACCATCATTAACATTGAACAAATATAATGTTATTTTTGTAATGCATATATTACAGTAATGGTGAAGTACAACAAAGTATAACAAAGTATATACAAGTATAACTATTGCTATGATATTATTACTTAAAATGAATCACAATTCAAAAATTGTTTAAAAAGCTATGTCCTTTACTCATTTTATTTCTTATGTATTCATCATGATATTTACAATTCAGAATTTTTTAAAAATCAATCAAAACTTATCATCATGACGAACTTAGGACGAAGTTGAATCAGGATTGGACTAATTTTGTAGAGTTCAAAGTTCATTAGCTTCTCCTGATGTTTGCAACTGTGGTGGTACTCTTCCTAGTAGGATACGTTTAGCATAATTAAATCTATAAACCATTTCCTGTATTGTCATTCTTAGCACAATTTTATTCTGCGGCGTTAGGGTCTTAATGTGTCGTAAAAGCTTGAGTCCTCAAAGTCGTTATTTAGCTGTAGCTGTTGAATTGTCAATTTCTTTGCCTCTAGTCTAATCAAGGCACTACAAAATGAATCTTTCGATTGTTTTCATTTTTATTAATTTTGAAAAGATAATTTTTTTGGTTCATTTCAGTCACTTTCTTCATCCAAAATAATGTTTTCTGAAACTGATTGAGTAACCTCTGGTATTTCAGAATCAGCACAACCCTTATTGGTCCTACTACAACTTCGTCTTATAGTTTATCCAAAACGAAACAGTTGCGATCTACTACGTCCTTCTGGTCTCAGAGTGTTTTTTTCTGGTTCATTGTCTACGATGCGAGTTGTCTGTGAACACCGATTATAGATCAAATAAAACAAACTGGCTTGAACGCTCTGCTTTGCTGTATTATAACATTGATGACGCATCGATGAGCTGCGCTTCAGTGTGCGCAGGCAACCATGGGTAATCAGCTTGTTTTCGCCGCTTTGCTCGCTGCTCCAGTATGTTTTCAGCTCTCCTTTTTGTTTGACATTTTCGTTTTCATCATTAGGTCAGTAATTTTAAATTTCAAACGAGGCTAAACACTTCCTTTTTTGGGGTCTTATCGAATTTAAAAACCAAATATCCACAGAAAATATATTTTTCGTATCAGGTCCAGAACTAAGTGGCTTACCATGTTTTGTTAAAACTACAGATTTCGTCATTAGATCAGTCATTTTAATTTTCACCAAGACAAAAAAAGCCTCCATTTTGGGATCTTATTGAGTATGAAAACCAAATATCTACAGTAAAACTATATCTCGTAGCAGATTCCAAAAGTAAGTGGCTACCATGATTTGTTAAAACCACAGATCGGCGTCTACAGGTCTGTAAGTCTTCATATCTGAATTACTCTAAGTAGTCACGGATATTCATATCTGAAAGATAACGCTGTAGAATTCTAATAACTCTTTTAAGGAGGCCTAATCAAATCAGCCATACGTTGATGCAACAGAGGACATCAAAATAAATCCGGCTCTCAATTTTGAATCTATTCCCCTACGTGTGTGAAACATTTACAGCATTAAAATTCAGCTGATGAAGGTGTTGGCGAAGTTTTCGGATGGACCTACCTATGTTAATTAATCGGGTACCGGTAGCCCGCCCGGACCATTTACATAACGAGGATGGCGTGCGTTTGCTACCGGCAGACGATCCTGGCGCAGATAACCGGCCGGCAATTTAACACTTTTTGTGTTTGTGTGGAATCATTTTGTTGTTTTTTCCGAGCGACGACTGATTTGTGTTTAATTGAAGATATCGTCAACATGCGATACGAGTCGGTAATGTTTGAAACTTTATGGAGCCGGAGCCAATCGGAAACAATTAATTAATGTATTTCGGATTTGGTGAGTTGAAACGGAGAGTGGTTCGATTGCGGAGCTCGCTCTGGAGACACGCTATACTGTCACGTGGAGCTGGGAAAATAAGACTGGTGGTTTTTTTTATAATCCCGTCTAATGGAACTGATATAACCCTCTGAAGTCACGGAGAGAAGAGTAAAAAAATGTTGGAACACACGAGGCCGGATATAATTTATTAAATAGGGACAAATTTAAATTAGAGCTCTTAAGCCTAAATGCTATTTTATATAGAATTAGAATTATTTATTACATCCATCTATCGGAAGATTATAACATACTGAAGTGACCAAATGAAAAGGAAGAACGAAATATTTCTAAGCTTTTCATTAGGGAATACTGTATAGCCTATATTACATTTTGTAATTTTAATCTGTTCAGCATATCCAAAGGTCGGGGAAAAACTTCACAATATTCCATTTTGCGAATGAAATATTAAAATTATTTCAAAACCCGTTGAAGTTTCGGCAATACAAACAGTTCAGCTTCTGTGAGTTGTAGCTTACCAACAGCCTTATTGCAAGTGTACGTGATTAAACTAATGATAAGAAACAAGGTTTAATTTCACGTCAAAAGTTTGAAATTAAATAGCTTTTTAGCGACCTTTTATAATCATTAGCAAGTGTTTTATTGTATAAGTTTTTAAGAAGAAAGAAAAATGGTGAAAAGAGGAAGAGAGTTGAGACTCAGAGACCCAGCCTCTCGGCTCTTATATCCAAGCCACAAAGTACAAAAAGGTAGGGGAATAATTCAGAGGGTATTGGCAGTTAAGTGTTTGAATTCTAACTCCATTAATCCATCCTCAAACTCGCGACCAGCCCCCCCTCGGATGACTAACGTCAGTCCCGATACGGAGAGGTTGGTGCCTCGTCTACAAGTCTTTCGAACTCACTGTAAGGGCTTAACTGGTGACCGGCTCCCCCTGGAACGAGACGAACATCAAGTAGACACCACGGTTTCGACCGGTTCCAGAGCTACTCAGGGTCAGTATTACCTTTAAAACGGCTAGGTTTTCCGTACCTCTCGGGTATTATACCCACTCTCGGTTGGCCTTACATAAGGGCCGGACCTTCAGAGACCAGGGACTTGATCCTAGGTGGGCATAAATCGATCCTGTTAGACCTTAAAAACACTATTTACAGACAACACTCCTCGAACGTCAGAGTTTTTAAACATATCTTAACGTGTTGTTAGTATAACCTCCTCAAGAGCCTAATATTAAATATAACAGTAATGTTGAATAGCCGTACAAAATACTAACCAATATATAATGTTACAAAATTAGGAAACAAAATCAAAAGTACATTTTATTGTAACAGGTGAAGTTTTAAAATCAGCAGAAACTCAAATGTCTGGGTGTTATAGTTAATATCTCCATGATTGAAGCTACTACACTTTGACAGTTGCGCAAGTAGTATTACAGAAAGAGGATGGTAATGAAATCGAAACGTTGAACATTTGTATTCAAATAAAGTTTGACTTTCAATGTGTGTTGACTATTATTGGTCATTATAAAACCTGATTAATTAAAACACATTATATAATAAAATTTTTAACATTTAATATTCGTACTTGTAATGATTTAATTATTTATCTTTGAATTAATGAGTAGAGAGACAAAATAAGATTCACAGAACCTTCCTGTTTTTATAGCCGAAACATAGATCTTATTAAATAACAAATATAACATATTCTGTAATATAAAACCAGTCTCATTTCTAAAGGGTTGTATTTGGTTACTCTAGGTTATGACAAAGAAATTCTACATACATTAACACTAGTTCTATGTTTAGAACTTATTTATCTTTCGAGCTTCAGTGGTAACATAATAGTTAAAGTAATAATTTCAAAATTTTTAATAACAAATTCAAGAATTAAATAATAAGGTTTTAATTTAATGTATAATTAAACATTGTAAAAAGTTCTATTTAAAAGGTAATACGAAACTTCACCCTAAAACCTTTTATAAAAAAAAATCTTTAGAACAGGTCCTTTGCATTGTTTTATCTACACAAGGATACAGCGCTGTTTAGTCGACTCTCATTCACAAATTAGAGCCATATCTATTTTACCAGGTATATCATCACTGTCGATAAATAGTATTTTTTTAAATATAAATAACATCAGTGGCGGTAGTGGTTAAAATAAACTGCAAAAAACAGATTTCTATGTACACAAAAGAATATAGTATTTCATATCATCCAATAACTTCATTATGAACTCCTTCCGCTAAATTATGGAGACGAACTCCATCCGTTGTAAAATTATGTAATCTACGGAAATCCTCCTTACGTATGAAACCGAAGAGAAAATGTAATCTTGTGCTTCAACTATGATTTTACTTACCTAGCGAGCTTCCTACTGTCAACCCTCTCAAGCGATACTGGGTGTAACGTGAGGCACCACTTTATAACCTCAGTACAGAGTACAGTGGAGCATCAGTAATCCGGACGTCAAAAATCTGGAGCGTCGCAAATCCAGATCGTGGTTTCAGCGAGCACGGTACTCGGTGTGAAGAGCGGGGTATCTAAACTTAGTGTTACCTTTGTTATAAATGCAAAGAATTGGATTTTCGACGCTGTACTGTATGTCCATTTAGTTACGGGACCCTATACACATGATGCCTTGATATCCGCTGTATTATCTACTAGGGGATGAATAAGATACGCAAGTTTTTAAGATACGTAATCTTTTAGTGTCGTTAGGAGGGGATGATAACAAAATGGCTGGCAACTTTAAAAAAATTCAAGTAATAAAATAAAGAAAATAATAAATAAAAGAAATAATTAAAATAAGAGGGTAACCATAGAACAAAATAAGCGTTTGTCTGGATCAAGAAACATCTCCCTAACAAAAGGCAATCCATTAGATACATCAGAATGGAAGACTTTTGTCAAATGATATAAATTCAGGACTAAATTCCAGACAGGACGAAGTTTTCCACGAATGTGCAAGTCACATTTAATAACACAACAAAAGGTTTTACAAAATATGCTACAAAGTTGTACGTAATCTTGATCTTAGTAAACAGTTTTTACTCGTTTCAATCGGTTTTATTCTCATCATTATTATTTTTTTGTTATAATTTTATTGCTTCAAATTTTTTATTTTATACGATATTTTATAACCAGTTGTCACGCAATAAATCCAAGTTGCGTGCCCTGTTGCCAAGACACCAAAACGAAATGTCCCTGCACGCAAATAGACAGATGCACGCTAGTCTGTGGTGTAGGAGGCAGTGCATCTACACGCCACCCTTCCGCCGGAAGTCTTTGATGAGATCAGTTAATTTCTGTTTTATTCTCTTCAGATAATAGTAATTTCTGAATTACCAATTCTGAACAGAATTATAAAAATAACTTTATCTGGCTAAGCAATAACATACGCTTTCATCTGGCGCGCCGTTGAGGAGGACTAAATGCGTTGGTGGGACGGTCCAACAGCTGAGGAACTTCAGATTACCTACTTACAGTTCAAAGATATAATTGTGACACTGATGCGATATTGAAAAAAATGAATGAAAAAAATTTTGAAAGAAAATCTTGAACGAATAGAAATTTTATATAAGTTCATTGTCACTATATATTTAGCAAGCAAATTGTATTATGAACTTGATATATTTTTTTAACAAATTTTAAAAAGCAAGCAATATAAAAAAAACTGTTAAGTAAATTCATACTGAATTTAACAAAATAAATTTTTATTTTTGTTACCCCAGAGCACTATTTGTGATATTGTATGGTAACCATGGCAACAGTTTAAGGTTGTACAATGGAGGTTTCGGCGACAACTAGATGGGAGGGGGAATTCATATACATCTTTAAGTTATATAAATCTAGGAATTGGAAAGTTGGATCAGTGCCTAAGCGGTAAACGTCGAACATGAAGAGTCGTAATTCGAATCCGGCGGGACCCCACTAATTTTATAATTTATTTATTGAATAAATATTTGAAAAACTGTATTATCACAAATTGCTATTCACTATAGGTTGAAAATAATTTCTTTTGAACTTAATTGAATGAATAAAAACGTATATTATTAACGATTGAAAATTTGTACAAGATATACATCAGGGGAGTGTGCGCTAATAGAAGGAATTTATTAAACATTTTAAAATTAGGAATTATATGAAATTGAGATGTATACTGTAAAAGGAATGTTTTCCTTACAGTTTTTTGTATAAAACTGATAGTTTTATAAAACGAAATTTCACTTTTATCCAGGTCAAGTGGTTGCTGTGGTTAAAAGGATTTTGTAGCCTATGGAGAACGTCGAGTCACATTGACACAGATAATAACTATAGCAGAATTGTCCCTGGCCAGCACGTAACGTTTGAATTATATTACCTCAGCAAATATTTCGAAGCGTAATAAATGATGTATTAAAATCACTAGAATATTCGACAAGTTTATCAGCCTAATCGAAAAAGTTTTAACAATGTTTACCAAATGTTTTACACACTATTTAACTCTAAAACAACGCTAATGATGTTCTCCTTCAAAACTGCCTTTATTCCATTTTAAAAGCTCTTTTCCATTTACCAACAACAAAGGCTAACTTATTTTTCTTTATCAATGACAATTAATAAAACATAAGGTTACACGGTTTCTTACATATTTATAACCCAAAACCAAAAATTAATTTCAACATGAAGTCAATTTGAAATGTAATTTAAGCTTCTCACGGACCTTACCTCAACCAGCCTTACCCTCGATAACCTTCGGCTAACTCCTCCACTCACCTCGTTGCCCTCTCCTTGTCCGTAAGAAAGTAATGGCTTATCGCTTGACTACGAAACCTAGTACGAGACCTGTATCTCAAGGAATAAACCTCTCAGGGGAACCAACCCCTGAATTTGTTACAAAAACCTATTAGCCTCCTATAAGCCTTTTCCTGCTCCTTTCTGGGTAGTAGAATCTTTGAGAGACACTTTTGACTTAAACACTACAGTTGGATACCTAGTGAATTTATTTTATCTTAAAGGAAAAACAAAGCTAATTGGAAAATATAACTTTTTTACATTTGAATATATTATTAACTAGTTATTTTTACAGGATTTATCTTCTTATATTTTATTCAACCTGAAATTACACTTACCCTGCTATCTAGTTTCAGGTTAATTGTGCAGATTATGTATCCTTATTAAATCTACATTATTATTACTAACACACACACACACACACGCACACACACACTTACACACACACACACACACACACACACACACACACACACACACACACACTTACACACACACACACACACACACACACACACACACACACACACACACACATATATATATATAAATATATATATTCTTTTCTAATAATATCAAAAAGACAAAATTTCATAATATATATATACTAACATTAACTCAATTTCAATTACTATAATTAATTTTTTCACATAATTTTGTTTATCCAACTTAAATTTCACATATCTTACAGTCTTGTTAATATATAAACATTTTAAGGTTAACCTATCTAGTTAATAGGCTATGCCTTTTAATACAATATTCATTTAATTCACCCCTTTTCACAATTATCTGCCATGTCAATAACAGATTTCTATCAGTTACTCAAGAATAATTGCATTATCTACTACTTGTACCCTCCTTTCTACTTTTCTACTTCTACTTTAACCGTTTCTACATTTTGCTTATTTCCGTTGACTGCTACACCTAATACAGGCAGAAGAATGAAGTGATAAAATGGTTGCATGGTGATGGGAATAATCATGGCATGACATGTGTAAGGTTTGAAAGACATACTCTTTATTAGAGTCATAAATAAATATTTCTCTCAATCTAAGAAGTAAGTTAGAGAAGGGTTGGAGGAGTTAATAGAATGAAGTGATAAAATGGTTGCATGGTGATGGGAATAATCATGGCATGACATGTGTAAGGTTTGAAAGACATACTCTTTATTAGTCATAAATAAATATTTCTCTCAATCTAAGAAGTAAGTTAGAGAAGGGTTGGAGGAGTTAATAGAATGAAGTGATAAAATGGTTGCATGGTGATGGGAATAATCATGGCATGACATGTGTAAGGTTTGAAAGACATACTCTTTATTAGAGTCATAAATAAATATTTCTCTCAATCTAAGAAGTAAGTTAGAGAAGGGTTGGAGGAGTTAATAGAATGAAGTGATAAAATGGTTGCATGGTGATGGGAAAAATCATGGCAACACGAGTATAAAGTTTAAAAGACCTACTCCTTATTAGAGTCATACATAAATAAATTTTTTCAATCATGGAAGTAAGTTAGAAAGTGGTTGAGGGAGTTACACCAATAGAATTAAGTGATAAAAGGATAACATGGTGTTGGGAATAATCAAGACATTACAAGTGTAAGGTTTAAAAGACAAACTCTTAATGACAATCACATGTAAACATTTTCCCTTGTGTAAGACGTAACTAATGGAGGGGTTGGTGGAGTTAAGGTAGAGCAATGAAGTGGTAAAATGATTACATGATTTTGGGAAAAGGCTATAATTATTGTCTCACCAGTGTAAGGTTTAAAAGACCTACTCCTTTTAAGAGTCATACATAATTATTTTTCCCTGTGTAAGAAGTAAGTTAGGGTGAGGTAGGTGAAATTAAGTTAGGTCAATGAAGTGATGAAATGGTTACATGATGTTTGGAATAGGGGATAATCCTGGCATCACGAGTGTTAGGTATAAAAGATCCATTCTTTATAGTCTTACAGTATCCCGCTTTGTAAAAAGTAAGTAAGGGAGGAGTAGGTGGAGTTAAGGCAGGCTAATGAAGTAATAAAATGATTACATGATGTTGGGAATATCATGAAATCACGACTGTAACTTTTAAAAGATCCATTCTTTATAGTCTTACAGTATCCCGCTTTGTAAAAAGTAAGTAAGGGAGGAGTAGGTGGAGTTAAGGCAGGCTAATGAAGTAATAAAATGATTACATGATGTTGGGAATATCATGAAATCACGACTGTAACTTTTAAAAGACCTACTCTTTATTAGAGTAATACATTAATAAATCCTCCTTTGTAAGGAGTAAGTTAGGGAGGAGTAGGTCGAATTGAGGCAGGCTAATGAAGTAATAAAATGATTACATGATGTTAGGAATATCATGAAATCACGACTGTAACTTTTAAAAGATCCATTCTTTATAGTCTTACAGTATCCCGCTTTGTAAAAAGTAAGTAAGGGAGGAGTAGGTGGAGTTAAGGCAGGCTAATGAAGTAATAAAATCATTACATGATGTTGGGAATATCATGAAATCACGACTGTAACTTTTAAAAGACCTACTCTTTATTAGAGTAATACATTAATAAATCCTCCTTTGTAAGGAGTAAGTTAGGGAGGAGTATGTCGAATTGAGGCAGGCTAATGAAGTAATAAAATGATTACATGATGTTGGGAATATCATGAAATCACGACTGTAACTTTTAAAAGACCTACTCTTTATTAGAGTAATACATTAATAAATCCTCCTTTGTAAGGAGTAAGTTAGGGAGGAGTAGGTCGAATTAAGGCAGGCTAATGAAGTAATAAAATGATTACATGATATTGGGAATATCATGAAATCACGACTGTAACTTTTAAAAGACCTACTCTTTATTAGAGTAATACATTAATAAATCCTCCTTTGTAAGGAGTAAGTTAGGGAGGAGTAGGTCGAATTGAGGCAGGCTAATGAAGTAATAAAATGATTACATGATGTTAGGAATATCATGAAATCACGACTGTAACTTTTAAAAGATCCATTCTTTATAGTCTTACAGTATCCCGCTTTGTAAAAAGTAAGTAAGGGAGGAGTAGGTGGAGTTAAGGCAGGCTAATGAAGTAATAAAATGATTACATGATGTTGGGAATATCATGAAATCACGACTGTAACTTTTAAAAGATCCATTCTTTATAGTCTTACAGTATCCCGCTTTGTAAAAAGTAAGTAAGGGAGGAGTAGGTGGAGTTAAGGCAGGCTAATGAAGTAATAAAATGATTACATGATGTTGGGAATATCATGAAATCACGACTGTAACTTTTAAAAGACCTACTCTTTATTAGAGTAATACATTAATAAATCCTCCTTTGTAAGGAGTAAGTTAGGGAGGAGTAGGTCGAATTGAGGCAGGCTAATGAAGTAATAAAATGATTACATGATGTTAGGAATATCATGAAATCACGACTGTAACTTTTAAAAGATCCATTCTTTATAGTCTTACAGTATCCCGCTTTGTAAAAAGTAAGTAAGGGAGGAGTAGGTGGAGTTAAGGCAGGCTAATGAAGTAATAAAATGATTACATGATGTTGGGAATATCATGAAATCACGACTGTAACTTTTAAAAGACCTACTCTTTATTAGAGTAATACATTAATAAATCCTCCTTTGTAAGGAGTAAGTTAGGGAGGAGTAGGTCGAATTAAGGCAGGCTAATGAAGTAATAAAATGATTACATGATATTGGGAATATCATGAAATCACGACTGTAACTTTTAAAAGACCTACTCTTTATTAGAGTAATACATTAATAAATCCTCCTTTGTAAGGAGTAAGTTAGGGAGGAGTAGGTCGAATTGAGGCAGGCTAATGAAGTAATAAAATGATTACATGATGTTAGGAATATCATGAAATCACGACTGTAACTTTTAAAAGATCCATTCTTTATAGTCTTACAGTATCCCGCTTTGTAAAAAGTAAGTAAGGGAGGAGTAGGTGGAGTTAAGGCAGGCTAATGAAGTAATAAAATGATTACATGATGTTGGGAATATCATGAAATCACGACTGTAACTTTTAAAAGATCCATTCTTTATAGTCTTACAGTATCCCGCTTTGTAAAAAGTAAGTAAGGGAGGAGTAGGTGGAGTTAAGGCAGGCTAATGAAGTAATAAAATGATTACATGATGTTGGGAATATCATGAAATCACGACTGTAACTTTTAAAAGACCTACTCTTTATTAGAGTAATACATTAATAAATCCTCCTTTGTAAGGAGTAAGTTAGGGAGGAGTAGGTCGAATTGAGGCAGGCTAATGAAGTAATAAAATGATTACATGATGTTAGGAATATCATGAAATCACGACTGTAACTTTTAAAAGATCCATTCTTTATAGTCTTACAGTATCCCGCTTTGTAAAAAGTAAGTAAGGGAGGAGTAGGTGGAGTTAAGGCAGGCTAATGAAGTAATAAAATGATTACATGATGTTGGGAATATCATGAAATCACGACTGTAACTTTTAAAAGACCTACTCTTTATTAGAGTAATACATTAATAAATCCTCCTTTGTAAGGAGTAAGTTAGGGAGGAGTAGGTCGAATTAAGGCAGGCTAATGAAGTAATAAAATGATTACATGATATTGGGAATATCATGAAATCACGACTGTAACTTTTAAAAGACCTACTCTTTATTAGAGTAATACATTAATAAATCCTCCTTTGTAAGGAGTAAGTTAGGGAGGAGTAGGTCGAATTAAGGCAGGCTAATGAAGTAATAAAATGATTACATGATATTGGGAATATCATGAAATCACGACTGTAACTTTTAAAAGACCTACTCTTTATTAGAGTAATACATTAATAAATCCTCCTTTGTAAGGAGTAAGTTAGGGAGGAGTAGGTCGAATTAAGTCAGGCTAATCAAGGTAAAATGATTACATGATGTTGGGAATATCATGAAATCACGAGTGTAAGTTTTAAAACACCTACTCTTTATTAGAGTAATACATATATATTTCCCACTGTATATGAAGTAAATCAAGAAGGGGTAGGTTTGATTAATCTAGGGATACAATTAATAAATGATGTTGGGGTAAAGGAATATCATGGGACACGTATGTAAGGTTTCATAGACGTTCTCTATAATTAAGTCATCCGCAAGTATGATCCCTGTGTAATAATTAGCCTAAGTAAGGAGGGGTGGTGGAGTTAAGGGCGTCGAATAAAGCGACACAACTATTAAGCATGCACAAGAATATCCGTTTGTGAAGAATGTGAGTTAAGAATTGGTTAACGCAGAATGAGTTTATCCAGGTTTACAAAGGGATACAATGATTACATGATGTTGTGGTATAGGAATATCATGGCACACGTGTGTAAGGTTTTATAGACATACTCTGTCTTAGAGTCAAGCACAAGTATGTTCTCTGTCTAGGAAGTAAGCCAAGGAGGAGTAGTGATCCTAAGGCAAGCCAATAATGGGATACAATTATTACATGATATTGTGGTAGAGGATTGTTATGGCACACGTGTATAATGTTTCATAGACTTATTTTCTATTACTGTCATGCACAAGGACGTCCCCCTTTGTAGGAAATGAGTTACGGTAGGTTAGGTGAAGTTAAGATAGGCAGAACAAATGGTATTCCGAATTAGGGAAAATTATGAGTTAATAAAATGGAGTAAAAGGATTTCTCTACCGAGAAATCGTTGTACATGAACAAAGAAGAAAAATTTTATCACAACATTTTCTAACTTAATTCTTATAATATTCTACAAATAATAATTCATATCCCCCCATGTTTCTATTAAACGACCAATGTCATTGTATACTCACTCAACCACTCAATAAAATATGTGTTCAAAATATTGTATTTTCAAAATTAATCTTTTAAAATTAATTTCAAACAAAAACTACCACATCAATATAATGTTTATTATAAATGGTTGACCATTAAGGCGCAAAAGACAACCCCATCGTAATGAATCAAAGCTGACACAAAATGGAGTCAAGTCCAGGTGTCAGGTTACTGAGATATTATCTTATGAGCACTGAGCTTTGATTGTCGCCTACATGGCTGCTACCGTCCAGGCAGGTCTTACTTGTTCTTTGTTTTCCTACAAAAATCGTGATTTCATTTGGGAAAACGAGTTGGAGTTGCAATAGTCACATGAGATAATAACCAAGAATTTTTAAATTCTTTAATTTTCATTTGAGCTTACTACAAGTAGAAATATAGTGCTGGAGGAGATTTTAGTGGAATAGAATGCTAAAACTATAAATCAATGTTCTAAAAGGATTTTGTGTGTATGGAAAATATGAAAAAAAACTTTACTAGAAATGAATGGAAAATATTTTCGTAAAAGTTTTAATAATTTGTGTAACTAGAATCTAATATTTACACTGATTTGTTACTTAATCCTCATGTTAAGAGTTATTTAGCAATCTTTGAAGATGCAAAGTGTAGACGAAACATATTTTACGTTGTAAAGTTTTATTTTACGCTAATAAATTTTTCACTTACACAGCTCTGTTCTACAATTACTTATTTATTACCTGCCGCTTTGACATAGATTTTTAAAAAAATTCTAAACGTAATCTAAAATTAGAAGGAATTAAAATTTAGCCCCTTGATAGCTTTCATGACTGAAACGTGAGGATTAAGATACAAAACGTCTTTTTATAATGCTGTATGAATTTAAAAAGTATATACATTTTCAAATTTCGTCTAAAAGAAACAAAATAGTATTGTTAATATTAGGTTGAAATGCCACGAAAACAGTTTTATTTAGCCCAATAAACTTGTTTTATCTTTTTAACCCATTTAACAAATTTATTTATCACTAATTCAATAATATAATATCTCATACATTATTTTATTTATTATTATCTGCTAAACTTTAACATTAACAAAATATTAATAACGAATAGCTGATATTTTAATTTCAGTAAATTTAGCACCGTAAGTAATATTGAAATCCAAGTAACAACTCACAGCTGTCATTAAACAATAAATTAACTATCTATGAACATATCTGGCTATATGACAGCCGACTATGAAAATGGGCAGAAGAATCGAAAGTAGGAACTCTTTAGATGTTCGAGAACAAGGTACTAAGGACTTGGGTCCTTATACTTCTCTTCAGTATAACAAAAATAAATATATTCATCCAGATCTGATTATTTCAAACATTTCATATTGCAAACCTCACCTCTACCCAAACGCAGAGGTTCCCGAACTGCTCGATGATCAGAAGACTGAAGAGGAGCAAACCCTTCAAACCAGTGTAGTGTGTTGTTATGATTAATGAAGACAAAAATTATTTTGCCAATGGGCAAACTTTAGTTATATGTGCTTGTGGGAATCGTGCAAGGAAAATGAATGGTTGATCTTATAAGACCAGTTTTAAAGTAAAAAAGTAAATTCATGAAAACTTATTGAAGCATAACGTAATCGATCGAACTAATTGATCATCTTCAATATTTTATTACACGACGGTAGCCTAGGTGGCACTAATATGTGATGTACATATATGAGTACAATATATGAGTGAAATATAAAACAGAAGTATGAGGTCTGAAATAGAACCACACACTAAGGTAGCATTAGACAAGTGTTTTTCTAGTTAATTAGAGCTTAGCTAGTGAGAACTATTCACGACGGTAAAAAATAAAATAGTCAACTGAATCACACCACATATTAGTGTATATATATATATATATATATATATATATATATATATATGTGTGTGTGTGTGTGTTTGTGTGTGTGTGTGTGTGTGTGTGTGTGTGTGTGTGTGTGTGTGTGTGTGTGTGTGTGTGTGTATTTTATGGACGCCTAAAAAGCTGAATAAAAGTTAATATAACTTTAACGGACTGTTCAAAATATTCCCTGGATGGTTCGTGTGACGTTTGATGTAGATCCATCTACAGGACTTCGCCCCAGAGGCTTAGGATGGTTCATAAACCGATGCATTTATGTATGTAGCCTATTTTATTGACGCCTAAAAATCTGAATAGAAGTTAATATAACTTTAACGGACTGTTCAAAATATTCCCAGGAAAGTTCGTGTGAAGTTTGATGTAGATCCATCACCAGGGACTTCTACCAGTGGTTTAGGATAGTTCCCAAACAGGTGAATTTATGTATGTATGTATTTTTTTGACGCCTAAATCACTGAATAGAAGTTAATATAGCTTTAACGGACTATTTAAATTATTCCCGTGAAAGTTCGTGTGAAGTTTGATACAGATCCATCAACAGGACGTCTACCAGTGGTTTAGGATAGTTCCCAAACAGGTGAATTTATGTATGTATGTATTTTTTTGACGCCTAAATCACTGAATAGAAGTTAATATAGCTTTAACGGACTATTTAAATTATTCCCGTGAAAGTTCGTGTGAAGTTTGATACAGATCCATCAACAGGACGTCTACCAGTGGTTTAGGATGGTTCGAAAACCGATGAATTTATGTATGTATGTATTTTTTTGACGCCTAAATCACTAAACAGAAGTTAATATAGCTTTAACGGACTATTTAAATTATTCCCAGGAAAGTTCGTGGGAAGTTTGATGTAGATTCATCAACAGGACTTCTACCAGAGGCATAAGATGGTTCAAGAATCAATGTATGTATGTATTTATGTATGAACCTTGTTGCGTTACTAAACCACTGATTCGATCGCCATGAAACTTTTGGATATTGTTGAGTACAATCTTGGGAAGGTTTCTGCCATCGTAAGTCTCAAGGATGTAGCCAGGGGGCACAGGGGGCACGTGATCCCCCCAAAACCAATTAATTTTAGCAGAAAAATATTAACCTATAAAGGTTTTTAGTAAAACAGCTTCCCGACAGCATAAACATTTTATTCAACATTTACTTTTTAAGTACCAAAATAACATAAAATAAGACTTTCTATCTTATCTTATCGTAAGACATTTCGTTGAATTAACTCCAAACTTTGGTTGCTAACCCTAAAAACGTTTAAAATAATTAATTGGACATAATTTTGAAATTCTATGCTTCTCAACCAATTAATTTTAGTAGAAAAATATTAACCTATAAAGGTTTTTAGTCAATCAGCTTCGCGACAGCATAAACATTTTATTCAACGTTTACTTTTTAAGTACCAAAATAACATGAAATAAGAATTTCTATCTTATCTTATCTTATCGTAAGACATTTCGTTGAATTAACTCAAAACTTTGGTTGCTAACCCTAAAAACGTTTAAAATAATGAATTGGACATAATTTTGAAATTCTATGCTTCTCACATTGTATGTGGTTTGCTTACGCGTCGGAAAACTTTTTACACCATAGAGAAAAACGAAACATATTGAATATCCGAGTGCACTTCAATACATAACATTCCATCAAGAACTCTTATTGTCACATGTTTCTCGATCGACTACTATAACTTCAGCTATTATTAGGCTAATAAAATACTAAATTAAGTTCAGCTAATGTTAACACGCCATTCATTTACTTTTAGGCGGTACGAAGTTCGCCGAGTCAGCTAGATTTTAATAAAAACAAACACACTAGTTCATAACGCAATCAGACTAGTTTCGGTGACGATGTCGCCTTACTCAGTGATTGGCTACACTAAATACTGAGTAGCCAAGCACTGAGGAAGGCGAATTCGTCGCCGAAACTAGTCTGATTGCGTTATGAACTAGTTTGTTTGTTTTTATTAAAACTAACGTGTGGTGAGATTGCTTTATTTTTTACCTAATTGACCGATTTACTTCAGGTATTATTTTTTTAATTCATAATTTTAATATCACTATCCGTTGTTATTTTGTTACCGTAATCCTACAGAATTGTTTGATATTGTTTTGCTAGCGTAATCCTACATAATTACTTTTTGATAATATTTTCTTAGAGTACTTACACAACTATTTGAATTTTTTTTTTGTGACAGTAATTCTACAAATTTACTCTCATTTGTTATTTTTTAATTCTATACAACTATTGTCTATTTTTGTTTTTTTTGTTTGTTTGTTTTTCTGACAGTTTAATCCTAACAAATAACTTGCTGTTGTTATTTTGCTACAGAAATTTTGTAAAATTATTTTCTGATATTATATTGTATTTATAAAAATTATTCCTAACATCATAAATAATTGAAGAACTAAATTATTATTTCTTATATTTTGAATGAATCAAAAGTTTTAAAGATGTAAATAATTGAAATATTATTGAACTAATAATATTGGATCGTTGGAATTGAAAATCAATTCCTTCTCAAATTTTACATAGAGACAGGTCATAGAAAATAACTTATCGAATTTCCAGCTCTTACCATTAATGATTTGAAATCCGGGTAAAATATTTTGATAAAGGATTCATCTTTACGTATTCTTTGCTTTCTGAATTAATATAAGTTGAGTTTACAGCGATATAATACTAAGCAGGAGTATCTATTCGATTTATTTGACATATAGAATTTTAATACAAAACATTTTTTAAATCGAACTCTTGTAAATTGTCTTGGAGGAAAAACATTCAGGAAAATAGTTTTTATATAGATTGTTAAGCTATTGTATAATCACGATAAGAGAGACCTTAAGCATATAAGGGTTGAAAAAATAATATTTCAAATTTATAACCGTAAATATCATCTCACGTTTGTATCACGCTATACGATGTACGATATTTGATATACAAAGGGTAAAATAGGTATTTTTATAATAAAAGTGAATCTGAAACACATGTGGGAAATTTTAGAAAACTGAATTTAAATCGCATGAAAGCGTAATTCGAAATAACTATAATAATATAAAGCAGTATATTTCTATTTTTATAAATCTTTTCGCATATTTTCTTTGCGACTACTTTAAGAAGTGCAATAGTAACACGATTCTAGGATATATTTATGTTTCTGTTCTCTTTTTGAATAGTTACGGAGCAGACTTTATTGTAACAACTCCAGACCGTTTCCATGCCCGCATTACCAACATAACCTCAATACTCAAACATCTGAACCGTAAAAAAGCGTACACATAATTTACGACTTTTAAAGTCTCACAAATTTACGAGTAAAAATAACCGCCATCTTCGGCGCGTTTTGACGTGAAAATTAAATTTACAGCCGATGTGATATAAAACAGACTCCCCCTACAGGGTGTTTGTACGATCAAGAAGCTCCCAGGTACAACTTATTTACAAAACAAGTCTTTTTAGAGCCGTAAATTCAAATCATATGACACTTTGATATTTTCTAAACGGCCTAGGAGTGTCATGTTTTTACGATTGTTTTGTTGTCATTGAAATCAAGTAGGCAGGGAATTCATCACGGTCTCCGAGTCAACCCGATCTGTCGGGGGCTACTGTCCGGGATTTTATCTAATTTATCTCCGCTTAAACAACCTTTTCGTCTAATGCAGTACACGTTGATGTTCAAAATGTATTCTAAATTCAAATGCAACTTGTTAGGGAAATAATAAAAACATATTTACGACGTGGGACCACAAATTTATTTTGTTTTAAGGATATTTTGGAAATGTCTGCGAGACTTTATCGTCTGTTTCCGTAATTGTTAACAATGCTGCAATCCTTTGATTTTTGTTCGTTTATTGCCGTGGCAGAAAGATATAAAGGGCTACACATTTACGCGTAAAATAACACATTTTTCATCCAGATTTAGTAGACGTTTTTACTATGGTAGCACTGTATCTGGTTTATTAACAGCTTGGTTTCAAGGTCACCAAAATTTATAGTTTTTGTTTTAACGACTGTTTCTGTTCAAAGCAAAAAGTACGTCTGTTCGAGTTGCCATATAGATAACGTCGCCGAGTTGAACTTCAACCATTTACACTATATTCTGTTGCTATTTTTGCTTAATTAAATTACTTCTTCTTTAAATACCATAATGTTTTAAATAATTAATTAATAAATAAATATCAATATCAACCAAAATAAGCGCCTACTCTAAGTCAGGCTTGTCGAGCCTTTCATAATTGACTATAGGTGCACGTCTGTAGAAGTGTAGACGCAGTCTGAATGTGAGATATTACAGACAATTTTATAATAGGCCTATATTGAGATAACATGTTAGAACAGATAGAAAATGTCACAGAATCTATTTTAGTTCACAAACAGCAAAGGAAATGTCACTCCTATAAAAGCATGCCGAATGTCCTACTCCAGATTTCCAAGTACAGTAGAGTCTCGAATTTTCTCGTCATGATTTTTCGAGCTTCTGTTAAATTTGCGTACAGCATCAAATCGGCTGAGCAGTGGGATTACTCAGGTAAGTCGCGGCGATTGAAAATATTTCCACGTCAGTATAAGAACATATAAGAACATATCCACGCCGGATTCATATAAGAACGAAAGTCCTGATTGGATTGATAGAGGACTATTCAAAGAGTGGTTTTTAAATGAGTTTCAGCAAGAAAGTTTTTAAAAGCAAAGAATTTGCGGTATTCCGACGGGATCTCGTTTCGTCTACCATGAATTATCGAGACTCAACTGTAATGATTCCATATTGGCCACTACTCAACTTTCAAAATAAAGACTTTAAGACATATGCCTAGTTCTAAAGATAATTGGCACCCCTTGGCTAACAAAAATGGAAGGACAAATAGTTTACTTTATAAATTAAAATAAAAAGTAATTAAGGAGTCGTTAAAAATTTAATTTAATTTTACAAAAGTCATAATTAGTTCAATTTTAATGATATTTTTTGAATTTTTATTATTTTTTAGAAAATGAATACAATGTATAAATTAAAAAAAAAAATAATAAAAGGTAAATTAAATAACTTAAACCTATTTATTTAATAAAATTCTATATTTTTAATTTAAAATTGATTGGTATATATATATATATATATATATATATATATATATATATATATATATATATATATATATATATATATATATTTGTGTCATTGGGTAGGTCCTAGTAAATAAGAATAATTATTAAAAATAGGTTATGTCAGTTCAGGTTAATATATCATTAGTACTATGCAATACTATTACTTTTCTTATACATACATTTGAACTTACTAGTATAAGGTTGTAAGCTTAGACTACAGTATAATATCTATATAGCTTACACTATAGACGAAAATATAGACAAAAAGTAACGTTGCCCACGAATAATATGCACTAAATCATATAAGTTAATGGAATTTACGATTTTTCTGAACATATAAAGCGAACATTGACTAAAATTAACTACAAATTAATTACAAATGTTGGTAACTACATGAAATTATGTATTGGTTGATTACTTATATTCTATAGAAAAAAAGAATTACAGTTGTGATAAAAAAAATAAATTATTTGTGATGTTATTGTTTTCCAAACAATAATTCGATCACCTTATAGAGCTGCTATATTATAAATTCGTACTCCTTGCATCATATAATGATTGAGTTCATTTGGTATATTAAATACTCAAAAACCTCTGAGCCACAACACTTTTCTCTTTTACCCTAGAATAGATTTCAGTTACCAAGTAACCATCCTCAACGGGGTAACACACAAAGTCTTCCTTTGTCTCTACCTTTCCTTTTGTCTTAACATACAATGAGTCTTTTTCTATGTCCCTGAAGATGGTTGGTTGGTAACTGAAATATATATAAGGGTAAAATAAATTAAAAATTGTGATTCAGAAGTTTTTGACTATTTATTAATAATCAACCACAATGTATTCCTAATAAATAGTATCATTTGATTTCATTTCAATTTAATTCATATACATATATCCTGTTACTTTTAAATACATTATGTCTATTTAGCTGTAGGTCATTTTCATTTATTTATTACTTTGTTGGCAGCCTTATTTGAACAAAGGCTGTAACAAACATAGCGCATGCGCAATGAATGTTACAGCCACTTAGGTACATAAAGCCTCTGTAAGTTTATAAAGCAGAAAGACTTACAATCTAGAATTTTATTTCATATCCACAATTTTAGTTCATTAATTTTATAAATTGCTACGGAGGCACCCCCACACGTAGTGCTAACAAGACACATTAAAATATATAGGCCTACTCTTGTTTAATTTAAATAAATACACTCTTCGTTTTGACAATTTATTTACTAGGTACACACTGCGACGTTCGCGTGTGGTATATTTGCTATTCCGCTGTTGGCAGAACTTCATTACAAACTTCATAATTAATTTTCGTGAAATAGATTCCAGTAATATGTTACTCCTTATCGGGGATATTTAGCACGGAGGCTCGTTAGAGTTTTGCCTCCCGTAGCGGGGGATTTTATATGCCCCCTCCCACTTCCGCCCCCCCACGCAGAAAGCTTCCTGTGAAGCTAACGTGATTTGTTTTATGAAAACCGGAAACAAAATTTTCTCTTTATTTAGGTTTTACAAACAGAAAAAAGTTACGTAGAACCTTTGAAGCCTCGTTATAAACCCTTAATGCAATACGGCGATCTCTCTTCATTGACCTGGTCTTATAGGAAACAAATATAAGTCTTCAGAATATTTTTATTTTGGATGTACATTTCTAGTTTAAAATTAAAAAGGTATTTTTAAAAAAGAAACGAACGTAAGGCAACAACAATAGTAAATATCATAAGTACAAAGTTAAATGAAAGATTGTTTCCTAATTTTAGTGAAAACATAAATAAAAATAAGATTGTATAAATATATACATATATCTATATATTTTTTTCGCTTTGCAACACTGTTTTCTTGTATTCCGTTATCACTCCACTTTAATGTACTTGAACAAGAATCTTACTTGGTATATAATTACGTGTCCTCATTTTCGAGCATCATTCGATACTCAAATCTGTCCTCAGTCTCAGATGATGGCCGAAAATTAGGACACGTAATTAAAGTTCTTGAAAGTCGAGTTGCATATATACTAAGTAAGATTCTTGTTTAAGTACATTATTTATATTAACAAACCATAAAGTAATATACACATAAAAAATTACAATTTTACGTCCATTATTTATATTTGAATAGTTAGTTGAACCACCATCTCAGCCTAGGTATAACATTTAACCTCTTAGTACTGATGTTATTAAGCCATTCTTGTTTCAGAACGTGGATTATTTATAATATTGTTTTTTAAGATAGTTATTATTAAATTCTAGCTTCTTAAGATGATTCTGGATTCAGATCGAAACATACGACCATAGTAAATGGTGTTTGAATTTTATGCTTAACTATAACTATTGTATAAAACCAAACATTCTTTACGTTTATCCATTTTTGAACGACATTCATCAACTTTCTACTTAAAAACTCTATTCTTATTTTCTACATTTCTTCTAAGATATATTGTCTATTTATTCCTCTTACAGATAAGTTTTTGCCATACGGTTAATCTAAGGTAACATCTGTTTTCATATTTATTACTTCTGAAAAGGCTAAAAGTTTGGTATGGTATGAAGATCTTTTTTTGTTGAAAATTTTAACTTAAACGACTGTTAAAATTATTCAATATTTTTTTCCAGGCGAAAAACAAATTATGGTTATCATAGCCTAACTAAAATGTTACTTAAAATAAATTAAAATAAAAAAAAATAATTAGAAAAATTTTAAAAAGCTTTAAAAAAATTGAAAATTGAAAACAAATTTTAAAAATAAATTAAAATAAAAAAAATAAATTAAACAAATTTAAAAATAAAAAAAATGAAAATAAAAAAAAAGGTTTAAGGTTAAAAATTCAGTAAAAATAAGAATACAAAAATATTGTAAAACAAATGAAAAATTTAATAAAAAATAATTAAAATTTTGTTTTAATTTAAAAAAATATAAAAATGTAAAATAATAAAAAATTATTATTAAAAAAAATTAAAAAAATTCCATCATATTACAGAAAAGTTTAAAATTGAAGGTTCATTGCCCAAAGTCCTCTTAAGGGGTCTTTATTTACCAAATTACAATATTTAAAAAAATAACGTAAGAAAAGAAATGGGAATTCCCAATATTTTGTAAAAATGTAAATTGTGTAAGAGTAAATGAAAAGTAAAAGTGTGTGTATCATGTAATATTTATAGTGTTTTCTGTGTTAAAATGTATGTAGGACCTATCTATTAGTTTAAGTAAATAGTATTGGAAGTTCGTATACAAACAATGTCCCTTGAAAGTCATTCAAATATTATCCAAAACGTATTTTTCAATTTCATAACATCAATATCAATAGTCAATACATATTCCTATTGTATTACTTTTTTTCAAAATGTAGGCCTAATATTGATAAATTATTCGTCCTGAAGAGGACATTATGTAGTTGTCCAGACATTGGGCAATAAATTGTCAATGTTAAATTTGTCACTAATTTTATTGTCTATTTTTTTCCTTTAAATCCTCCATAAGTATATACTTGACTATCTCTAGGCGTTAGTTCCAAATGTTATTTATATTATGTGTTTAGAAAGTTGTGTGTGTGTGTGTGTGTGTGTGTGTGTGTGTGTGTGTATGTGTGTGTGCTGTATAAACTGGATTAGTGTGTGTATTTGTTTTTAAAACCTAAGTATTTCGAAACTTATTCTTTATTCGCCAAGCTCGAGAAGGTATTCTTCTTCGCATATATGACTAGTAGGTATTTAAGAAACGCTTCAAACCTACACAGATGCTGAGCAGGAAGAACAGATAAACTACTTGTCAAACAAGAACAATAAACAATAAGAAACAATACATAAGCTTATATGCAAGACAATATCTGGCATAAAGGTTATGCGGGTAGTCTTACCCGAGGCAGTTACAAGCTAATGCAGTGCATAGTTAGGTTTAATGGTTACATAAACACAAGGTATTATTGGATATTATGTCTCCTCACTTATCCTGCCTGTAAATCCTTTTGTACGAGTCAGTAAAATATAATTGTTTCAGGTACGTTAAGACACAGGGTGAAATTAAATTCATACAGACTATATCAAGTGATTGTTACTAATATAGGATAGTATTAAATTAGCTGTGGTTGAAAATAGATGAATTGAAAAGGTGGAGAACGTATTGTTTGAAATTTCATAGCTAGAATCAATTTTTCAGACAAACATGTGCGACACGTTACAGTAACCATAAATGAAGGTTTTCTTGCTGTTATTAAAAATAACAAATATTCGATTGCATTATGATTTGAGTAAACCAAACGTTAGATAAACGTTTATGGTATGTATAATTTTTACTCGTTGTAGGTGTATTTCTTTGTGAAAGAAACTTTAGCTTTTCAAAATTGATGAAAAGTCATTTTCAATTTCTTTATATAGGTTTCCGTCCACAATAAAGTATGCGACATTAGTGTATAAAATCTATAACAAGGTACAATATTGCCTGGACTGGCCACACTCGCCAATGACTTATCAGTAACGTAAAGTGTCAGGTACTCAATCTTAGTAAAAAATATGTTTCTGAAAAATGAAAAGGAAATGGTCAAATTCTTCCGCCAAGTCTCACCTCTGCATCAGTGTCCGTATAGCAATGATAAGTATCAAAGCCTACGATGTTTAATCACTATCAACAAGATTTTGTAGTTTTGGGTCTCTTCCTATACATTGTGTGTTTATCTTTACAATTGTAGTGAGCATGATTTACGTTGTCATCTTCGTCCAAAGAAGCTCTTACTTTCCGTAAACGATGTAAATTTCTAATACTCGTATATGTTCTTTACACATTGTGTGACCGGTTGACATGCGTCATTAGTTTCTTGATGCTCCCTGTTTCGCTAAACTGGCAGTAGTTAGGAGGTTCATATTTTGACAACAGATTTATGTGCCTTTTTATTTAACCCTAGATCACTTATACTACGTCAAAATAACGACGCACCATTTCAAAAATTTTTGTATTTAACACATGAGTTGTTCGCGCGGATTAATCTTCTCAGTACCGTTGTACTTACAGCATCCTGTCAGATGAGTAGTTTCGCCGCTAAAGCCTGCTTGCGACTTAGTGAAACCGATATCGCGTCGTCATTTTGGTGATACATAAGTGAACGTGTGAATTTTTTAAACATTGTGTTCTCTTTACATATTTTTGTAAAAATTCTTCAATTGTATTAAAAACCAGTTCTACAATTCACTCGTTTGTTACATTCTGTGTTTTTTGTATTTAAAATGTGTTTAACATTATTTTTTAAAACTTTTTTAAACACTTGTGTTTTACTACTTTATTAAAACATAGTCAACGTAACTATTATTTTTCTTTCTAATATTAGGATTTGTAGCGGCTTTAATATTTTTTTTCCAAACGCTAAAGAAGTAAGGTATATTTTAAGGTTTACAACATTAATAACAGAACACTATTTTGCCAAATAAGAATAAAGAAATTGGAGTAGTCAAATTTAGGATATATAAGTAATCGTGTGACAAAATTTAGACATTAGAGTAATCAAGTTCTAATCTCCGTCCCAGGCATTACTCCTTCAAGAACAGAATTGTAGGCAATGTTTAAATATATTTTCACTCTTTTTCTGTAAAAACGTCAATTTAACGGTATTTTGAAAGAATAATTGAAGGTTTTAACAAAGAACATTTTAATTTTTAACGATAAGTCTCCAGCATTTTGTTATCTTGCATGTAACTATACATTTGAGTACACTCTTTTGCCTTAATTAACATCAAACCATTAATCTTCATTGGTGCGTTTCGGACTAACACCATTATCAATACTTTAAACTGTTGAATACATCAACGAAGAATAATGTTTTTATGTTAGGAAAACCAAAATAATGTACTCTTATGTATACCAATATCACCAGAAATAAAGAGAAATATATTAAGAAATCCTGCATAAAACTCCTAATGAAAATGGCGATCAGTGCCGGTCGTGATACTTCACCACTTCTATCTGCGGATGCTAGTTGTATATAAATAAGACAAGTCATAATAATGTATTTTCTCCATATACTACGGAAAGATCTTATGGTTTTTATGTATGTTTTATCAGTTTATCATGAAGGCCTTTTTTGTACAGGTGACGTCCCTCATTCTCTGGCGTTTGTCATGACTCTTGTTAGCGTAGCAGGTGTTATGTTGGCAATTTCTTCTTGGATGTTGGTCTTCAAATCTTGTAGGGTTCTTGGACGGTTCACATAAACACGGGATTTCAAAAAACCCCATAGAAAAAAATCACAAGGGGACAGATCGGGAGAGCGTGCCGGCCATTCCAAATCGCCTCTAATTGAGATAAGGCGCTCTGGAAAGTGTTCCCTTAAAACAGCCATCGATGCTCTTGAAGTGTGTGCTGTTGCACCGTCTTGTTGGAACCAAGTGTCCCCCAAATCCAACTCTTCTATCCGTGAGAAAAAAAAATTCTGTAGCATGTTTACATACCGGTCCGAATTCACTGTCACTGTAACCTCATTTTCCTCAAAAAACCAGGGACCAATAATTCCAGCTGCGGAAATTGCACACCACACTGTGACTTTGGGTGAATGCAAAGGCCTTTGATGCAATTCTCGAGGGTTGTGGTCAGCCCAGTAGCGCATGTTTTGTTTGTTAACCGACCTACACAAATGAAAATGGGCTTCATCGCTAAAAAAACAATAGCACCCTCGGGAACGACATCAAGAAGAAGCTCACACGCGTTCATCCGAGAATTGAAGTCACGTTCTGAAAGTTCCTGCACTATCGCCATCTTATAGGGATGAAAATGAAGATCATCACGAAGAATTCTTCTCACATAACGATCGGATACTCCAAGGGCAGATGCGTGTTTCGCGCAGAACGCCGTGGTGCTTCAATGTTCTCATGTGATCTAACGGGCCGAGAGACTCCATTTCTTCGTTTTGTCGCACTTGCAGTTTGTCTGAATGTAGTGACCCATGTAACAATTGATTTACGGTCTTTGACGGGAGCCAACGGGGCTAAATTTAAGCGATTCCGAAATGCGCGCTGTGTTGCAATAACCGAACATCCGCTTGAAAAGTAGATCTCAACGGCAAAGGCACGCTCCTCACTATTACAACGCATGATGGCGATTGAAACGTATCGGGACAAAACTTTACTGTACCCCTTTTGAATGAGTCTACTAGCGCTCCGCTATGACATTAACTAACGGAATGGCGAGCATTTAAAAAAAGGAAGTTATGCTGTAATCTGCACATTCAAGTAGGGAGTAGGGCGAACTGGGAACAATCGATAAACAAATATAAAATCAACCCTTATCAAGCAGAAAATGGTATATCTAGTATTTACAAGTTTCCACATTTGTATCCAACTGAAATCTACGAATAGAGTGCAGGATAATGTCGAAGTGTATAGTGTCGATAGGTATAGGATAACTCCTATAGTGCGGACCACGTAATCGTGCAATTGACCTTGCGAGCTCTCACAAGATTTCTCGAGTACTACCACTACTGAAAACATGTTGCAAAATGTTCTACACATAAACATCTTCTGCATCCAATATGTCTACAGATATTTCAAGATTGCTTGTTATTTCATACCGAAGCTAATTTATCATCGACTTTATCTAATATTGACAGACTCATCAAATCAGTGTTATGACTTCGTATCATGTTTGCGAGAAAGTACTTATACTGATCATCTACCTCCCATCTCGCCTACTGCGATCCTTCAAGGTCAAGTGCACGGTTACTTAGCCGCACTATACACTACGTTAATCATATTTGGGAACTTTATATTCGTCAGCAATTCTTTACCTGAGCAACGGGCAGCTTTTACAATCTGTACGGACGCGTTTTGAAGTGAATTCTTCGGAGCTATTAGATACTAGTTATTACCCAAAAGTGCTGTCCCTGTTTTTTTTTTTTATTATACTAATAAATAAATCTCAAAAATCTCAAACCACAAATAAACATTTTTTTAAATCAAATATATTTTATTATTTAAAAACATATTAATAAATCTGTAGTCTATAACATTTATTTATTATTGTCATATAAACTGTCTTGTAATAATTTGACATTATTTTCATTTAATTTGTCATGTATATAACAAATATTTCTATTTTAATCATAAATATTTTGATATTCTTGTCATGTGGAGGTTGAATATGATTGAGATCCTTTTCTTACAATGCCATCTCTTCGTTTAGTTACCAATTTGTGAAATAAAGAGAACTATGCTGAATTTTCTAAGGGAGAAATAAGTATGCTCAGAATCAGGTCAAAAATTAGCTAATAATTAGTAACATTTTTACTACAAACTCCATTTATATTTTTAAATTTTGTTGTGTAAAAAAGAGGTTAAAACCTTATGTATTTTAGCAAACCTGAGTAGTAGGATGTCACTTGATAACGTCAACTTTTACTCCCAGTTCTGGGTCAAGGTTCTGCCAATTAGACTTGGGTGAGCGTAGAGTAAGAGTCAATATAGAGGGAGTGGATCATAAAGAATAATGCCGGCGCTGGAGCAGTGATTATCCCAAGTCCGGACGCATTAAGAGTGCACGTTCTACCTCCGCGTCTGACATTCTAACGTATTACCTCTTCGGATTTCTTTATAAAATTATATCTTGAGCCCCATTAGCAGCGTTACTGGAAAAACGGTACAAATAAATTGCAAGTCTGGGCGCACGTTTGTGCGGTATAAATTGGGTCGAAATTATAGGGACTGGGTTCCAATGTAAACAGAATACTGGCGGTAAAGAAATATTTGCTCTAATATTGTTTCAAATAATATATAATAATTCCTACCCCTAAAGTGGCTTAGGGGTAAAGCTGATTTTTGCCTCATTGTTGGCTAGAACTTCACTACTCTTCCAACGTCCATTACTACTCTAAATTTGATCTTAGGTGCTAATTTTCCCAGGCTAAGTCGGCCAAGGGGCTAAATGAGCAGAGAGAAATTTGGACGCTTCTTTGATTCTTAGGGAATAGATCCCATTACGGTTAATAAATTCACTAGACCACTCAGCTACCAGCCACTTAAACTCTGTAACAGCGTTTTCTATACCAATTTGTTTTGTCGCTGTGATGAACATTGTGTAGGCTATAGAATAATAGTTAATAAATAACTAAATTTACATTCACAAATACCTTCCTTTCTTCTTAAAACAAAACAAGAAAAACATATAAAATCATAAACAACTATTTAAAAATAGAACTGAAAAGAAACATGTTTGTTTTCGTTATTAATTTACAGTTATATTGATTGTGTTTTTAAAAACATTTATTTCAGTCAGTTCTTCTTATAGTCAAATAACCGTTGAAATTAAATAACCGTTTCTTGTTGTTTCTTTACTTTATAGTGTCGACCATCAAAACTAAACAGTTTGAGTATAAATATAGCAACCGTACTTGTATTCATCTTTATCTAAGGCAGATTTTTCACGTATAAGATTTAGGCCCACAGATGAAACATTTTCTAATTCCTCTGTCTTCCCGTTATTTGTTATGAGGCCTATTATTATTATTATTATTGCAGAAATTATTCACAATACGATTACGATAATAGAACATTTGTTTGCCCTGAACCGAAAGTAGCATTGAAGAAAAAAAGCCGGACTTATGGGTATAGGTCTACAAGTAGACAATAGATGAGGTTGTTAGTAAGTAGGTATTAATATGCTGGCAAAAGGAATAAGGTATAAACGAGAAAAGTTAGGCCAGTAAAGGTTATACCTTGAGAAAGGAAGACTTGTATATTATAGACCCTACTCAGTTTTTTTAAAATTCATTTTGAAGCCTGTTTACTACTTTCTATGTTGACTAATGCTTCTAGTTTCATACGAGAAACTATTTTCGATGGATAATATAAGTTAATATATAAATTATATAATAAATTAGTTTAAGTATAACTAATAATATTAATACTCGGAAATAATAATTTCGAAATCAAGAAAGGTGTAAACCAGGGTTGTATTTTATCTCACATCCTCTTCAACACATATTATTATTATTATGAGGAGATTTTAAGGCGGGGCTAGAGAAAGACTTTAAAATAAATGAAGAAGCACGAATAACATAATATTACATACGCCACTATAATACGTGCTAGTAGCATGAATCAGTCGAAGTGTCCACTGGTTGTAATACAAACAAAAAGTTAACAACATAGCCTAGTCACCAAATGAATGTTTATAATTTAAAAAAAATCCAAAATGTATTTTTGTTACCTCAAGTTTTCTATTTAAAATTTGTAATATTAAATTCAATTCATTTGGATTATTATACCGTAAAAGTCGCTATTCAGATGGCGTAAGAGGTATCAAACTTGCAAAGAATGACAGCATGATATCCATGACCATATTAAATGGGATAAATTTATCTTGAAGGACTCCGACCCATCTCTTGATGATCTCTGCACCACCTTCATTACTCATCGCAGCAATTGGAATTATAGAAAATATTGAAAATGCGGTATCGCTTGATGTAAAAATGCCAGGGGACTTGATATATGTGCTTGGTATAACCCACGATATGAACTGATGTACGAGCATATTAACAAAATAAAAACCACCAATGTTAAAAACATTTTTCTTATAATGTTTATTAAAAAAACAAAATTATCATAAGTAGGGCAGTTGGTACCGGATATCAGTAATTTAAGAAGTAGAAATGTATACGTTTCTTGGATCAACAGTGGACTAGGCTTTAAAATTGCTGTTACATCTGATACTTTATATCATAATTTACAATGTCAGAGCTCGAGAGGAGAAGACACATTTGGTTCGATTAGGCTATTTACTTTAAATAAGGCTTTTCAGCACACAACATTTGCAACGAACATGTTAAATAAAGAGGAAAATATATAGCAACACTTCTAAAATTATTAAAAAATTGTAGAAAAAATTAATTTGAATTAATAATACAACTAGTGAAACACGTAACACTAATTACAAAAGTGAGAATATAAATTCATATATATGACTAGCTACTGTACAACGAAACTCAAATCATTCAAGAACCTTATGAAAGTCTCGAATGAACAATTAGAAACAATTAAGAACATAAGAAATAAAAGAGAAAAGGTAGTTCTATAGCATTTTTTTAAAGACAGGATATAGTTTAATTATTTCCTTATAATACTGAACGGCTTAGGCTACTACCCGTAAATAAATCTCAATATTTGTCAACAAAACCAAATTACAACAATGTTATATAAAATAGGCCTATTTCTTTAGTTTTTAGGAACGAAAAGGACATTTAATTTAGTGTTCTTTTTAAATCTCCAATTTGATCCCTATAATTTTAAGAGATTTACATACAAAATGAGTACAAACATATTTGGAATATACAAAAGAGTACATTTCGCTGACTTTCCAAACATATATTTATATATATATATATATATATATATATATATATATATATATATATATATATATATATATAGTAGTCCCAACCCCCGGTCAGTGATGCTCGATAATGGAGATAATATCAATCTTTGAAAGGTAACTCGCAAAAATACCAAGTAAGATTCTTGTTTAAGTACATATAGTGCAAGTGATAAGTGAATACAAGAAATCAGCGTTGCAAAGTTATATATATATATATATATATATATATATATATATATATTTTTTTTTTTTTTTTTTTTGTAGTTATGCAACTCTGTTTTCTTGTATACAAGAGGATGACGGCATGACCAGCCATTGAAAGTTAGCTCGCATAAATACCAAGTAAGATTCTTGTTTAAGTACATAAGTGAAAGTGATATATATATATATATATATATATATATATATATATATATATATATATATATATATATATATATATATATAGTAGTCCCAACCCGCGGTCAGTGATGCTCGATAATGGAGATAATATCAATCTTTGAAAGGTAACTCGCAAAAATACCAAGTAAGATTCTTGTTTAAGTACATATAGTGCAAGTGATAAGTGAATACAAGAAAACAGCGTTGCAAAGTTATATATAGTTATATATATATATATATATATATATATATATATATATATATATATATATTGCTTACGCGTTTCGGAATAAATCAATTTTAAAAATTTTAAATATAACTTCTATTTGAAGAAACTGCTATTAAAAGTTTTGAAAATGGAGTTTTTCCGAAACGCGCCAAAAAGGAAAAATATTTTAATATTAAGAAAAGCTGAAAATGTAGTCAGATGTATACAAGTATTCCTAACAGATGTGAAGATGAAGAGATTTAGAATATATTTAATAAATAGTCTTATTATTATAAGCATTTTGTATTACAAATTTAATTTAAACTACAATTGATGATAACTATTGTAGGCCTAAAACCTTGAGAATCTCGGGACATGACGATTTTTAAACAAGTGACGTCAACAGCTTCCAAACTCTTTTTCCATCTTTCACAGAGCGTTCTGTATGGCCTGCTAGACCCCCGCCAAGAACTACAATGCTACGGCTACCACCCTCCGCTAATTTATTATCCCCGGTGACGGTGAATGTTTTTTGAAATATGCCAAGTACTCGGATACGAGTCTGATGGATGGGCCGGTAGACTGGAGGCATGTTATTAGCGGAGATCACTGGGTGTCGGGTTTCGGCGTTTACCAGTGCCCAAGATTATCTAGCCGATTAAAAACTTTCAGTTGTTAATATCGCCACGAACAATATTTCACTAGTTTATCGAAAAGATCTTGAGCTCAAGTTATATTCGGAAAAGTTATCGTTTGTATTGATAACGGTCGTAAATGTTTGCGTGAGATACGATAGTAATAGAATAAACAATTACCAGGAGTGTTCAGGTCTCCAAGAAAATAAAAGAGTAGACCATAATTAACATTTTTTAACGGAATTAATGTGTTATTGAATAATTATTAGTGGTTAATGGGTAAAGTATAGGTATATAAATAGTGTGTGTACTGCAAACACAGTGGAGTTAGGGGTTACATTCCGTCAGTACAATGTAAAGAAAGTGAATATTTTTATTCAACTACATTCCTTACTTTTATTTAAAATTTCAAAATAAACATTAGGCAGACAATTAAAATGCCCAATTGACCTTCAGATTTGTTTAAACAATCGTATTAAAATGTAAACAAATGTATATTTTTTAAATTTTATTCTCCTTTTCGATATTTAATAAATTCAATAGTCGGGAAAAAATAAGTCAGGATTTTAGAAAAGTATTATTGAAAAAAAAATTTGATATACTGGTTATGATACACTATTTTAACTTTTTTAAATCGATCATTATTTTCCTAAGAGAGATTGGGAATATTGTGAATACAAAGATAATGCGAACCACGTAACCGTGCACTTGGCCTTGAGAGATCACAGTAGGTAAGACAGGGCTAGAGAGTCAGTATAAATAGATAGTTTAATTCATATATGCTAAGGACTTTAAAAACACTGACTTGAATGAAACGGTCGATATTAGATAAATTAGCTTCGGTATGAAATAACAAACATTTTTGAAATATGTGTAGACATATCGGATGCAGAAGCCGATGTATCGAACATTCTAAATACATTACATGTTTTTAGAAGGGGTAGTACACACAAGGCCAAGTGGACGATTACGTGGTTTACACTATAGTTACAATAAAACCCCTGGTACAGAATATAATGGAATAATTACATTACGTTTGCAAAGTACTGCCCTTGAAGTAGAATAATAAAGAGGAATAATGGAATGCACATCTGGAATCAGATAGGACCAAGGAAGTTACGTAACACTACTGTGAAAAACATAATACCAATTATAATTAATAATAGAAAAATCCCCTGGGGTATAGTGTTTAGGGTAATATTATGAAATAAGTTTAGCCGGATAAGTCGCGCGTCTGAAGTATAGGGATCATAATAAAGAAGGGTAAGGAACTGTAGATTTGTAATTAGGTAGGACTAAGTAAATGACATAATAGTAATACAAAACTATAAAAATTAATAAACGTAATTAATAATCCCATAAAAATTAATTAATAGTAAACCCCATGTTACAGAGTATGGGGTAGAAATATGGCATCTCGTGTAATTGATTAAATCGTTTTCCAAAAGTAAACCTACTCCTCTACAGAATCATAAAGATGGCGATAAGGAACTGTAGATGTAGGCAGAACTAAAGGAAAGACATAACTCTACGATAAAAATTACATAATATACACATTAGTAATAACATTATTGAAAAATATTTATCAAACAATTATAAACCGTAGATACAAATATTTACAGGTAGTGGTAATATTTTTAAAAAGGGCTTGTAATTGTAATCACAAAACTGTGCTCTCTATGGTTTTTTGTTGTAAATATTTTAAAAGCTGTCAGCGCAGAAAACAAATTAGATGTTACATAAGATAAAATATTAAATTGTGCTACGATATCGAAATTGTCAACAAAAGCATGTTCTTTCAACTTCACCCACCCACCTGTTATCTGGCGGGCTCGAATTTACTTACAATAAAACAATTCAAATTTGCATACTGTTCAGAACAGGGCAATTCCTTAACGCACCAGTCCATCCAAGAGACACTTCATCTATTTTACAACGTTCATTTAATCCAAACTTTGATAATACTTTTACAAATAAATCAGAATTGCATTTCTAATGCATTAATGCAATGGTTATCTATGTTAATTCGAAAGTGTCAGGGTGTGTTTACAATAAATAAGGAAATTAAGACGTCTGCCCGTGTTGGAGACTTTGCCATCGATAACACTTGTCTTTTGTCCTATTTATAAATGTCACCCGTAATGGATGCGAGAGATGTCGGTATGGTTCCCTTATCAACGGCATATCAGTTATTTATATATAGTGCGAAGGTGAATGCGAATCTTCTGACCCTGTCTACAGGGAAGATACATTCTCTTCAAGCAACATTGTGTGATGTGACTTGATATAGAAAATTACTTTGCGCCATTTTGTTTCTCACAGTTCAGAATATAGTGTTTCCTTATTACTATATTAATTCCCTGGTATATTAGGGACATATAAATGCTCAGTTCTGGGATACATTGCACTAAAGAATATACAGTCTGAAACTATGAAAACAGTCTGATATATTTAGACAATGTTTCATTATAATATTTTATAATATTTTAAATAATAATAAACCCAATAACCACAAATTAACTTTATTTCGATGGTGAATAGACTTCTTAAAGTGTATGAATTACACGATTTTTTAATGAATTAACAAATATTAAAGATATTGCTAGGTGGAACCATTTTGACATTAAAGTTATTGACAACATATTACGGAAACAAAAAAGAAAACTGTTGGTGAAAGATGACTGAAATTTATTACCGGAAGAAGGGAATAGAAGATACATTAGTTTACCGTACGGCATGAATATTACAAGAGGATTGAACAGTATTTTTAATAAGTTTAATATTACAATCGCGTATAAAAGTTCAAATAATTTAGGAAGTTTGTTAGGGAATCCAAAAGATAAAATTCCTACCTTAGAAAAATCGGGTACATATCAAATAAATTGAGAAGACTGTAATCAAATTTATATAGGATAGTCTAGGAGAAAAATTGTCACTAGAAGGTGAATGAATAAAGTTAATGTGGGGTTATTTGGTTTATTATTTAAAATATTATAACATAGGCCACAGTTGCTCAAGATAATCATTATATATAATGCTTCATTATAACTGAATTATTTTCCTCCACCTTAAAAAATCTTTACCGTGTACTACTATACAGAGCTTCGATAATAGTACGTTTTTCATATACTATTAGAACTAAAACCATTTGTTAAAAAAAAAATCAATTTGATAGGTCATTTTATCAGGTTAAAATGCTTCTAAGGAATCACATCTTAAACATTCCTTCACAATGTATTACAAAGTTTCAATCATTCAAGGGTAATGGTAATAACCAAATTACGATCAATAGCTTCAACCACCTTTTTTTACCCTCGCTTAGAACCTGGACATTCATTAAACTTATACTGTAGTATATTGTCACTATAATCAATAGCTCACGATTACAGTCACCCAATTATGATCAATAGCTTCTACCATCGTTTATCACCCTTGCTTTGACTTTGGGCATTCATCAAACTTACTATACTGTAGCACATTGTGACGATTACCGTCACCCAATTACCTACAATAGCCTAAACCACCTTTTATTACCCTATCTTTGACCTTAGGCATTGATTAAACTAAATATAATGTAGTACATTGTGTCTGTATTGTAATGATTAGTTCACGATTACCATCACCCAATTACGTACAATAGCCTAAACCACCTTTTATTACCCTATCTTTGACCTTAGGCATTGATTAAACTAAATATAATGTAGTACATTGTGTCTATTGTAATGATTAGTTCACGATTACCATCACCCAATTACGTACAATAGCCTAAACCACCTTTTATTACCCTATCTTTGACCTTAGGCATTCATTAAACTAAATATAATGTAGTACATTGTGTCTGTATTGTAATGATTAGTTCACGATTACCGTCACCCAAGGTTACATTTACATTAATTTGACTACTTTAATATAAGAATATTGCAAACCAAATAACATTATTGCACACTGTCATTTAAGGTTCACTCTACCTCAATTTAAATCACTTTATACAATTACTTCTATTCCAGCCTACGTCCGCAGAAACCGTTCGTTAATCATTGTCTATAAATCCCCGGCTAAGCTATTAATACAATCCGCTCGTGGGCAAATTGAAAAGAGGCCGGGAGCCTTTGATATACCACTGACAGCTGAAGTGAGATTGATGTAAGCACACTATCGATATAATGAAGACTTCGATTGTTCTAATGGGAGTACTAATCGATATGTAATGAAAGCAGGTTTAATTGATGACCGTCGTGGTCTTGTATGTGGGACAGTTTTTATTTGAATGGTTTTGATAAATGATTGCCTCTAGAAGTCGAGGCTGTTACGAGTGGGATAAAGGTGTTTTGCGAAATTTCTTCTAATAAGGTGTCATGTAATTCCCACTAGAGTTTTATGATTGCTAGTGTTGTATGTCAGTGACGTAGCGCTAATGGAGCGAATTTAGCAGCCGCTCCAAGGCGCAACATTCAAACGGGGCAACATACTCAGATGCATTCAACAAGTTTATTTAAAATTTATTTATATTGTAAACAACCTACTTATTACAAATGTCTGATACCGTAAAGCATAGTTTTTGTCTTATCGGGGGGTTATCGTGTGGTAGTGGTTGGTGTTAGTTTGTTGGGAGATTGGGTTCCGAAACTGGGGGGCGGGCCCCCTTTGGGGGGCTGAAAGCAAATCAGGGGAGGCGCGAGAACAGTTAGAAAATAGTAAGATGAATTCTCATTAAGTTAAAATTTAAGTGCACAATTTATCAAAATTTAACACTCAAGATTGTTTTTCATAGGTAATCTTATTGACCATGATGTTCAGAAAATGTAAATGAAATGCATGCATATATAAAGAAAATATAAGTGAAGGTTGTGCAAATTTTGTAAACTTGAAATTAAATCAACATGACAGCTTAAAAAGAATCAAAGCCTTTTAGAATAAAAGTGGCACTAAAATACCTATACGCTGTTACATCAGAGAGATGAGTCTTCGGTTTCATAGGAAATATTCAGTATTAGCTATTGTTTGCCTTCTAGACACACACACACACACACACACACACACACACACACACACACACACACACACACACACACGCGCACACACACACACACACACACACACACACACACACACACACACACACACACATATTCTCCTCCATCCAGACATTGGAGTCTCACAAAGGATTAGACGCCCCCCTGATCCCCGCATTTACTCACTTGCTGACCCGCCGGGCTGCCTGTCGGCCTACTTCCTGTCAAAGGTTCTTCTGTGACTCATCTACTAGGCCTTGATCCACAAGACTATAGACTTGATCTGTAAATTTTAGGTAATTTTTACAACATTTTTTTTCTATATGATATACCTTGTAAATAGAAACCAAACACGACGTTTTTAAGCCACTAATAAAGATAATATAGAAAATAAAGTTCATTATTACTCCTTAGGAGTGACATAGATACGTCGGGTTTGGACTATTTCCCAGGAATAATATATGTAATCCAAAAAATCTGTCCACCAATTTTCGTAAAGGTTAAATAAAAAGTTATAATTTTGCACCTTGAAGCCTCTTTTGGAGACACCTTAGCAAAGAACTAAAGAAGGTACATATGAGTCAAAACGGGTTACATGGTCACGTTACTTATAACATCTTCGCGAGAAGATGACAATGTCGAAATGACAATGTTTTCAGAAGAAGACGTATAATGGCTTTGGATAAAGAGAAAATACCTACTGCTGAATAGGTTACAATAGGAACATAAGGCAAGTAAAACGACATTTTCTACATTTTATAGACAAATATATTTGAGTGATGAAGAAATTTTCCAAAATGACTAATTCAGATTTTCTGAAATTTATTGGTAATTTGTTGGTATCAGTAAATTGGAAATTCATGTGAAGAACTAAAACATCAACTGGTGGAAGGTTACAATACGAAACATGTGCAGGATGTTTCAAGGAAAGGATAGCATTCATTCCCATATAGTGATTGTAATAAGTTTTACTTTACTTCTGTATGGGAGTAATTTGCAAAGAAAATAAATGCTAGAAATTTGAGGAAGTACTTTTCTGTAGTTAGTTCAGTAGCATAATACTTCAGTCCATTCGTAGAGGGCTGTACGTGAGAGAAATCTTGCTAAATTGCTTCTTGCAGTTGTGACCAGAAACAGGCAATTCATTGTAAGAAAGTTACAACTAGATTCTTAAACAACACATGCCGGACGTGGGGCCCTACCTCATCTTTCTTTGTTTCCGTGGCACTGAACCACAGACAGGTTACACTACCCATATGCCACTGACATATATGAAGACTTTGAAAGAAAGTATAGTTTGAAAACTGGATAAACAAGAATTATATCTACAAATATGTTATTTGCGTATTTTGATTACTAAGCATTGTAAGTCACTGTCGATATATTGACATTTACTTTCTCATGTCCTACAATCGATTATTTTAACAGTTCGAACGACAACTTAATACTTTATCTTGAATATTTTTCTCTTTTTCGTATATTTTAAACATAAATGTTTTTGTTACTGGGCCATCAACCATAGGTTTCTGAAAGTATGCAATGTGCAAAAATAGAACAAGATAACGACGGTGAATTAAAATCACTGTCACTTCCCTCGAAGGATTTTCTACTTTGGATTTATCAGTCAGTTTTGCGGAAAAAAAGACGCCAATATTACTTCAAGATCTAACGTAAACCATCGTGTAAATTAATAGACTTTTACATTAGATATAGTTCTTTAGTTACCTATTATTAAGTTGTTAGATATATACAACGTTTTCCAGTTTTGTACTTTTGCGACAGTAGCCTATACAAAAGTAAATTCACACTAAAAAATTTAACCATGAGACTTCAAAAAAATACACATTTATTTTTTTATTTAGTGGATAAGTTTGAAAAAGTATACAAACATAGGTCTACATATTTAAACATAGGTCTATATATATATACCTTGGAGAATTTTAAAATAAATTAAAATTTCAGTGATGTTCTATAATTCTTCAAAAGCTTTAATTCAAAAGCATTTTCAAAATATTCATTCCACTTACTTTATGTGAAACAGTTTTATAACAATAGCGTTTTTAAAAATTGTGTGCAGAAAACAAGAACTTCGTGTATTTGTGTGGGTTTTATTAGAGAATAAAATTGCATACATTTTCATTAAAAACATGTAGTCTATTATTGTAAAAACAAAATTATTGTGACCTTCGCGTAAAAAAATAGCGGGTAAATAAAAAAAATGTTTTCCACCAATTAAACCATATACATACGTGTTTACTATGCGCTAGACGACAACAAATACATAAATCAATTAAACGAAACGATATTTAAACTTTTTTCGGTAACAGGACGGAACATAAAGTATAAAAGTGCAAATTTCTTTGCTGTCTACAAACGAGGACAATATACAATGGCAAAGGCCTGGGATCGATTTATGCGACCTCCTGCGGCGTACGTATAAATAAACTGGCAATTATTTAGCGAGATAAACAACCAAACTGAGTATCGCAGAGTGAGGACATCCACGGCTTAATAAGTGAACCCTTGCATTGTCATCGTAAATAAGCCAAGTTGCCGGGTTGTATTTCTATGTTTTGAAAACCGTAGGCAATATTTAGAGTAAAAGATGGCCTCTTTTTAAAACACTAACGCTGCCCCCTTTCAACAGAGTGAGGTTTGTCTGTTTTAATGAAAGCTCGTGATAATGCCAAAATTAGTCCGCCTATTTTAAAATAGTTGAAAAATCAAATGAAACAATGAAAAATTGTAAAATCCTAATAGAAAAGAAACTGTATAAAAAACATATACACATTGATTAAAATTAGTTATCATTTCGATGCAGCTACTGTAATTTAAAATCAATGACAGTGCTAAAAAATCTTTTTTTACAATGAATTACAACGTCTTCAGATTCATATAAAAGACGGTTTTGATTTCAGAAGTCAAGTTTCAAGGCAGAGGCTCTTTGGTTAGGGTGGGTGTAAATTAGACTTCAAAATGTTCGACATTACTTGATAAGTCAGATGTCTAAATATTGTGTTTTTTTGTTATGTCTATTCTACTAGTCTTACAGTTCTTTCATAAGAGTTTTGGGGGTAAGTAGGACATTACTGCACGTATAAACAATCATGTAGGCTTAGGGCGTAAGTTTACATGGCTGGCGAGTGGTCTGAACTATCTTCAAAAATCAGTCTTTTATTAGCGACGTTCGGCCTAGTAGGGTCTGTTATGATGATTTGATTAGTAGGGTTCTACTGTATATGATTTTGATAGGTAATAGAGTTAAATTTAAAATGACTACGTGGGTTTTCCGACCGTGGTATTTGCGATCCTATTGTTAGAACACCTGCTGCTGTGGCGTTTCCGACCGATCGGGTTCGAGACGTGTGATTTCTGATCCGTCACCACTCTTCCTATATAAAGGCCTACTAACATAAAAAGAGACTACTTTGAAAAAGAGAAAACAAACCTACATAACATTAGACAAAATAATAAAAACACATTATGGGAGCTTATAGCGACTCGGAAGATTTAAAAAAATGTTTACAATCTCTGGCTTATTTACAAAAAATGGATTAGAGAATCCATATACCTGTATAATATAAACTTTATACATGTATTCACTTGAGTATAATGGTGTAAAATAATACAATTGCATTTTTGAGATATGACAAAAGTGTTCAATCACTTGCTGTATAGTAATGTAAAATAATATAATTATATCCTTAAAATACGACAAGAGTGTTTAATTACTTGCTGTATAGTAATGTAAAATAATATAATTATATCCTTAATATACGACAAGAGTGTTTAATTACTTGCTGTTTAGTAATGTAAAATAATACAATTATTTCCTTAAAATACGACAAGAGTGTTTAATCACTTGCTAAAGAAAAATATTTAAAAATGGCTATGTTTGCGCTTTAGGCCTACGTGGCCAGTCCTAAGCCTGGATAAAATGTGAAGGGATAATTTTCAAATGATTTACATAATTTATTGTGGAGTAGTGATGTGACGAGTCGAGTATTTCGTCGAAACGATTAAATCGCCGTTTAAACTTGCTAAATTTGACGTTTCAGCTGCTACCTGCTAATTTTGGAATTCGTAAACTATTTGACCGAGTCGATACTCGAGTATCGTAGTATAAGAATCGATTCAACTCGATACCCTGTTGACTCGATACCTTTCGAGTAAAATACTCGACTCATCACATCACTATTGTGGAGTAGTTAATTGAATGGTAGGAAAGCCCACGTGGTTTTGTCAGTGGTCGGAACTCCCACGGATGAAATTTTTGTGATCGGACATACCACGCCTGTGTCTGTGGTCGGAAGTCCCACGGTCGGAAAGTCCTCGCCACCTTTAAACTAAAGACGTACAAAATCTGTATTGGAAATTGACTGAAATGGTTCTTGTATGTTTTACACCCCATTTGTACATATACGGATACATCTATGTAAAAATGTAATTAGATACATGTATACATAGGATACTGCTAAACATGAAGACGAGGTTTCGGGAGATCTTACTATTGACAAAGTTTTAGTTGGTTTTAGGACATAACTCCTATATGGCGTCTCATTTTGAGGCAAGCCAGATATCTGGGGGATTAGGACCGGCCTGGGCGACGAATAGGCGGGGATAGCCCGCCGACTACTCTACTTAAAAATAAATACACAAAAACCTCTTAACCACAAACTTTCTTTATTTTACCCTTATGTACATTTCAGTTACAAAGTAACCATCCTCAGAGGGATAACATACAAAGACTGATTAACGCTAGAAAAATACCTTATTTATAATCTACAGAACTAGTCACTCCCACTCCGACCGCCGCGGCCCCACCTGTTAAACAAGGCGTAGCCACGCCCATCAAGTGAAAGCTAGATATCTTACGTCAACTTACTAAAATATAAAATAAAAATACAATAAATACATAATTAAAATTGTTTTTTTGAAATTATAACCAACACAAAATTTAATATAATAATCATAATCCTATTTAACTAATGAATATAAAATTGAATGAGGAATAGGACCTCTATCAGAATTTAATAAATTCTCAGGTTTATGTTTACTAATTTTTAAACTTTCGAAACTATTTAACAACTTATTAGTTCTAACATTCTTAATTAACTTGACATTATTAACATCTAGATTGTGATTGGTCTCTAAAATATGGGCAGCAATACTAGACTTATCAGATCTTTGGTATTTAATATCCCTAATATGTTCCTTAAATCTAGTTATTACTTTTCGTCTTGTCTGCCCAATATACATTTTATCACAATCCTTACAATTAACTTGGTAAATCCCTGATTTATCAAGTGTTTCTACTTTATCTTTTGCATTACCTAATAAATTTTTAAGGTTATTATGATTTTTATACGCAACTCTCAATTTAACATTCTTAAAAATTCCCTCCAGCCCTTTGGTTAAAACTTTGTCAAAAGGTAAACTAATAAAACGGCTTTCTTCTTTAGTTTCCAAAGGTAATGTTGTTAATTTCTTCCGAAAAATCCTAATCTTTTGCTTCTTAAGGATATTATCAATAATTTGACGTTCATAACCATTAAATTCTGCTGTACTTTTAATATGTTCTAATTCAATATCAAAACGTCTTTTACTCAAAGGAATATTAATCCACTTAAAAACCTTATTCTAATAAATACGCATTATATGGGGAAACGTTGATATAATTACTAATAAACAAACAATTGCATGTTCGTATCTTTTTAATCGGCCGACTTTAAGTTTGCTTACCGGCTACGCTTTATATAGTGCAACTTTCTCCCACTTGCTGTATGGTGAAGGCCTGATGAATAACATTAAAACTTGTCATTAATTATAATACATTATCTTACTATGTTAGTTTAACTTCCTCTCGCCGATTCGGCGGTTTTTTTGTTAAAACAAAGCTGGTTTTTCAGGCTTGAGAACACCGCAGACCGTAGATTCCTCACCCCCGTAGTCACCCTCCAACGCAGGATATCGTGCCAATTTATATATGCTGGTCTTCACGCATGTTTAAAAGTATGTCCTGCGTTCAAAAAAGTTTCACCCACGTAAAAAACTGATATTCCTTCATGTCGATATATTCGGATGTCCCTTAAATACTGTCTTCTCCAAATGACAAGACAATTTCTTTCAATGAAAATAGATGAAGTCTGAAGTTCTCTTCAATCTGGTTTTAGTACCTGCAGCTTTAGGTCACCGGTGTTACAATTTTTTCTGGATTAGCCTGCTTCCTTATACGTTCCACAATCGCTCTTCTTGCATCTGTTAAAGCCGCTGTTCGTTCTGCCACTTCTCTAAGCGAAGTTGCGACCAGCTAACAGATTACAGAACACTGTTATTGTAATTTTCCTCACACCACTATTAAATTCACTCCCTCGTCCATGGATGGTGATGTACTTCTTCGCTAGTAGAATCCTCTCGTCGGTCTCCTTTGCTGCCCTGACTTCGTCCTTAGCACACTAAAAGTACTCACACTTAAAGTCGGCCGATTAACTTGAGAAAAACACGAAATCGTTTGTTGAATTATAATTTATATATATATATCAACGTTTTCCCCATATAGTGCGTATTTATTAGATTAACGTTTGTCAGTGGAGTAATCGACAAAAAGTCTCTAATGGGATGTTCTCGCCGGGCCGTCGAAACCTACTCATCGCTTAGGCCGGTCCTAATCCCCCAGCTACCTGGCTTGCCTCAACTTAACCTGAGTATAGTCACATCACTATTGAGAATAAAGGAAAATCATGGCATCGCATGGGAAGGCTTGCTTTACCTGAAGTAGGTCTGCTCTCCTCTGGGCGAAGAGAGGAGTCTGCGCATATTAGAATCATTTTATACATAATCGCTAGCCACAGGTGGCTGGGAAGGGGATCGGTTTGCGCAGGTGGCTGGGAGGGGGATCATCTGCACAGGTGGCTGGAAGGGGGATCGGTTTGGAATGGGGAAGTGAGTGAACATTTTCAGAAGAATGCTATACTAACATGACTGCTATCATCGTGCGCAGAATCTGAGGTACAGTATAAACATAAATAGAAATTACAAGAATACGAAATTTGAAGAAATTAATAAAATAAAAACAAAACTAAAGGGCTAAACTAAAAATTGAAATAATTTTCGGTATACATTAATCAGTGTAAAGTATACCTAATGTGTTCAGAACGTACGTTGCGGTCTACTAGCAAATAACTTTGAAAACTGAAGTCATCAAGGAGGCTGTCGTCTTCTGGCGCCTGCGCATAAGTAACTCTGTCCAACTAAGCCTAACAGCCCACTCGAAAAATGCAGCGTTGCCATACGGTTCGATGGAAGGTCAGAACGGCCCGTATTTTGTACCATCCTACAAGTCTTTATTAAATTACAGATACCTATAGAGAATATGAGGGACAGCAAAGACGAGTCATGGACAGGCGATAGACTGACAGCCCGACACTCGAACTAGGGAACACTGTTCGCTCAGGGTTGCCAATTAGTGCTCAGAAGTAAGCGACCCTCGACCATACCTCTCGAGGCAGGTTCCATACGTGGCAACAGCACTAAACAAGCCGCCCGCCTGATTTCGTGCTGTGAACAATAGCGAGTTTTCATATAGTGAATCTGCTATACTACTCAGTAGATATATAGAAAAAAAACATACCACTAACAATGCAAGTGAAAATAAAATTTAATACTTCTTTAAATTTTATTACTTTTATAAATGCTTACAACAGATTTTCTAAATTAATTTTTAACAACAGTAGTTTTTATATAATTTTATAACTTTATAAAATTAATATTCCGTTAGTTGTATGAATACCTTCAGAATGCTTCGAATGTGCGAGTTTTAGGCATGGGTGTAGGAGAACTCACTCACACACACAATATTTTCTTAAACCTTATGTCACATATTGTGTAATTCTGTACTAAATAAATTCTAATTGAAACAATATACTCTTAGATAAAACTGCGCCATTGTTTAAAAAATGTTACGATAAATTTTGTTTTAGAAGAGAGATATTTTTAAATTCCAGTAACCGATCAAAGTTTGATCCCATTTTTAGTGTTATAAAAGTAACGCTAAAATGTCGTTTGCAAAAGTTTGTTTATAAAGTTGATCCATGGTTTTACATGTTCCGTTAACTTAAATTAAATTTTCTGTTGTTATATCGTTTACACTGCAAGCCAGTATCGTATTGCAACTGCACGCCAATCAACAAAGCCTGACAACCTCATTACACTCACTGACAGCCTTTTCCGTTCGTCAAATTAAGTTTAATAACTAACTTCAGAGAAACTACTGAGGGTCAAAAGTCACCCTCAAACCTACGGGTTGATCAGACTAAGTAATCAGTCTTGCCAGTCTCCGAGAATCTGTAATTACGCTAGTTTTGTTTTAAGTGAGTATGTAGTTTTTTTCAGTATTATTTCAGAAACTGGATGTTAACAATGTACGCAAGTTTAACTATGTGTACTTGTTCGATCCAAGTACTAACGTAAACTCGTTTTTAGAAATGTTTTGTTTTGTTTCTTGATATAATTGTTAAGTATATGTTCTTGAATAACTCATTATATTTTGGTCATGTAAACATTAGGTCTATCACAAATTATTTGAATTTTTTATCTAAACAGGCCTTGACTCATTATGGGGCATCTACACAAGTATCGCTCGTTAGTAAATACAAAAGTAATAGTTTTATAAATTTTTAAAGTATTAAATAAATTTAAAATAGTCGAATAATATTTAATTGTAAAATACATTTATGGAACTGAAAATACGGTGAATAAGGCGGATTAGAAAAGCCTGTTAGTCTTACAGGAACTGAAGTAAACTCTGGTTCAAGTTATCTGAAAATATCATTGCTGAGTAATTATCAAATTTTGTTTAGACAAGCGGTCATAAATTTCTCCTGCTTACTATACTTAACAGTTATCTATAATAAAGTTATACATTATGATCAACAGAAATTCTACAGGGAGTGTTTATTACGTCCAAGCTCTTCTAGCTTAGATAAACTAGGCCCTGAGCTGATGGATCTGTGTGATACTGGGTAGCTCCTAGAAATTGTTGATCAGCTTCTCTGGCATCGCGAACTACAGTGTTTATGGGTTAATGTTTTGCCCTGTCAGTTTATATTGGGATAATAACAACTGATAGTAGTTAGAAGCATAACAGTTTCGAGTAGGCAACGGAAGACAAAGTACAACAATGTATCTGTAGGATCACTAATGAGGTATCGTAAAGTATCACACTCTTTACTCTTTATTATTACAATAGCCCAGTCCTCAAACGTTTCTGAATGATCATCGCCAGGAAAATGATAGCAATACATATTTCTAAACATATTATGAATGACGATGAAGAAGAGGGCTATATTTTTCGGAAATATACAAAAGAAAATATCTTAGTGATATGTATAAAATCATTGGTGATGTTAACGAGGGGGTTTTCAAAATTTTATTCAATAGTCATCTCACTCACATAAATGAGAAATTTAAAAGATATCAGATTGACACGTGAACGACACGAGACATTTACTTGTTTTGAGCACGCTCTTTATAAGTCAGCAAATTCAGTTTCTGCAGTCATGGTTGATGGTTCATTGTTGGATGTGGGCAAAGCGTTAGAAAAATCTCAATTACCTATAAATCCTAAATATTTCAACTGTTCCCAGTAAATAGCTCTCCTCTTTTAAACAGTACGGCTCTCGTAGCGATCTCTCGCACTTTTCCACTGTTTCTTGCACTCTCCTCATGCAACAGTCAATCACGACTATTGTAATAAAGCCAAAATCCTATAGAAATCCCAAAGAACACTTCGCACAAGAACAGTCAACACACAACACGCGACACAATTGACACCTCTCGGAGCAGTCGAACGTGGGCCAGCGTAGAACGTGTTACGATCGCTAGGAAAACTAAGCGTATCACGTCGTGAAGGCGCAAAAAATGCGTCGCTAGGAAATCTTAGCTTTAATCAGTACGGAGAGGTATGCATATCAGAACACTACAGCAATTCCGTATCGGCCGATAACAAGGTTTGATGTGCGAACCCGATTGCCTTTAAACTATTCGGTCGGTCAACTACGACGATTGTTTAGTCCTGCGACTATCGTATATTGTAGAAACGTCCATAAGGAAGTTGTTTGTAGAAGTCGAGCTAAGACATGCTCTTTATAAAAAAAAACTTTTAAAAGAGTACTTCGACGCGAATTCCAAGAAAAATCTGTAGGAGGAAGTTTGTGAAGTAGTTGTTTTTAACTGGAATCAGTCGAGGTCTAGTGCCGTGGGCAAAACAAACAAATTTTGTGTATTAATGTGGGTTTTTATTATTCACCTAGGTATAACTGAATAATTATTACAAGAAGCGTAAACATTTTTATTGTGAACAATTATTATATTTACTTCCAGCTATTGAAAGTCGACATACTGAAGTTAACCTGGAAAGAGGACAATTCTCGAGAAAATGATGAAGCTGGTCCATCCGCTCCATTTTCCTCTTCTTATTTTACTTTCATGAACAACATGTGAGTGGTCATCAATAGTTATGATAATTACATCTTTCAGCAAGCTTGGGGCTACAGCAGCTTATAAAAAGGCAATAATTTAATGATATTTGAGTCTTTTGCGCTATCGAAAATTAAGAGATATTGTCTTTGTCATATTTATTTGCTATTCTTTAAATGTTTAATCAAGCCATTTTCACAATAGCACTTTAAAATATTATTGCACTTTAAGCACTTTAAAAATAATTGAAAAATGTTTGACTTCTGAAATAAATTATTTTAAGTATGATGCTCTAGCTGGGGGTTCAATGTGCTTTTTTTTACTTTGCATTTTACTTGTCTACCCAAAGGCAAGTTTTCCGCGGTAAATTTTTAAAGAGTTTAAAAAAACTTAATTTTTTTTTTACCCTCTTTAGTGTTTAGCTTACTTCTCAGCTAACATATAGGTACAACATATTACATCAACCCTTATCCACTTTTCCTGTTTATCGAGTGACTAGCAACATTCTACCATCACAACAAATAGAGTCTACAACCAGGTCTACACCATACCCCAATTTGCCACCGATAACCATTCGAAACATTTCAATTCCAATGATACAGCCCAAGTCTTATTATAAAAATTTTTCAGATTATTCGCTAATATACTAATTGTAACCAACGTAATTTCTCAAAATACCGAACACTAATTTTAATTTTAATAAAAATAGTTGACAATTATTTATGGTTCATCTTACCATATCGTAACGCTTAATCTCTCCTCCACAGGTAAAGCAAATCTTAAATTTATATAGAATTAGCTTGACAAGTTCATTAAAGCTGGTTATGCTCATTCTATAAAAGGCGAGAAATCGTTTAGCGTAATCAAGTATTTTGGAATGCATTGTGTAAAATTTTCCACTAGCTAATCACTGAGAAGGGATGCCCCAATAGTCTTGGAATCTCTTCTTGATTTTCCTCCTGCGTTCCATGAGATCAATAATAAAATTTCTGGACAATATTGTATTGTCCCACCGCTTACTTTATCAGCCATTTACAAACTAAAAAATCGTTCTAGAATAGTCGGCCGACAAGTCTGTGTACTCTTAACCAATCAACGTGTTTCATTGGCTCGATGTGCGTACTAGCAGCCTAACCTGACTAAACTATCGGGCGAGAGAAAGTCTGCAGTGTGCTTGGCCCTTTTTTATATTGCCTTTCTTAAACCTTCTGTAATAAAAAAAATAAACTCCAGCATTAGCCTGTAAGGAAACTTTAAATAGCTGACACCTCGAATGAAGTTGAATAACTAGTTTTTTATTGGTTTATGGTATTTGATAGAATCTTTATTATATATTACTACATACAAAAAATTAATTAAATTTTATTAATAGGCGGTAGCGAATAGATGTGAAATATATACTATGCTACTTGTAGAACGCAGATATAAAGAATGTTCCATACAATATCGAGTAGTTTCTTTCAGTGAGAACTTAAGTTAAACATCATTACCTCAATACCTAATAACTCAATTATGCAGATAACATACCTGTTTACGACAACGGAATTCCTTTCACTTTAATAGCTTGTAAAATGTCTCATTTAATAAATTTAAATGAAAACGCGATACCTAATGTAAACAACACTGATATGTTATTGCATAAATAAATCAAGCCAGTATTGGAATCTTGTCAACCAATACATCCAAGCTTTGGCAACATTCAAGTGGGTGATACATGTAATCCACTGCCATGCAAATACTGCCCACGTGCCCTCTCTACACGGGATTAAGACAACCTTGTATCGACAGACGAAATACTCTAGAAGGCTCAGGTGAAAAATGATTTATAGGATCTCACACGTAGCGAGATCGTGTTATCCTATTAAACTGATGGTCTGGTCTGTGTTGGAGGTTCTTGTTTCTGTAAAGAGGGATTGTATGTAGTAATCCTAATTTATTCATTAATCTATGACCGTCAGGGTCAAGGCAATGCTTTAAGTTCAATACGATATAAAAGTGGAAGGACGACATAAACGATACGCAATTACGTTACCAGTCTTTCCACTAACTCCAATAAATAATAATTAAAATTAAAATAATACAAATGAATAGTAATTTGGAAATTATATTTTACGGGATAGATAGAAGAATCGAGTATAGGTTGTGTTGTTGCTATTTATTTTCCGCTCCCACGTTAACAATATTAACACACACAAATTATACCGAGTGATCCAAAAACTCACAAGGAAAACGAAAAAGTGTTAAAAACCTTGAAAATTGTGGAAAATGGCAAACCCCTCCACTCCACAACTAAAACGTTACCAATTCAACTAGAAGGCTTTATTTTTCGACGTAGTAGGAATAACTGGCCTAAATGACTCGAGACGTAATTAATTTTGAAGTTGCTTGATGTAATCATCTTGAATACACTGATTTAACTATATGTAATAAGTACTTAACTAAGTGAATACGTAATGGCTAACTTGCTAACGCGTTTCCAAAATATTCGTTCCTTTTACTTCTTCGTGGAGGGTTAGCTTCGTAAAAGGAACGAAACTTTTGAAATGCGTTAGCAAAAAAGTCATTACGTATTCACTTAGTTAAATACTTTTTAAATATAGTAATTTTGTACTTGACTACTGAAAAATTACAAATGTTGAAAAAATTAAACTCTAACACTTAAATTTTACACTTCTTTGCTCGGTAAGTTGTAGGCCTTTAAATTTTAGGTCAAAGTTAGAAATAAACAGTAAGTTTAATTACTTTTCGCCGCATTTTGCCAATTACTACCCACAAAAAATAAGGCCAAAATGTTGAATTAGCTACGTTTTACGTGTGCAGTGAAGAGGGAAATTGCTGTTTTACATAATTTGTAATTTTTTGGGCGTGAGCGGAAGTTTTTATAATTTTTTTCGTATTCCTGAAAACCTTCTGCTTTGTCTGGTATAATTTTTTTTTTTTTTGGAACGGACAGTAAATACGACAGTAATTGAGAACTCTCCTCACATTCATTGAGGAATTTTCCGTGTACGGCATTCCTAAATATTGTTAACAGTCTTATAAATTTAAGTGCCCGAAATAACTTTATAATAAATTGTCAACAGCTTTGTATATGTCGATAGTACTATACAATGTGGCATACTTCTTGCCTCATACAATGTGGCATACTTCTTGCCACATACAATGTGGCATACTTCTTGCCACATACAATGTGGAATACTTCTTGCCTCATACAATGTGGCATACTTCTTGCTACATACAATGTGGCATACTTATTGCCACATACAATGTGGCATACTTATTGAATCGGTTTATAAGTGATACACGTCGTTATTATGACGTTGTTAATTTTAGTATAAAATAATAATGTTATAAGTAACATTTTAGTGAAAATTTTACAGAAAATATATAGACTATATTTTCAGAAAAAAGACAACTAGTTATGTTTTCAAAAATTCTAGTAAACCCTTACATACAGCGTTTGCTAAATCGAAAACTGATTTTCAAGTTGCCAATTTAATAATGAATAGTAAGTTAAACACTTTTCAAAGTTTTATTATTATAACCGAAATACGTTTCGATTACAACTGTGGTCCCCTTAAGCGATGAAACATTATGTATTACAATACCTTACAAACCAAAACATATCTTTAATTACAACAAATAAACACAATTGAAAAAATTATTACATGTAAAAATTAACATTAATAAGTAATACTGTAGACCTATTTGAGATAGCTTGAGAGACAAGGTGATTAATAAATAACCGTAGACAAACTCACTATTATAAAAACTTCACTCTTCTACGCGTTTCAATGTTATAATCATCAGCAATAATACTACACAATCACTACCGTCTTAGTTGTAGTTATGCCTGTGTAGTACTCCGACTGATGATGATGACATAAGCCAAGGAAACGCGTATGAGAATAAATTGTCTTTAATTGTGAGTTTGGGTACAAAAATTCTTCTAGTAAATAAAAATATCACACAGTTCAATCTTTCACAAAATCTTTTATTCATTTATTTAGTACCTCGTTATTAAATAAATGGAAACGTTAGTTGTGGTGTAGATAGTTTTATTTATTAAAATTATAATACATGTGTTACTAGATCACGAAATTCATTCCAAGGAATTATTTCTCTGCCTTTTACAAGCTTTTTCTATTATTAATGTAATACTGTTATAATATTATAGTTAAATAATTTCTGTGACATGATGTAACTAGGTTAAAGAATGTAGGTAATGATTTAAACGCTGGGATAAGGCAATGTTCCCACGTTTCGTCCATTTGTATTGGCTAGCCTATAACACAAATTAAGATATTTAACTAAATCGAGATAAATAAAGCAGGTGATAAAAACAAAGTTAGGGATATCCAAAGCTGTTCAAGGTAAACCTGAAGGCTAAATCGAGTTTGGAACTTCTTAGGTTTATTAAGATGTAGCGCTAATGGTGTTGTGGTGTAAAGGCGAACGTGGCTTGTGTCTCAATTACTCGGTCTCTGACTCAATTACTTCGCAGGGTACATTAAATTAAATAAAGACCCGAGTGTGAACATGCTGGCTAAAATGTGGACAGTTATATCATGTTTTGTATAATGGTATTGGCGACTTGGACACTCGCATAGAACATAACGCATACTATGATTTAATGCAGTCTTTATAATGCAATATTATTATTAAAAGCTTTTACAGGTATAAAATACAGTTAGTCCCAAACTAAAAATATTTGTAGTCATTTATATATTGACTATATAAGCCAACGCCAAAATATCATTACTAATGTCGAGTGATAACGAAGGATATACATTTTTTGGAAAATGGTGAATATGTTAAAAATCTTAAATATAATGTTAATTTAAGAGAGGCTGAAAATTATATAAGGCGAGGACTGCCAGTTTAATCATCTCCATGTCTAAATGTGGTGGAATACTAAAGTATTTATTTGTACTAAATAAACCCAATGTAGCCTGTGTTGTACTACTTGACAATTGTAAAATGTAGACCTATCATGTAGGCCTAACATTTTATAGTATAGTAGAACCTCGATAATTCGGACTAACTGGGACCGTGGCCAAATCCGAGTTATTGAAAATTTGGGTTACCCAGAGACTAAGACAAAAATTAAAAGAAGACATTGTACTTACAGAAAAACTCCTTTACATTTGTAACACACTTTAGATGGTGTTACATATTAAAATGGAAATTTCAGAAAACGAACGAGAATGTATTCAAAAAATTGTAACAATATACAACTATATCAAAAAATTGTGATTTATTAGAAATATTTTAAAAGAAATCTCTGGTTGGTAATGGCATCTGTAGGAAGAGTTTAAAAACAAAGTAAATTAAAGTATGTGTGCGCACAATCGCGGTAGCTAGGAGGCCTGCTTGTAACGATAATTTAATACTCTTATAGCCAAAATGTAGAAGGCAACGGACATCTCCAAGAGCGAGGAAATGTTTAGTTTTCAAATTTTAATGTAAGTCATTTTTTTAATTTGTTATAATCATAATGTATAAGACAGCGTACGTAGCCAGGTACGAAGATGGAACGCTGAGTTACTGAAGGGAATCTTGTAAGGTTTTTCCAATAGAAGGATGCTAGGCTACAACTTGTTAAAACAGCTAAGTGAACGAATTGAAACTTTAGTGAATTATTACAAAATTTAAATGCTTAAACAGTTTAACACAAATTTAATAAACTTTAAACTTTAAACTTTTCAACACGTATATAAATGTAATTTATGCATTATTTGGTGCATTTGTTTTCAGTTTAAATTGTAAATTTAATTATGAAAAGAGCAAGCAAGCAAACTTGAATACAGGGCCATTTCAGCCATTGATTGTCTATACGTAAAAATTCCTCATAAGTCAAATCTTAAATGTTCACTAATCAGTAACTAAAACAATGTCTAGGAAATATGTATTATGATTGTAATTTATATTATTTTTGGTTAAATAAAATATTTGTGGTTTGCTTTAATTGAAGTTTGAGAGCAATTATTTACCGAGCACACAAATCCCATATATCTCAATTTAATAAGCCTTTAAATAATAATTTAATGAGACTCTGCTAGTTTAAATGGTTTAACTTTGTATTTTAAAACATTCAATACTTATTTCACTTGAGTAACCTAGTTCTACCTTCAAGATATGAAGAGCGTTACAGACAGACAATTATTATTATGCCTGCCCTGTGGCGTAGAACTAAGAACCGTTACACATTTACCAAATAAAGAGTATCATGTTTTAATTATGCAACTTATTTCTTGGCACACAAATCTGTAAATTTTTGGTTGTTTAGATTTCTTGAACCGCTTTTATCTTGTGCGATCCCTAGTCTTTTCACATTAAAAAGCACAATATATTATTTTGTTTATTTGTAGGTCTCAGACGTTTTTATTGCTGTATTAGACGTTTTATGTATTTACTCTACTTAATTGTTTTTTGTTTTAAATTTATTATTTATTGTTTTTTATTGTACTTTAAAACCATTCCGGGTTATCCGGAGATTCGAGTTAACGGAGTTTGACATATCTAGGTTATATTAAAAGTTTTGTAGCCAATAATTAAATTTATTAAGTGAACCTTTATAGGGTGAATCATATATTAATTAAAACGTTTTACGAGAATGCATAACTATCATCGTAATTATGAAAGAAGTGACATGAATATTTCCGAAAGATAAACTTAGTAGTTATTTGTTTTGATTTTCCATTGAATGTTTTTGGAGGTATTTTCACATAATTTTTAATTTAAACTTTGTATAAATTCATTCATTGTATATTTGATTAAATTTTAGATAACGTACGGTTTTTACAAATGGTTCATCACGCTTAGGCTATGTTATGGGCTGTATTGTAATAATAGTACTATACAGTCACACTGTAATATGTTGAAGAAGGAAGAATAATTGGATATATAAGGAGGATATTAAGGAATAAACAAATTGTAATTGTTATAGGAGATTTCTAGCCTATTTAAATAGGAATTACTGAACCGGCATAGCTTTGAACTAGAATCACTGAACTATATATTGTGAGAGCCTTGAATACTTACGCGTGCGTATGTAGTAACTTTAACGTGAGGTATGATGGGAATGTAAAAGAAAAGGTAGTAACGAAGAACGCCTTGGAAGTTAAAGACTACACAGTGTAGCTTTCTACATGCTATATCGCTTTCTTTTCTACACAGTATGCTGTGTATACAGTAACTTAGAATCATTTGAAAAGTAGAAGTCTAGCATAGTTGGGACTAGGCGAAGATTGAGGGAGAAATTATCTACTCAGGTGTGAGTTTGGCCTTCCCTTTTACCGAGAGAAGCATTTTTCCAATAGGGACATGCAACGTCTTATTATGTTTTGGGTAAATGCTGCAATGAGAAGTAAACGAACCTGTTGGATCCATAAAAATCTTTTATCAAAAAAAGGACTTAAAAATCGAACACCATCCGTGGTTTGATGCTGATTTCCATCAAGATAAAGGATAGGCCGTTGTAGTTGCCTATGACGACTAAATGCTACTCAATGGGTCTTCAAAGTAGAGAACTTAAAGTCTGTAGTTCTTGACCATTCCTCTAATCTGTCTATAACTAACTACAAAAATTGCGGTTGCCATGTTACGAGCAAGCACATATATACAGAAATCATCTACAAAGAGGGATCAGTGTACCGTAGATCGTATATTACATGTTATACAATTAACAGCAGCGGCAAACAGCATTACGCTTAGTACGCTGAACTGCGGAACACCATTCTCCTGTTTATAACTATTTGCCTCTAAGATGAACTATTTGACAGAAAGTTTGCGATGAATTCTAGGATGTTCCTCTGTATACCCCATGACGTATTTACAATTCCTCTTTTCCAAATCATATACCTTCTCAAGGTCAAAGAAAACAGCAACGCGTGTGTGACGCAAGAGAAATGCATTTTGAATAGCAGATTCTAACAAATCCAATTGGTCAACGGATTATCGTCCTTGTCTGGAACCACACTGTTCGTTGCTAAGAGTTTCGTTGATTTCTAGGTACCAGAGAAGAGGGTGGTTGACCATCTTCTTCAGTAGTTTGCACAAGAAGCTTGTAAGGATATAGGCCTACTGGGATAGGTTTGGTCTTTACTTGGTAATAAAAGATGATATGTTTCAATTGTAAGTTTTATTGTCGACAATTTTCAAGATCTCTAAATTTGTCTCCAAGGCAACGTCACACAGTTCGAAAAACAGAGCAACCAACAAGCTGACTAATAATTGATTTGATTATTTATTTACTGTAATTGGAGTCCAAACCCCACTTTTAAGTGGGAAATCAGATATCATTATGCACTTCATGCGTAAGTGAACGTTGAACCACCGGTAACAAATAGTAATTACGCGTTCATCGCAATATAACGATTCCGCATTAAAATATTACTTTTCAAAAGTCACTAGGACCAAGTTTCTCGGAAAACGTGGCTTCAATAAAACTTTATGTCGTGGGAACGGACCTTTTTATTGCCTTTAGTTATTTATGATGGCCAAGGAAAAGTAAACTGTATAAACGCAATCGGCCGTTTTTTTGCTAATCCAATTGGAATCCATTCTACCTGAAAAGCCGGGCTATTTTACGAAGTCTCCATCAGTCGAAATGCCACAATAGTCGTAACCAAGGCTTTATTTTGTTACGTATATATACATAAACAGAATTAGTTAATAAGTGTCAATTATGTTATATTCAGATATTTGTTTAAAAATTAATGTCTGCCGAAATTATAATTCAGCCATTTAACTGGTTTTTAAAATAATATTTTAGAACTGTAACAATCTTCAAACGCTTAAAAGAAATATTGAATAAGAAGAGTTCATTTTATTCCATTAATAATATCTTAACAATTTTAAGGTTATTAGCTAGTGTGATTAGGTATTTATTTTCTGTTCCCGAAGATTCGATCTTACCAAATCAAGCTATACCAGGCAATGCAGAAAGTCATAAGAAATGTGATAAAAATTACGGAAATTTCTGCTCAAAGCCCCACAATTTAAAAAAAAAAAAATGGAAAATAGCAACTGCCTCCTACACGGCACATCTAAAATATTAGCCTACTAGTTCAAACTTTTAGAAAGGGATGTGCCAAACATTTATATACTCGTTTTTGTATTAGTTTTGAAGACTAGTTCAAGAAGAAAAAATACAAGGAGTTTTAATGTTTTATGTTCATTGTTAAATTGTAGGGAAAACTCTCGAGAAAAGAATACATAACATATTGTGAACAAAAAATTTAAGTAGTAATTTTTTTATATCATTTCCTATTGAATGAAAATTATTTATTGCTGTTGCGTTTAATTATGTTTCTTTGTATTTTTGCACTGTTTTATAATACTTTTATATTTTGGTCTTAGTTGAACTTACGTATGATATGTTATGAGTTTTGTTGTACTCATAATTATTTTCTTAAATAAATTGAAATATTTATAAGCACAGATTTTTTTAGTTAGTTTTCTTCGTTCTAGCAGCATAGAGACTACTCATTATGTAGAAAAAAATGTAGCAAGTTTCATTTAAAATTATTATTATAGTATATTAATAAATTTTATTTATCATCGAGATGTAGGTAAATCCCTCTCTACACCCCTTTACATAAGTGCCACTGCAAACCCAATGCCATAATGTACCCACCTAATCAAAATACCAGGGAGTTGTTAAATCCTTCTGCTTCCATCCTTCTTCTTACAAGGGCCGTGGGGCTGATAGAAGTGCATTATTATTCATACCCCCTATATAGGGCAAGTTTATTCAGGTATGTAATGGCTACGTCGTCTACTAGAGGTTACGCCTTTAACTCAGACATGTCAGTAATTACATATAGTAAAACCTGTCGGATCAATATCCGGATATGGGAGGCTTTATGTACGCTTGTACTACATAACCATAAACATTCCAATTGGAAATAGAAGTATAAATGGAAATAGAAGTGTTTCAAGTTAATAAGGTACGCTTAATGAAGATCGCAATTATATTTTAATACCAATATAGAACTCTACGTACAATTTAATTACATGCTTTTAATACTGTACCGTACATACATATGTAATTAATTATCATTTTTAGTAATAAAAAGATGTAATGGTGGTTTACGTCTTTCGTTGAACACGTTCATTTGATGAGATATCCCTCTACTTTCGAAAGAGTAGACTATCGGGTGCTGTTGCTTCGTCTTGTTGTTCAACGTACTTGATAACCTGATCAAACTCCGGAAATATCCGGAATTGGAGTTTAATTTTACTCCAGTTTGCGAAAAATTTTAAGATCCATGGGATTTAAATGTAAAAAACTAACAATGACAGTAGAACCATTATCGAAGAGCTTGACATAATGTTTAAAAGTTTGTAATACTTGCATAAATTTCGACAATATAGGGCGAGAATAGGCCTATCATATTTTCAGATAAGTATATATTCATTCGACACGTACCACAAATTTAGCGAAGTCTGATGAATTTATTAACATCCACGAGAAAACTATTTCAAAGGTATCAAGAATAATCATATCACACGCTGGGATATTTAGAGATTTAGAGCAGGAAAATAGAAGACTATCACGACATGAATGCGGAAAAATATGAGAATTAGATTCAAAACAGTCTAATCAGAAATCTTCCAAAAAAAGTCACTTTTTGAAGTATATAATGCTCTATATTATAGTAAATTAGCAACTGCTAATCAAAAATTAACAGCAGAGAGTCAATATTGTTGACTCGACTAAAATAAAGTAGCATTCCATATTCGTAAGAAATGTTAAAATGTTACTATTCTCCATCCTTCACAGGCAGACAACAAAATAGTCGACATTCGAGCTGCGATCTGTTCCTTACGACAGCAAGAGTAGAATAAGCCAATGCACGCACGCGCTTTAACGGCCTGTACTTTATTTTCATATTACGTCCGGATATCCGAGGTTCCTGAGATGAGAGGGCCGGATATGGGAGTTTTTTGACAGTACTTTCATTTCCCTCACAGGTGACAACAGGAACACTGTTAGATCCACAATAAATGCAACAAGTGTGTTTCATTTGTAATATACAGCACATGCATATCAAAACAAGGTTTATCGGTTTTTTATTATAAAATAATTTTAAAAAAATAATTTAAATCTGAGTCTTGAAGGTCTTCCCAATTTGATTGTTTCATATTAGAAAATTTTGCTGTTTGTAATTTCGAAAAAATTCTCCTTGTTAATATGTTTTTCTTTGAACTTCGGATTTAACGCACTACCCAGAATCAGGAGTGCTTTGTCATTTGCCCATCCTTGGTTATTTCCATCTAACCTTTCCCCTTTCTATTAACCGGAGGTGTAACGCATAAACCGTATAGTGCACTTTGCATTGAGAGATCACAGTAGGCAAGACTGTAGAGGGTCAGTATACATTTTTTTTTACAAGCATGGACTGTCAAAACACTGACTTGATTGAGACCGTCAATATTTGATAAATTAGCTTCGGTATAAAATAATTAGCATTCTTGAAATATATGTAGACATATCGGATGCAAAAGCTGTTGATGTATTGAACATTCTCAATATATATAGTATGTTTTCAGAAGTGGTAGTAGACGCAAGGGTAAGTGCATCTATACGTATTCTATACTATACTTGTCTCCTGTAGGGAATAGACCTATTTCAGGTACTCAACCCAGCAACATGATGTAAAATTGCATTGTTCCTGGAGGAGTTATGGATCTACTTTATTTCTCTTACTGATATTCACAATCATTTTCTGTTCCAGAGGATAATGATCATATTGGCTCCTCGCATTTATCTACAAAACATAAATGTATTAATCATGTTTTCATTTTTTTCTTTATTATAATACAAAGTAGTTTATCACTCTTTTATTTAAATGATTTTCAGGTAATGTAATTTAACCTGTGTAGTTAAGGCCTAAAATGTCTCACATTGGTTTTTAATTTATAGAAAGAACCACCTAGATCATTGAGACTTTCTCGGGCTTCGGACTTAACGGGGACTAATCGCCCAAAACGACACTGTTAACCAACTTAGAAAGCACAACCACACTACGAACAGCGCAGGAAGTGTTTAAGGAAAGCCGGTTCTCGTGGCTTATTGGAATAAGATGTTATTCGGGCATTTGCATAGAACACTGGAAGACGCGCGTGTGGCCCGACCAATAAAACAGTACGGCCGGTGTTAGCGTTATCGTCCGATTGCCCCCCACAGCGGCCCCAGCCCACGCCCGGAATTTTTTGACACTTTCCAAGAGGATCGCACCGACGCCTACTTCAATTTTCCAAATTGACTTTCACCGTTATCTCGAGTTGTTAACAAGGATAGTAACTGTGTAGGCTAGTTGTAAAGGGTGATACGGACATTGGGCCAGTTTTTAGTTTGAGATACTGTGCCTTAGAAAATGTTTTGAGGCAATTTAAAATTTCACAATTATACTATAACACTTTCTTTAAACGTATCAACATTATTGTCGAATTAAAACTTGAGAAAAAATATATTTTAAGGCAATTTTTTGGTAAATTCCGACAGCGGCTTGTATTTTATCGAATTGTGTGACGTCATATACGTCTTATTAATAGATATAATAGGTTTCTTAAAGATAGGAATTTTGATTTAGATGTGACTGTTTCTTCCAAAGGCGGAACTTACTTAACTGAGTTAATCCTTTGTATAGAGCTTACTTACTATATAGCCTACATAAAAGAGTAGCTCTAAAATGTTTTGTGTGAGAATTCCAAAAACGCGAAAGCCGGAAACATGATTTCAAGTCGGTATAAACGCATAGCATCATCTGATGCTACACTTTCAGATTTTCAAATACTTATCGTCTTCCACTTTTCTTTCATCCATTATTAAACACGCTTTCTAAGATCTTCCTTGTCTTCGGTGATTCCTAATTTCTATAGGTTTAAAATCACATATTCAGGCATTGGTTGTACATAACCGATACGCTTTTTCACTCTTCTATGTAGGTGAATTGGTGGTTTGCATTATATTACCGTTTTGTTTATATGCGACTCATCTCAACTCAGATATTCACTTGTTCCCTTTCATAAACCAATCTCTGTAGTCTCTGTGATACACTTTCAATGATTCTCCGATTGATAATATTTCGTTTTTTTGTGATTATAACTTTTAGTGTATTGTATAACATTAGTTTAATTCTCCTGTTTTATATTATATTTCATTTAATGTATCTTTAAGTGATATATTTTTTTCCTAATACGTTTCAATCTTTTATTCCAGTATCCGATGTACGGTCATTAGTTTTTTCCACTGCAAACTTTATGCACTTTATGCTTAGCCTTTGACAAGTTGTTCCTTTAATAGAATTAAAATATTTGCTATCTTCAACGCACTCGAGTTCCTTCTATAGGTCTATTTAATTACAGTCTCTATTTCTTGTTTTCCTCTATAGGTTTGTAGGCTTATGTCTTA
>JBAIZL010000005.1:244695822-244830822 GCA_036971475.1 Prosapia bicincta | reverse complement strand
TCCGATGTCCAGGGACCAGGGAATCCAGACGAGGGACTCTAGGACCGGCAGCAACATCTTTGGCAAGTCATTTTCTCTATTCGATACCAAATACGTCAAATTTAGTCAGTTGATTTTATTAAATTCAAACAAATATTCAAGCTTAAACAATGACTTCACTCTTTATAAAATTTAAATAAATTTTATGCTTAATAAAATGAATTTATGTGATCAGAATATTTCAAATGATAAATACTAAACTTACAAAGGGTTTTTGGCCATGAGCCATTTATTTTCAAGGAAATAAGAATTTTTAGAATATTATAAATTTAAAAATCAAGTGTCATAAATACGAATTTACCAATTCAATATAGAAGATAAATTTTTATTATGTGTAATTTGGAAAATAATTTTATGTTCATGTAAATGTAATTGATATAAATGGAAATTATAAGATTTTAAAGGATGAAAAACAAGTTATTTAGTGAATTGTTTTGTTAATATAATTGTGTTGTATTTGAAAGTATAAATTTTCTTTTTTATTTAAATAAATAAAATTAAATATGTTATAAAAATCAACAGTATTCGCATTTCATCATGTGTCGAATATTCAATAAAAACTGTTTAGCTTTTTCCAACTAATATGAAAATGACTATTAAATCAGTAAACAAGTTTAATTAAATTTCACTAAATGATAATAGTTAAAACCTAATGTTTTTAAAGAGTTTCTCTCAACTAACTTCATGAGCTAGCCTAAAGATTAGTTGGTTTTTTGTATCCAGAGATTTATCTACTGGCAGATTGTGTTTAAAAGGACACAGGAGCCTTTTAAAATAGGCAATTTAAACACGATCATATTTTGCCGTTCCCTTGCTGTCTCTGCAGATCATCATCAGGTGGTAAGACTCTGTGAATATTTTGTGTATTATTTTAAATGTGTTTCTTTCCAGCTGACTATTGAAATGACATGTGTGACTATATCTAGACCATACATAATTGATAAACCAATTTTGGGGAGTTTATGCTTATTTTCAATAGTAGTCAGCGGGAACAGGCTCGTTTTGGGCCTGGCCCTATGAGCGGGAAATATACACGTAACTCAGGGAGTTTAGCACGGTTTAACAAGCGGGGTGATTGGCAGATGTGTGGTTTGTTTATAAACAAGTTTTTTAAACAACAAATTTTGGTATTCTGCGAGTAGGGATATCAACAAACAAACAAAAGGAGGGAGGGGACGTTGCAGTGTGTGTATATATATATATATATATATATATATATATATATATATATATATATATAATAGGAAGCGGGCATGAAACTATCAATTTTCTGGATATTTTTACTTCGAATATTACTAATAGCCTATATCGTGTTGTTATAGGGAGATAATACTCAGTGACATTATCAGACTTTCATGGTTCCAGGACAAATTGAATGACTTATATTTAAAATAATGGTACACTTACATTTTTACCTAATAGTGTCCGGCCTATGATGATTTCTGATTGGAGAATTGTTTTCTATTTAGTGTTGTTAAACAATTTTTTGGACAAGCCTAAACAATTTAAAATATTAATTAGTAACACTAAACAATAATACAGGAATATAAAAGTTACTCCACTTAGTATGAGCAAGTATGACCAAGTAATATATACTTCCTAACACTTTTAGTGATTGGAAAAGAGTTATTTTTTAAGTAAAACATAACAATTAAAAACCGGGTACGTGATTTAGTTTTTTTTTAAAGCGTAACATGTAATGGTAAATATAAGTATACCCCTGCAATGCCACTCTGCCTACCATTGAGAAATCCACCTGTCCATGTAACACAACCGTACGGAACACTTGTTAGAAATCCGTTAGTTCCACAGCGTTAACGTGCGATATAGCTAGTGTCAATAAATTCATTCTTTACAACCACTGACCCGAAGAGTAACCCTTAGATTCGCTATAAAATTGTTGTGCAAGTATAAAATAGTAATTTAGCCGACAATAATTCCATTGAGAATGCAGTAAACATGTTACAGGTTGATGATGGTATCAGCGTTCAGTTTCCAAGGAGAAAGTCGTATTGGCTATTCCAATTTATATTTTAAAGACATAATCTGCAGTGACATGTTTTTATTTTTTAAATAATACTGAATGAATAATTTATTACTTAATTATAAGTTCATATAAGAAATAAGGATTGGAATTATCATATTATGAAATTTAGCTAATGGAATCAGCGAATGAAAATTTAAACAATTCTCGTATGTTACTACGAACGTATTATTTTGTAATTTAAGTAGTATATTGGTTTAAAATACGGGTACCAAAAACATGAATTATTAATAATAGGTTTCGCATTAAAAATATATAATTTAAAAATAAAGAGTCAATTCTGGAAATTATTAAGGAAAGAACTCCAGAATATAACAAGTGTTTGGCACTTGTTACTGGAAGTAATATCATTTAGAACTGTGTACAACAGCATTCTCTAGATATAGTAGTACTTTTGGTTAAATGTTTAGTGTATACGATTTTTATTTTAAGAGCTGTAGCTATTTAAACACTCCTAAAAGTAGCCCTACCAACGTATGAGAGGAGATTATGAGCAGAAGTATTAATTACATAAAAACGAAAATCAACTCCCAACTAATAATTTATTTCTCAAATGTATTTCAATGAGATATTCATCACCAAGGAGTATAGTTAATACACCAAAACTAATAATTTTCTAAATAATTTTAGTTTAGATGTAGTAGCTATAATCACAGATGATGATGACTATGCCAGTAAATCGCGTTCAATCAAATTAAAAAGTATAAAATAGTGCTAAAACTTTATAGCTTATGTTTAATATATATATTTTTAGTTAATTTCATTTGTGTATCTTCACTGAGGATGACGATAAATTAGTAGTTGAAACGCGTTTGAAATAAAAAAATTTTTTATTTGTGAGTTGTACCATATTTTTATTCTTTAATTATAAATTAAAAAGTATCTATTTTTAATCGGTGATTCGTTATTACTCGTATTTAGTTAGATAATTATTGAAAGGTTTTTTAAAGTGAAACCTTTACAGGCTGCTATCTACTGAAAGTAGGAAAGAACGTAACTTACCAAACTATAATTCAAAGAAAAGACAGTCTAGTTTATTTTGTATATAATTATTAACTTTTTAAAAGTAGGTTTCACCTTGTGAAGTGTTTGTACTTTACTGTATTTTGTATTTAGTTTAGAAGACACAGTGCGACATAGGTTATAAAGTTTCTACACATTTGAAATTTTACTTCTATCCAAACTTCACGTCATCAATAAAACCGTTTTAAAGCTCCACTTCATAGATTTTTAACATTTTTAAACTTAAAATCCACTAGAACGAGGTGGCTGAATATATTATGTAATATTAAGAAGGGTCATACGAGTATGAATTTAACTCAATAATTTATTTTGGTAAAAAAACTTATAATCCATTTTCGAGATTTTCATACGTTATGATAAGATTTTTCAGGCGTCTTTTTTCATTATATAAAGGTTTTTGGTTTTATCAGACTATTATATTGAGGGTGGTCTGTAGTAAGACTATAAGCTCATGGCAGATAGTGGTCAAAGTGACAGCAAGGTTAACCAGCAAAGTTAATAGAAATTGAGTTTACAAAAATAGTACACTAGCAAGACTAATGGCACAACACCTTTAACATAGTGAACCTTGTATCACTAGTCAATTTCTTGTCTCTACTGAATCTGTCAGAGAGGTTTAGTACCCTTTGAAGACATTAAGGAGTAGATAGCGATGTAAAATTATATATATATATATATATATATATATATATATATATAAATATAAATATATATATATATATTTATATATATATATATATATATATATATATATATATATATATATGAATAGTTATTATCTGGAGTAAATCCGTTCATTCTGCAGTGCATAAAATCGCAGTTCCGACATTTCGCTAGAATCAAATCTAGCATTGACTGCCTAGTCAACAACAGTGCACTCAACAACAGTGCACTCGCTTTTCAACTGTTGTTGGGTTCGCCTCGTCAATGCTAGATGAGATTCTAGCGAAACGTCGGAACTGCGATTTTATGTACGTTAGAATGAACGGATGTGCTCCAGATAATAACTATTCATCATATTTTTCCATCCGTGAAGGAATACGTATCATCATCATCATATATATATATATATATATATATATATATATATATATTATAATATAACAGCTATTTAAATGTTTACCTTCAGATTACAATATAATTACCTTACCTTTCTACAGTCACACCTTCAGGTTTCTAAATAAATAACAATCATATAAATTTAACATCTCCTACGTTTATTCATCTCACGTTCAATTATTACAAACTATACGTTCAAATGCATTATTATGATGTGACAAAGATTGATTGCATAACTAATATTACAATTACTATGAAGGTGGACTCTTGAGGCTTTAGGTTTTTAATACAATAAAGTTTAATAAATACAGGTTTAGATTCCTCTTTCTCTCTGGTCGTTATTACGGAATCTTCTATAAAGTAGAAAGTGGAGAGAAAAACTAGATTATTTTTTGAAAAAAATGAATTTAAATTGGTTCTGTATTTACTAATTTATATATATCTCTTGGCTGAATTTAATGTAAGAAAGATTGTACTTATTATTGAGCTCCAACAATCCTGACCGTTGCGTTGACTTCTTCACTGCACTTTTACACATAATACATTTACTTCTGTCATCATGGGAAATAAACTTAATAAAATTTAATTCTCGTCGCACTTTTAAATTTCTACGCATACATAACTAACAATTCCTTCTACAATTACCTTAACTCTTCTACACAAATATTCCCTCTTTAAACATTGCTTCCAACTCAACCCCCCTCCCCAATATGTCTGGACTCCTCGAAGTTCCCAAAAAACGTAGTCCCTTTTCCCGTTGATTTTAGGTCTTAAGAACAAGCATAATGCTCCGTTGCGTATTTTAGTTATATCGGTGGTTCTCACGCACCTTTGCAAATTTTTCCCACACAGTAACAGTGATACTTTCCCATACTATTCTTGGCTTTCCCGAAATACATGAATGTTAGAATACTTTGGATCCTTTTTTTGTCAATATTTTATATGTAACATTGGTTAAGCCATCTTTGTCGTTACTTTAGTAACCTAACCTTGGTCACTCCCTTCTTATTTTTTTAATAATATTTCTCCTGTTTATTATTATTTTGAATATAACTGAATTTATACTATATGCCTCTTTTGTTTATTTTATAATATATATATATATATATATATATATATATATATATATATATATATATATATATATTTTTTTTTTTTTAATAAATTAAAAATATTTCAAAAACAAGAACACTTTTAATGAATATATTTATTCAAAGCTTTTCGCCGATAAAATAGTACCAGCATCTTCAGGAAAATAATTATCTAATAAAATATTTTTACAAAATTAAATCATAAGTGCTACAAACGACCATATGTTTATAAGTATTGCACTTTATGTAAATTTTTCTATAACATCAATGACCGTATAAATAGTTTGGTGCCTTGATCTCTCTTGAATTTGTTCATCAATTAATTTGTCTTTAACTTTATGCTTATACATTTCCAATGTTTCAAGTATATTCATTTTTAATCCTTTATTTAATTCTTTTATTAATTTCATATTTTCTATTTCCGGAAACTCGTGTCCATTATTAATACATTGCGTAGCTAAATTTGATTTGTATATGTTTGGTTTGATATAAGCGTTTAAATGTTCTGTGTATCTTTCTTTTAATTTCTTTTTTGTTTGTCCTACATATAATTTATTACATAATATTTTACATTAAATACTCCGTGTATTTAAATGACGATGAAATTTCTGTGTACGCTGAGTAAACTTTCCGAATCGTTTGGGTTTAGTTTAATAATAGTTCATTACAACTCATAACTATATTGATACCATCAAATACTCTTGTATACGGTGTTTTAGTATTAAACTTTTAAATAGCTGTAATCTATATATAAGGAAATAATATTTCTTCAAGGATACATCCCCTTGCACCTAGAAATACAGTTCAGTTTTGTACCTTGGAACATGTTAGTAAAGTATTATAAATACATCGGCCTATGTAGTGCACCCTCAGTATTCGCGGTAGGCAAAGGATATTCCGCTATCATGTATTTTATTTTATAACAAAGAGATGAAAGTTTGTCTAGTTACTGAGACTAATGTATTCTCGTCTTATTTATTCTCTACAATACTGTAGTTATTTCCTACAGAGAAATCTGATTACACTTCGAACATCCGTTATACTTTAGACCACTAGCCTACTACGCAAGGAATAGGCATTCTTATAGGTGAATTCTATGTTTATGGAATAGTTAGCCCTAGCCGTTACTAAAATACTCGTTGATCATCTTTCGAATGGGCATGAAAATTTAATCTATAGCTGGAAGAAGTTTTATCGAAGTATGTAATGAAATAACATGACTTTTTTAAAATTAAATTACCAATGTTTAAAATAATATTTTACTAAAATTAGGTGTTTAAAAATTTAGTGGATAGTGATTAACAATAAAGAATACGTGTGTTTATATGTATATTTTCGTCTTTTCGGATTAAAAGTAAATCTAATTAACAATAAAAATGTATTTGTAATTATGTAGTACGTAAACATACCACACCGTATTATAAGTGTACAGTGTAGCTTTAATTAATTTTTAAGATTTTTTATATCAACCGTAACTCTTTCCTTTCCATATTCAGTTGCTTTCAATGTTCGCGGTTTCACTATTCGCGGTAAGTTCGAGGACCGTAACCACCGCGAGTAAAGAGGGATCACTGTGTGTATGTGTACATATATATATATATATATATATATATATATACATACATATATATATATATATATATATATATATATATATATATATACATATATATATATATATATATATATATATATATATATATACATATACAACATATATATATATATATATATAAATATATATATATATATATATATATATATATATATATATATATATATATATAGATAGATAGGCTATATTAAGAACTAAGTCAAAATACAAATACAAGAATTATAATTGAATTTTAATTAAGGTATAATTGTAAATTCAAATATAATTCTTGTATTTGTATTTTGACTTAGTTCTTTATTAATACACAAGAATACATATTGCGATATATATATATATATATATATATATATATATATATATATATATATATATATACTCACATTTCTCAAAGATTCACGTCCAATCCGTAATCCATAATTCCCATAAAAAACTATCATAAATAGTTTAACAAAAAGTTATGTTTGACTTGTACATTTGTATATGACTTCAATACCACTCGTACAAGTGTAGCCAATCAACGTTCCAACTTCGGTATGGAGTCTTCCACATAGCTCACACACGGATTGCTTTATATTTTGATTGCATTGGAAGTTTACTTTTATTTGTGTGCAAGAGGATATTGGAATTATATTGGAACTCGTAACTTAGTTTCGATCCTGGAATTATTCTACATCAAATATATTCCATTAATAATAAATGCCCACTTATTCAAAACGAAATTTTCGATCATATATCTTAAATAAAGTTATAACGTGTGGAAATGCAAATCCGCATCAGGCCTTTTCTATAACAAACAGAGAGTTTTATTAGTCGAAGGAGATGCCAAATGTGTTAACGATTCCGAGGCACGCCACGAACAGCTTTATCTGGCCACTAAGTAATAGTCTGCAGCTTGAGGAGGCAATGTTGTGGCCAAGGTTAGCTGGCGTACTTGTTATCGCACTATGTATCATTTCCCAGTCGTACAATGAAAATAACTAATGTGGAAAAAGAAGAGAAAAGAATTTCATTCAATATGAAAAAAAACCACAACCAATGTATATATATATATATATATAGAAAATAGGATACACAACCTACAACAACCACAACTAACAGTAAAATCTCAGCATTATAAATACAAACACATAACTCCCCAGCTATAAAGACATATACATCTGCAGTTCATGCCTCAGTTTTAACATTGGCAATACACGAGATCATTTTAAATCAAGGATATACAAAACCATCACTCATAACACTAAATAAATCATTAGTGAACACTTTATATCTACATGCCTCAACTACTCAAAGAATACACCAAACCTATGAGTTCTATACAAACTAAATAACATACGATCTCTACATAATAATGCACACAACAATACTATATAGCCTCTCTTTTATTATCTCTCTCTCTCTCTGTCTCTCTTTATCTTTCTCTCTCTTTCTAAGTATATATATATATATATATATATATATATATATATATATATATATATATATGAATATTTGAGACCCAACACATACTCAACAACCACTATAGTTTGCATACTTTTTGATATCATAAACGTAAAAACTCCCTAAAAAATCCCTTTTCTTATAACAAGTTATGTCTCGGGGTCTGAGCTCCTGGAAACCGTTAGGCCTATAGGTTCTCAAACTGGGGGGAGTGAAGGCACGTCAGGGTGGTCGCGAGGCCAGTTGGAAAATAATAAGATAAATTCTCATTTAGTTAAAATTTAAGTACACAATTTAATAATATGTAAACTAAAATTACACCTCAGATATTTTTTAAATATGTAATTCTGTTGACCATGATGTTTAGAAAATTAAATGTATGCATTTATATCAGAAATATAAGTTTTCCACAAATATATATGATTGAACCGCAAATAGGCAAGTTAGGGAATAAATGAAAGCTTATCCATCTGACTGACAGATTATTCTCTTGTGAGTTAAAATTTACCTTGAAAATTAAAACTTGAAATGTTATATCATGTTTCTTGTAAAAGTATGTATAATTAAGCAAATTGTTTTTACAATATATAATATTTGTTTCTTTTTCATAAGCCCATACCATTTATTTAGGTTGTAGAGTGAAGGGGGGGGGGGGGTAGAAGGCTTTATTTTAAGAGGCGGGTGCGTCTTACCAAAACGTTTTCAACCCCTGGTTCAGCCCTTGTGGCAGCCATTCTCTGGCGAGCGGCCTCCTTCTAATTCCTGATCATGTTAGTAAAAGAACCTACGTAATATGCCCTATTACGCCCTATTACACCCTACCTAAAAACGCAAAGAGATCAGTTACGATCTTAGTTGATAATGGGACACATCTCCCGAATTGAGCTACTCATTTCAACAAAAAAGTAATTTCTATTACAAGCAAGTATCACTATTATATATGTTAAGAGCTATAAGTAAACAAAACGCCATTATAAGTAAACAAAACTAACCAAGTGTTGAAAGTTTTAAATAAATTTCAGCATATGCTTGAAAATAGAGTGACTGTTTATGCTTTCAAAAGCCGGCTAGCTACATCGAAAATTAATATTTTCGCTAAATCTACTTAAGTAAGTGTAAAAGATAAGGCAATGAAGTACGACAGTTTTGCTACAGGTAAAATAATTTAACATGTACATATTTCTAAAAACAAAATATTTTAATAAAACAATTCTTTTTCAAAGTGTTTTTTGAATTAATTTTATCCTAATTAGTGCTATTTTGAACCAATAAGAATGCCCAATCATTGCATAAATTGGTTTCAGCTCAGCTGTAATAAAAGAGACACGAAATTATGACTCTATAAAAGTTTTTCACAAAGAAGGATTAGCATACTTGACACTAAAAGAGAGTCCCTAAGATGCTGACCGAAACATAAGTGACTTTGAGGATGGCCTTAGTAAATTGAACCAGTCTCAAAATTTAATTTTTATTATTCACCACCCTTTAGCTAATTGACGTCATCTGACTATAATTTTAATTAAAAATGTACTGAATAAAATGTTTTTTACAGCTCTATAAATACGACGAGTCAATTCGTTTTTACAAATTCGTAAATTACAATTTGGAGAATGATAGCTGATTTATTTTGTTTTGGGTCGTATATTTTGTTGCAAAAATCCCATCCCTGGAAGAAAGTCCAGAAATAAGCAAACTAAAGACTAAATTTAAATAAACAAATCTTTTACTCCTACATATTTACTACTTCCCTTTTGTTCAAGAAACATGTCACAGATACGTCTTGGATCTTAAAATGAAAAACGAAGAAAATCAAGTTAGTCAGCCATTGTTTTATGAGCTTAAATATATAGTCTTTCATAGACTGTAAAGCCATTTTCTGCGATTATTCTAGATATTAAACGGTGAATGTTTTATATAATATTTTGGAAATACTTCTATTACCAATCAGATAAAGCGAAAAGAAATTGGAATCATCTTCACGAGAAGTGTAAATTAAGAGAGTCCCCTGACACGAGAAACACGAAATAAGTAATGAAAAACCCACAACTTTGGTTTCCTATGCACACCATTTGTCTGTTTGTAATTTCCCGGAATTTGATAGGCTCATTTAGGTTATTGGGAGAGTAGGCCAAAGAAATGTATTTTTGGTTTTCTGAGAAATCAACCGTGCCTAGACTCAAGTCTCTGTAAAAAAAAGAAATTATTTCTCCTCATAAATTTAAATAGCTTAGAATTAAGTTGTTTGTCCAAGTCCTAGGTCTTGCTGAACATTCTTTACCCGTGGATCTCATCCTCTCAACTCCACTGTCTATAGATTGTGATGCATTGGTCTTACTTTTTTTTAGAAACTTGGGTTTCAAATCTCTAGTATTCTTTTCGTGTGTGCCGGGTTTAACCTGGAATACACTGTGTGCACTTTAAGGACAGAGTAGCCCTTTCCATCAGAAATAGATCACTCACAGAAATTTAAAGGCAGGTATAAAATTGATTTTAAAAAATCGTAATACAGTATGAAATGTCTAATGAGGTTACGTTTAATGCCTGCAATTTGAGAACCATCTTCAACATTGGGTCATGAACAAGGCCTTGAACTAGCGATCCAGCCCTTGTTCAACAAGGTCTTGCAAGCGGTCTTGACTGGACCCCTGAAACCCACCCGGGCTAAGTCTATCTTCGTTTAAACTGTCTTTGTAGGTTCCTGGCACGTGGGCAGCTAATACGGGTTATTGCTAGAGTGGGCTAAAGGTTACATGTACTTTGTGTGTCAAGCTAAAGGCAGCCGTGCGCAGACTGAAATCTCCGGAAAAAGGAACTTTTTTCAGATATTCAAATAGCTTAGAATAAGGCATTTTCCAACCCCATTGTCTTTCTTCCAACACTCTAAACCCGTTAATCTCAGGTTCAACTTTGCAGCAAAGTTTGAACCTCGCTTGTGAAAGATGGTAACTGTTTTGATTTGTAACTTTTGCTACAAATATTTTAACTAGTAGCCTAAGTTACCAGAAAACATTTTGGGGTAAATTCAAACTACACTTTTAATTTTCACTTAGTTGTAACATTATTTTAGGCAAAAATGTTACATACTACAGCAACATCAGAAAACAAACCAAGATATTTGTTAGCTATTCTATGTGCAGTAATATCAGCTGATAATTAGAATTGCGTTGGAAAATTACGCAGAAGGTCAGGAATCGCAACATGAACTCTGAACTTTTCTTCTCGGTTAGGTCTTCGAACCGAAAGCACGCTGCAAGATGGGGCACATCAATAAAAAAATTTATTTTAACAGTTTCAATTTAACTTAAGTCAATTATGTTAAGAAGTATCAAAAACTTTCCTTTAATAATTTTAAAAACGTTTCATCACTGATTAGTCTACATCTGGCGAGCACCTTAGCCAACACGTATCCAAAATGAATAATGGCAAAGTAGATGTCAAAACCAGAGTTTCAGGCCAAACAGGTGGTTTTGATGAAAAATACGTTAATTTTCCGTTACAAACGGTTACGTGAGGTATGAGGGGTTGGTTTCAGCGATTATTGGAGGGTAACGTGAATGGGAGGAGGTATTGAATGTGCGCGCTTGTGCGCGGTTGTGCGTTAGTGAAGGTGGCAGGTGTTTTTTTTAGAAATACGTTAATTTTCTGTTAAAGACCGTTACGTGAGGTAGTAGGGGTTGGTTGGTGATATGATTGGAGGGTAAGGTGAATGGGAGGCGCGTTTGTGCGTTTGTGCGTGTTCGCTGTTGTGTGATGTAATTAGAAGCATGTTCGGACATGTTGGGGGGTAATGTAAAAACCGTTGGTTACCTAGAGAATGATGTAATTTTGGCATGTATTTGTAACATGTATTTGGCCTGAATAAATTGTTTTTAAAAACCTACCTCTGTTTCGAGTTATTTAACTGCCGTAGTTATAAACATGTTCGGACCATTGAAAAGTCTTTTTAAGACTTTACCTGCGCGCTTGTACGTGCGAGTGCTCACGATTGTGTGACGTAATTAAAAGAGTAGCGTATATAAACTGCAATAGCTATCAAAAAAGTAACATTTGCCGTTCAGATTGACTAGCGATGGACATCGTACAAATGGCAAAAGGCAAGGCATTCGTTCCCGTTGGCAGTTTCAGAGAGAAGGCTTTAGTTACTAGGAAGACCTCATTGGCAGCAGATATACTTCGTGCAGAATGTAAAATCTGTCTATCAGAAGAAGTTCAAGTGGTTTATTTACCCTGCAGACACGTTATTGCTTGTTTGCTTTGCGGATTAGCCTGCAAAACTTGCGGAATTTGCAGAGAAACTGTTGACTCTATTATGAGAATTTATCTTTCCTAACATTTGTAATAATTTTTTGTTTAACAACAATATTTCTTTTTAATAGTATAATTATTGTAACTTATTATTTAAAAAATATATATTATGTCTTGTAGAAAAAATGTAATTTTGTGTTTGCTTTGACCAAGCTTAAGTCATTTTACACCTTTGCTCAACTAAAAATCCTCTATTTTATTAATATTCAAACATCAAACAATACACACACACACACACACACACACACACACACACACACAAGTGTTGGGCATAGTTGATATCCACGACATACTTGTGTGTGTTTGTTTTGAAATACAATGCAATTACGTTAGGATTAATAAAACTCAGACTGACAGTTGTTAAGACAGGTGTTGTGGGGGACGGGTAAAACTAGATTTGATGAACTCATAGGGGGGCAGGTGTTGCACTGCATGTAGGTATTAGCTCTATATAAACGAGCAAAACGTTTAGAGACTGTTCACTTCTATGCATGACTTTATAGAGTGAATACTATGTTCTTGTTAGCTTTTAAGATATTTCAATGTTTTAATATATTTTTTATTCCCTTGTATTTTATATAGGTTACTTTGGTTTTATGCTTTGTAAAGAAGGTATGCACCCAGAGATAACGGTTTTTTGCGGTTCAAAATAAGTATCCATGCTTGAAACCCAAAAAATCTGCGAAAATATCGTTTGGTGACCATGCCAGTTGTATATTGTTCGCATATCTTGGTCATATCTTATTTCCAAAGCATATAATTTGAGATAACATCTCTGTATTGTGAGTTTTTGTTAGCTTGTTAAGAAATACAATTATAACATATGTTTAGTCCTTGTTGTATTTTATATAGCTCACTTTGGTTTACATTATATTGTATTATTTAATTTTTATGTGCATGTTAGACTAAATGTTTAGATGTATTTTGTGGTTGCATGTTAAATTTTATTTTTATAATTATAGCATAAACACAGCATGTTTTTCAGGTTAAAATAATTATATATGTATTTCGTCCAGGTTTATATAAATAATACCAATATTTATTCTTGTTTCAGCAGTTTTTTCAGGTTAAAATAATTATATCTTTATTTATTTCAGGTTTTATATAAATAATACCAATATTTATTCTTGTTTCTTTTTCAGGTATTATAAACAATATTACTCCTACTTTCAGGTTTAACTCAGGAATCTTGATTGTTTCTGATTTTGATCAATCCCCCCCTAATGTGATTTTTATTGGGTATCTTTTAATTACTTCAAGCCCATGTCTGGAGTATATTACACATAAGCACGTGCTATATATGTAGTTGGAACAGAATGGGGTATCTCATGAGGTGAAAATCAATTTCGTAAAATTATTGTTGATTTAGTCTTGTGGAATACATAAATTGTTATTCAAAATACCGAAAATCACATATTTGGGGGGGGGGGGGTGGAATTTAATAACATTTTTTTATTGTTTACTTTTCAGGTAAAATAATATATGTTTCTTACTTCCAGGTTTACATCATTAATATCCCTAATACTCCTTCCTCTTTCACGCACGCTAAGGCTATCTCCGGATAGTTTGTCTGGGGGCAACCCGGGCAAAGCGTGTTCTCCTGGACTTCATTGTTTCTGTTCACTGGGAGCTTGATATCCAACCCCCCACCCCACCCACCTTTTTTGTCTTTTCCCCGAGGTGAGTAAACGTAGCGGATGATTGGCGAGATGAATTTCGCGTCATTCGTTGCGTCACCCGGCTTCCAATAGTCATATAGCAAGAACGAATTCAGCGTATGTCTATTATTCACTTACACCCCAATCCCTCTAGGTTGCCGTTGGTCTATTCGGCTGGTGACGTGAAGAATTGCGTTCCAGTCTAGTAGAGCGCCTAGGGATCCCTTTGTGCAGAGTGGTACAAGGAGGATATTCAGTACATTCTGCTTAGAGTCACTCCTTCCTATTCTTTCCCATAGTTTTAAGGAAAAAAATTTTTTAATATTCAAACGACCTTGACCCAGTTTTTAGCTGGAAGAAAATGCTTCACACATTTTCCAAAGCTTGGATTAAAGTTATAATACATTCTGTTACCTCCTCCCCCGAAAAAAAATAATAATAAGTTCAATTCCCCCCGCAGAGTTACTTCAATTTGTGATTTGGAACACTTCAATTCCTTCCACCTCCCCCCGATATCTTCTTTACTCAACTATTCTACTATGTTAAACCTCACCTACCTCTTCACATCCAAAACGTCATTCTCCCCCTCCCTTCCTAGTGATACAGTATAACCCCTCCTTCGTTTTAAATTGTATAAATAGCATAGACTCGCGACAACATCATCATTTTGCTTCTTAATGTTATAGCTGAAGAATGGATCCAACCGTCAGGATTTCTACAGCTCCTCTAAAAATGTCCACCATACATAGGAGAACTGAAACCGCAAGCACTTCAAATACCGCAGCCTATCATTTCAACAACCTGGGTAAGGACCTACTGCTAACAGATAGTCCTGTTAAAAATTGTAAAAACAAATCCTCGACTATTTCTCCGAAACCTACTGCAGCCAAAAAACTTGAGTTTTTACCTACTCTACCCTCCAATTCCCAAAAGCAATTCCGACTTTGTACATACAGATTTTCGAAAGGGATAAAGAGAGACGGAATATGCAACGCTCGTATTGCAGGTGATGGTGTTATACTGTGCAGCCGTCATCGCGAGCGTAATACAACAGGCCTGAAAGAAACAAAATCTTCCACAAATAAGTCTTCAAAAAATATTTTGCCGAAAATAAAAATATCCAGACTCAAAACTAACACCAAATATCGACTTCTATCATACTTGAACGATGATGAGGCCATCGTGGGAACTACAAAAGGTGCCTTCATCATACATTTCCCTTTTAAGAAGTTTAAAAAACAACCTCTTAAAGACGGATGGTATCTTGAAGTAAAGTTTGCAGATCACAACTCCAAAAAGAAGCTTCTACATTGGGTTAAAAAATAATACGATTCATCTTCTCAGCAACTGTTTCCTCATACACACCCTCCTTTCCTTCCTTTGCTTTCCTTTCCAAGAATAGAGCAGCTGATGGGTTCGCCCATCAGCTGCTCTATTCTCTGTATTATAAACGACCTTGACACATATTTACCAAGGCTACTACACAAGAGCAGCATGTTTAGAACAATAGCTTTTTATCTATTTATGCAACTTCATATTATATTATAAACTCACTATCTGAATTCTCAGTATTATTTTGTTTACAGGTGTGGGAATATGTCTGAGGAAAACCTTCTCAATGAAATATCCTCGCTTAGGAAATTGATAAAGTCAAAGTATAATCGGTTTAAGATACGAAAAATTGAGAGCGAAAGTAGAGTACAAAAACGTTTACATTATATTATAGAACCTATCAGAGAGTTGATTAAAACCGCTTTAGATAAAATACTATCTGAAAAAGCTTTGTATAAATCCAAAACGCTAACCGCGTGTGATTCGGGAGAACGTTTTGCAAAGTATAGTTTTATTCCTAAAGCGGTGTCATCTCCTACGACCCACTCTTTGACGGACGACACAGTGTTAGAAAGGGTGAAAACAGACCATGCCTCCTGAATTGAGTTATATCCTGAATTTACAGACTTAAATGTAATAGCTGAGACATCCGATCCCCCAGAACCCAGTGTCGGCGAAGTTATATCAACTCCGGGTGCTTATGACGTAGCAACAGAGTGGTTAGAGGAGACTTTCGTTAATCCGCTCACTAAATCTTACATGAAGAAATTCATGAATGACGCTGCCGGTAATAAAAAGAGTATTGATCATACATACGGTCCACGTTTGGAGAAAGATAACATCTTTGTTGGTGACACGCAATTGTTGTTCGAAGAAGATGGTGGTCTGCGATTGGGTGATACCGTTTACAATCCGACTAAAGGATTGTATGAGCTTCTTTTCAAGAGAATACCTGATGATGACGTCTATGACGAGAATGATATCGCAGCCTATAAAGATATATTAGTCAAGACCAACGCTCATAGGATTGGATATTTGCGAAACAACAGGATTAATCGCCAAGTAAATTCCTTTAAATATAGGACTGTATTAGCTCAAATGTTTCCCACAACATACTACGGATCAGGGATGCGATACAGCAATAGCAACAGCAGACACTTAATGATAGTTCCAGCTAAAGCGGGTAACTTTACTCAAACCCTTAAAGATATAAACATACTGAATAACGTAACACAGTTCTAGGCACTAGGTCAGTATGTCAAGGTTATATATAGTTAATAGAATAGATCAGCTGATGGGTTCTCCCATCAGCCGCTCTATTCTTGGCAAGGGAAGGAAGCGAGGGATAGAGGGATGGGTGATATTGAGAGGATTGGTTTGGAAAAGGTTTTGAAATTTTCAGTACTTTGGGTTATTACTGAGAGCTTTGATCACTGTCTTCGAACGAAAGTCGTCTTCTTGCGGAGCATACACCGTCACGCCGAGGTTTGCTACTTATCGGTGTGCTAGTAGCCTGCGGTTGCCCATCATATGAATCTGTTGCATCTTCAGCATAAGACACTACATTTTCCTTCAACGAAGGATCTTCATCGTCCTCAAGTGAGTCTACAGTAGTTTGTAAAAAGTCTTCCAACGAGGTATTCATTACGGTTGTCATGTTTTGTATATCGACAGCCGTGAAAACAGCAAAAACTTGTTCAACTTCTTCCTCTGATAAAGTGGCTATCCACGACCATTCTATACAATGAATAGGTTGTTCTATATTCAGAGGAGCCATGTTAATTATAGTTAGGTTTGAACAATTATAATTCGCTTGTTTGCAGTTTTTTTGCTCTTTTATACGTGCGCAATAACTTTTTGAAAGGACAGTGATAGAAGGGGGGGGTAACAAGGATAATGCTTTTTTTAAAATATATAGTGGTGGGGGGATGTAGTTCAGGATATATATATAAGACATGCATGATTTTAGTATCATTTTAGTTTCTAACTTGAATTTGAGTAGAACAAATATACTAAAAAATGGAATCTAACAATGTTTTCTGCTGTGAAATTTGCAGAGATGAATTCAAAGATGAGTTACTGTATCTGATGCATTTTGAGTTATTTCACAGAGTCTGCACACAGGAAAATGAAGACAGAGAAGTTTACACAATTCCCGACTATGAAGGAAATATTCCAGCTGATGGAGAAAGGAACACAGAAAGGAATAGCTTATTCTCGTGCGAGATTTGTGGAGAAGAATTCAACGACCGCTTACTCCTGTTGTCGCATGTTGAGATATTCCATACACCTTTTCTCGATCAAGAAAACAACGAATTATACAGCTTACCAGACTTGCCGGAAACTAGAAAGGAATCAGTAGCTGACAGAGCAACAGTCATACATTACGCTCCCCCAAGACAAAAGTTGAAACACGAACTTCTATCTCAAGCGTTACCTAGGTCATATGTTAAACATTTCCTTATAAGGAACGTAACCGAACTCTATTTGGACGATTACATAATTGAAGCGAGCGATGTTGTAGTGGAGCTGTTGAAAGAGGAGCTCATTCGTTTAAATTTTATAAAGTTTGAACTTGTGATGGAGTCCGAATTTGTAAATGTGGAAGGAGAAATATCTCAGAGAGCGTTTATAACTAGGAACAGAAAAATTACTTTTGCATCAGACCTGGAAAACGTAGTCAGGGAATGTATGCAGGAGATTGTTTTGAAAATAACCGAACACGAAAGTCGGGGGTCTGGATGGACATTAGGTAAAGTTAAGAGTATGGTTGTAAGAGTACATAAACACGGGTATGGTAATCGTGGAAGTAGTTATATCCCGTTACCTAAGACGATAGCATCCACCTTGTCTTGCATTAATGTCCAGAACTCCGACAATAAATGTTTTCGATACGCAATGCTAGCAAAACATGTTGGTCCAAAAAAAGCATGTAGAGTTGACTACAAATACGAACAAGTTGGCAATAAGTACAACTTTGCTGGATTGCAATATCCGGTCTCAGTTGAGGATATAAAACTCTTTGAAAAACGAAATCCTGGAGTATCCGTGAACGTTTTTAGTCTCGACGAAAGTCATAATGTTTATGCGCTGAGAGCAGTAGAAACTGAAAATATTCGCCACACAGACTTACTACTACTACACGATGGTGATGTCTCGCATTACGTCTACATTAAGAATTTTAACAGATTGGTAAGTGGGCAAATGAAAAGATATTATAGTAGCGTGACGGTATGTAAGAAATGTTTTGCTTTCAAATCTCTTTCAATGGAACTCGGAGGGCGACGGTGGTTGACCGAACACAACCGCTTATGCGGAGTACATGCCCCCGTTAAAATGGAATTACCTCATCGTGATAAACGGTTTGTTTCTTTCAACAAAACGAATCAGCTATACAGTGTACCTATAGTGATATACGCCGACTTTGAATCTACTTTGATACCTATTAAAACGGTTATGGAAGATCCTGAAGACGTCACCAAACATTTATACCAAAAACACGAGCCTAATAGCTACTGCATGATGGTAAAGTCTACTTTAGACGAAAACCATCTCACGAGGTATGGGTTAACATCAAAACCGCTTGTTTACAGGGGTTGTGATGCGGTAAAGAACCTTCTACAACAGCTGAAACTTGTTGCCGAGAAAGTTGAAGGGATGTACTCAAATATTGTTCCCATGTTAGAGATGAGTGATGACGAAATACTTGCATACACATCCGCAACTACTTGTTACTTGTGTAAAAAATCTTTTACAGACATAAATCATAAAGTCCGTGACCATGACCATCTCACAGGAAAGTATAGAGGATCGGCTTGTAACTCGTGCAACATAAATTATAAGCTACCTAGTTTTATACCTGTCGTGCTGCACAATTTAAGTGGATACGATTCACATTTTATAATACATGAATTGAACTTATGGAAAGGACAAATCGATGTGTTAGCCTCGTCGAAAGAAAAGTTTATAAGTTTTTCGAAAAAGGTCGGTAAACTAAAATTGAGATTCATCGACTCTTATAGGTTTTTACCTTCAAGCCTTATGAAACTTAGCGAAAATCTATCACGGGACGATCTGCTGGAGACGAAGAAACTTGTACCTGAAGGGAGGCTTGAACTAGTGTTAAGAAAAGGTGTTTTCCCTTACGATTATATAGACGATGCAGATAGGTTCAACGAAACTTCGCTTCCTCCCATAGAATGTTTTTACAGCAAGCTAAATGAATGCGGAATTAGTGATGAAGAATACCAACACGCATGTAACGTATGGAACGGAATGGAGTTTAAGACTTTGGGAGAGTACAGTGATTTTTATGTACAACTCGACGTGACCCTTCTTTGCGATGTTATGGAGGAATTTAGAAACACCTGTATGAACGCTTATGGGCTTGATCCTCTCCATTCTTACACCTCACCAGGACTGGCGTGGCAGGCTATGTTGAGAGAAACAGGATGCACTTTGGAATTGATGATGGATGTCGATATGATCCTCATGGTAGAGTCGGGCGTCCGAGGCGGTCTAACGCAGTGCGTTAGGAAACATGTTAGAGCCAACAACAAGCATTTGCCTGACTTTGATAGTGAGAAAGAGTCTGTCTACCTGGGGTACTTCGACGCAAACAACCTTTACGGGTGGGCCATGTCGATGCCCTTGCCATCTGGAGGATTCGAATGGGTAGATCCAACTACGATAAAAGAAATTCAACATATCCCTCGTTACGGTTGTTTCGGGTATATTTTGGAGTTCGACTTTGAATACCCGGAGGAGCTCCATGATCATCACTACGATCTCCCTCTTCTACCAAAAAGCGAAGTTCCGCCTGGAGGTAAATAGAAAAAGCTTTTGATGACTGTTGAATCGAAAGATCATTAAGTCGCTCACTATTGGACCGGGCAACAAGCCATACAACTAGGACTTCGTATTACCAAAGTTCATAGAGTCATACGTTTTGCACAATCATATTGGTTAAAGCCGTACATCGATTCGAACACTGCTAGGAGATCCGTTGCTAAATCTGCTTTCCAGAGAGATTTCTTCAAATTAATGAACAACGCAATTTTCGGAAAAACTCTGGAAAACAAACGAAAACATATGGATGTTAGGCTTGTTACAGACGAAAAGAAACTAATGAAACTTGTGAAGCGAGACAACTTTAATACGTCTATTATTATAAATAAAGATCTGGTATTGGATTGTATGAATAAGACTAAGATAGTTCTCGACAGACCACTTTATATCGGTATGTCCATCTTAGACATCTCCAAGACGCACATGTACGACTTCCATTACGAAAAGATGGTACGTCATTACGGAAGAGATAAAATCGGAATATCGTATATGGATACAGACGCGTTTCTCTACTGGATTCGAACAAATGATCTTTACGAAGACCTCAAGACATTTCAACATAAAAACGATTTTGATTTCTCCGAATACCCACCGCACCATCCCACTTACGACGGAGGCGTTAATAAAAAGGTTCTAGGTAAATTTAAGGACGAGCTAAACAGCATCCCAATCATCGAACTCATAGCGTTGATGCCGAAGATGTACGCTATGACTACCGCCGTAGGTGGACACAACTATGAAGAGGAGGAAGGAGTAATAAAAAAGGCTAAAGGAATAAAAAAGAGCTACTTGAAGAAATCTATTATGTTTGAACACTACAGGAAATGTCTGTTCGAAAACGTAGAGTACAAGGCTACTTTCAACACAATTCGTAGCTTCGGTCATGAGCTTTACACCATGTTACAACGCAAAAGATCACTATCAACAAGAGACGACAAAAGAAAAATACTTTCAGACTGCATAAACACGTTACCGTACGGGCACTATTCCTTGCGAGATATATCCGAATGTTAACGTAACAACAGTTATATATAAAAAAATCTAAATTCTATTATTTGTTTCCTATAGTCACTAACGGCAACGATGGAGTTAAGGGAAAAGATTGTACGCGAATTACACGCACCAGCAAGAAGAAAATTTCCTAGACGAAATACTATCTTAAAAGGACTAGACGATAAATTTTTCCAAGCTGATCTTGTAGAGATGAGACCATACGCTAAGGATAATAAAGGTTTTAATTACATACTTACACTTATAGATTGTTTTACTAAAATTGCGCACGCTATTCCATTAAAAAACAAGTCTTCGGAAAACGTTGCTAATGCTGTAGAGGGGCTATTGCTTCAAGAGAGGATTAAGAAACTCCATACGGATGACGGTAAAGAATTTTTCAATAATCCATTCAAACAATTAATGAAGAAATATCGTATCAACCATTACTCTAGCAAGAGCGAAATTAAAGCTGCAATAATAGAACGTTTCAATAGAACGCTAAAGAGTAAGATGTACAAGGTTTTCTCAAAAAGAGGATCATACGTCTGGCATGACGTATTACCTGTTTTGATAAACGAATACAATAATACGGTACACAGGACTATCGGTGTGAAACCTGTAGACGTTAATAAAAAGAACGAACGAAAGGTGTTTGATCGTATAGTCCGGCAAACAAAACCGCATACGGAAAAACGAATGCCGAAAAGGTTTTTCCTCGGTGATCAAGTGCGTATTAGCAAACACAAGCGCGTTTTTACCAAAGGATACCTTCCTAATTTTTCGAATGAAGTGTTTACAGTTTACAGGATACAACCGACGTTTCCTGAGACTTATCTTTTGAAAGATAACAAAGGGGATATCATACAAGGTGGTTTCTACGGGCACGAGCTATCACCGTCTACAGTTGGAAACGTATATTTAGTTGAGAAAATACTCCGCAGAAAGGGCGATAAAGTTCTTGTGCGTTGGTTAGGTTTCGACCGCAGCCAGGATACGTGGATAAATAAAAAAGACTTAATCTAATAACGGATGTACAGTATAATATGAGTCTGTAAGCAGGCAAGAAATGGAAATATTGGAGCAAAAGGATAAATTTGTTGTTAAAAATATAGATCTTCTGACTACTGATAAAACCACCCACAGTGAAGGGAAACACGGTGCATTACTTCCTGACACTGTAAGATGCATAGTCTCGGGGCCATCAAACTGCGGGAAAACAAACGTAGTGTTTAACCTGCTCACGCAAGCTAACGGACTGCGATTCAATAATGTATACATATTTTCCAAGTCGCTCAACCAACCAAAGTATCTACTTTTGGAAAAGGTTATATCCGAGGTGCCAGGCGTCAATTGGTTCAAATTTGATGTAAACGAAGAAATCATGGGACCAAGTAAAGCTCGACCGTATTCTGTATTTTTATTCGATGACGTTAGCTCGGAAAGACATCATCACATAACCACGTACTTTGCCATGGGGCGACATAACAAGATAGATTGTATTTACATAGGGCAAACCTATAGCAAAATCCCTAAGCAGCTATTACGAGATAACGCCAATCTCATTATCATGTTCAAGCAGGATGAGACTAACACGAGACACGTATACAACGATCACGTAGGTGCTGATATGGAATACAACAGATTTAAACAGATATGTTCTACAGCGTGGAACGATCATTTCGGATTCCTAGTCGTCGATAAGGAGCGTAACATCGATGAAGGTCGATACAGACTGGGATTTGACAGATACGTTGTAATAAACTCGCAGAGCGATTTACAATGCTAACATTACGATACAGCTATTCAACTGGATAACAAGCGCTAAGTAAATACATGGAGAAACAAAGGAAGTTGGTAAACGAAATAAAAGTGTTGAGCGATACCATCAGAAAAAAAAATGAAGCCTTGAAATTAGGCATAAGCGAAAGGGATAAATACTTGGAGACCACTTTCAAACCGATAGTAGAACCGTTAAAGAAGATATCCGAAAAACTCGGTGAAAACGCATGGATTGATGGTGACGCGCAAGACATAATACCCTTTAAACAGGAGTCGGGCGCTGAGTTGACTGACACATCAGCAGACTATCTAACGGATGAAGATGATGGAAGAACGTCTGTTCACGAGTCAACTAAAGACGTCAGTATATTGAGCGATAATATATCGAGTAAAGGTCCTATGGCTAAAAAGTATTTATTAAAAATGTTAGATTCAATGTCTGATACAAGCAGGAAGAAACAATACCATACGTTCGGCGCTCGGTTGGCTAAAGACGGGACATTGGATATAGGTGACGCGAAATTGGAGATCACCAACAAAGATAACATACTGGTAAAGAATAAAACTTTTCGAGGAACTCGCGGTCTGTTCGAGCTAATCTTCAATTATATTCCAGAGAAATATACAAAAAGAGATCTCGAAAATTTTAAACGCATTTGCCAACTGACCAACGCTCATAGAAAGGGATACAGTTCTAACGCACCTGTGTACAGGAACAGGTCAAAGAAATATAAAAGAGTTATAGCACATCTATTTCTTCCGAGAGAAGACAAGATCAAATCAGGAGCTGGTGCGAATTTAAAAGACACTCAGCATACTAACGTTGTTTATTACAATAATGCAAACGAGTTAGTGAATCGTCTGCGTTTGTTATATGACTCTATGTCTGCAGGACACACGGGGCTAGAGAACGAGGTAGTGTCGTTGACAGAAGAATTAAAACAAAGAAACGTTATTGCTTAACTTCATTTATAAAGATGAGCGTGGACAAGTTTGGTCGTCATCAAATCTCCAAGAGTAAAGTCGCTGTTAGAGCTCAGCCAGGTGAACGGGGTCCCAAAAGACCTTCAGGAGTAGGATTTAAACTCACTAGAAACGGAAATTACGATATGCAAAACAAAATTATCGAAAATGTTGGTAGGCCTGTGTCATCAAACGATGCTGCTACATTGGAATACGTCAGGTCTGTGACACCGTTATTATCGAAAGATGGTTTCGAGTTCTACAACAAACGTTTGAGCGGAGTTGGTAACCCTATAGAACAGTTGGATGCCGTAAACATAGAAACTCTAGAAAGGTTCGCGTCTTCACTCTTCCATTACATGCATACTGGAGACGGGAGAAGAGTAGCTTTACCGGGTGTAGATGGACGTACCTATTTAAACTGGAAGTACATCTTTGGTGGTACAAAGTTGAAGTTTATTCCAAAAGAGGAACCAGTCGCAAACAAGAGACAGAAGCAGGATTCAGTCGGTGGTACAAAGTTAAAGTTTATTCCAAAAGAGGAACCAGTCGCAAACAAGAGACAGAAGCAGGATTCAGTCAGACAACCGAAAGCTATAGCAGAACCTGGGGAAACATATAAGAACGACTTTTCTGAAGGAGAAAATCGAAAATTGAGCAGTGGAGGGGATACAACGGATAATATAAATAGATACGATAACACAAGATGCAGAGTACACACGCACGAAGGAAGTGGAGAGTTGCACCTAGTCTGCAAATAGATAGTATATATTCAAGAAAATATTTCAGTTTATAATATAGGAGATATGGTTGCATACCCGAGATACAGTACACCTGGAAGCAGGCTGGAATCGTTCAACAACACCAGATTTGTATATTCCCGCCCTTATGCTTGGCAATTTGCAGAAGCCGGTTTTTTCTTTCACTCTCCACCTGATGGCGTTATATGCTTTTACTGTGGTGGTGGTTTAAAGGATTGGGAAGCACATGAATTTCCATGGATCGAACATGGTGGATGGTTTCCGAGGTGCGGTTATTTAAAATTAGTAAAGGGTGAGAATTTTGGAGCACGATGTCATGCTGTGCGTAGGATGACGGTTTACTCATACCCAATACCAATACATCCCGCAAAGAAGAGGAAACAGGGATAAGCAACGCCTTTATTGTACAAGGCTAATGTAATATATTGTTATATAGAGAGCGAAACTAAAAATAATACATATTTCAAATTTACTTCTTGAAGAGGAAACATCCGTCATAAACTTACAAGATGGCTTTGACTGCTAGATATATAGAGTATTATCCGCTACGCATCGAACAAAAAGATGCTGTTAACGTTTTCTCAACCGAGATGAATAAGCTATTGGATCAAGGATTCAGCATGAGAGTTACAGTCGGCGCCTCGAACTATGGAAAGGATACTACCGACGCTCGTGGAACGTCACCAATATCTTATCCTCCAGAAGCGGAAAAAACCAGCAGTTGACGGTATTGCGGAGGAGGGGAATTGACCGGAGAAGAGCTGTTACTTCCATTTACTATTTAGTTAAGTGTAATACAATGTAAATATTATTTTTTTGTGCAATAAAAAGTTAATGTGATACATGTGTTAGTAATTATTGTTGTAAAAAGAATAACAATTATTATATATATGCTACAAAAAAAAATATAAAAAAATAATAAACAAAATAAAACAAGAAATAATTATTGCAAGCATTTGGATGTGATAGAGGTATTTCTTTATTTTAAAAAAACTTGGTATGAAGTGGTTCGTTATTATAAAGTAACAAGTTTCTACAACAAATGGACATTCTATATGAAGTAACCGTGTAGATAAATAATAGATACATATATATTTAATATGTTAAACGGTAAAACATTTAGTAACGGAAAGAAGTTTGTAAGAGAAGGAAGTGGTTTATCATCATCACTTGTAAGACTTGCGAAAAAAGCAGTCGGTATTATTCCAGTTAGTGCCGTAGTCAACAGGGCTATCGACGCTTTACCGGTGAAATTACACATACCGGGTGGGTATAGATATTGCGGACCAGGTACAAAGTTGAAAAAACGTTTGGCACGAGGAGATCGGGGTATAAATAAGTTAGACGAAGCCTGTAAGGTCCACGACATAGTTTATTCCCGATATTCTGATTCAGCATCACGTTCTGTAGCAGACAGGGTTTTAGCAGAAAAAGCTTGGCAAAGGGCTAAGTCTAGTGACGCTAGTATTGGTGAAAGAGCGGCTGCTTTAGCGGTGGCCGGAGCGATGTAGGCAAAAAGTGCAATCGGAGGTGGACGGATGAAAAGGAGAATAAGAAAAAGACGTAAAAGGGTGCCTGTCAGAAGAGTTGGTCGAAAGAGGACAGACAGTAAGTACAGGAGAAGACGTAGGAACAATGGTTCAAAAAACGGGAGGGGGTTGTACCTGCGACCGTACAGAAATGTTTATTAAATAGTAGTAGAAAACTCGTATTACCGAACAAGGCATTGACGAATGAAGAGCTCGAACGTTACGCATACTGCCTTTCTATACCGAATTTCAGAGGCGTCTTTATGAGAGACAATCTTCCGTCAAAACCTCGTGTAAACGAATCAGCTATAGTGAACTTGGACAGCACCGTCGGGTCGGGAACGCATTGGGTCTGTTACAAAAAATTAGGAAGCACAGTGTTTTACTTCGATAGTTTCGGCAACTTGCCACCACCATCGGAATTGAATCAGTATTTACGATCGGCAAAAACAATTCTATACAATTATGAAAGAAGACAACCGGAAGACTCGTTAATTTGCGGCCATTTATGTTTAGAATTCCTGGCAAATAAAGTCAGTGTCATTTAAGATGTCTTCGTACACGGTATCCCTTACTGGGGACGAGTCTATACTGAGGAGCGTGCTGTTTCCACCTTTAAGGCTGCACGAAGAAAGCCAGTGGGAAGCGGCTCTATTAGAATTCACTACATACAATTCCATACCAAACGTCACCAAAGGCATTAACAACAAATTACACTACAGCAAAGCGGGTGACGTAAAAAACAATAAAATATACGAGATAGAATTGCCTACAGGGTCTTACGAAATTGACGAAGTGAACAGAGTGTTACAGAGGTCCATAGGTTACAGCAACTTTTCGCTTACGGCAAATAACAGCCTCCTTCGATGCGAAATAGTTACTAAATTCAACATACATTTCGATCAACCACATTCTATAGGATCGCTGTTGGGGTTTAAAAGAAACCTCGCACCGAACGAAGAAAAGAAACCTCATTTAGGCGATGAAGAGGTCAATATTATAAAGGTAAACAACATCGAAATTTCCTGTAACATCATAGACGGTTCTTACAAAAACGGAAAGAGGGAACATATTATACATTCGTTTTTTCCATCGGTTCCGCCGGGATATAAAATAATAGAAGTACCACAAAATCTGGTTTACTTGCCCATAAAATTCAGTTTGATTTCAGAAGTCGTAGTGAGAGTGCTTGATCACAACGGGGATCCAGTTGATTTTAGAGGAGAAACTATAAGCATCAGGTTGCATATAAAACGCGTATGAGTATGGGGTTAGACTTGATTAACGATACTCTTGGTGGAACGAAATTCAGTTCTTGTGAACAGATAGAAAGGATAACAAGTGAGAACAAGACGTTTCTAGAAAGAATAGGTTTCACAGTTCTTAACGATGGATATATTAGACATAGGCCACGGTCCGGTGTTCGAAGAAACGATTTGGGAGAAGGAGTATCACAGCCACAACCCTTACGCTTCATCCAGATTAGGAAATAACGACGAAATCCGTATTCCTATTCAATCGCAAGATGCGTACACTCTGCCGTCGGAGAGCTACCTGTACATCGAAGGAAAGGTGACGAAAAAAGATGGGACTTTGGGAACGGAAGTCCCGTTTGTGAATAACGCGATGTCGTATCTGTTCGAGGAGATTAGATATGAAATTTCCGGTGTTACGGTTGATTCCGTGAAACGCGTGGGAATAACCAGCACTCTAAAAGGCCTAGTATCTCTTTCGGCTCCAGATCGCAACATTATAAGAATGTCCGGTTGGTTGTTTCCTACCGATATTAATGAAAAACCAAACTCAACAGGGAATTTTGACTTTTGTATTCCGCTTCAATTGTTGTTGGGGTTTGCAGAGGATTACCGTAGAATAATAATGAACGTCCGTCAAGAGTTGGTTCTAATAAGATCTTCTTCAGACAACGATTGCATAATAGGAGCTACCGGTGCAACCGATGCCACATTGGATTGGAAATGCGTTTTGGAAAAGATAGTATGGTGGGTGCCGCACGTGAGATTGTCTGATGAACACAAGGTCAGGCTTTTGAGAGAGCTAAACGATGACCACGAGATCGTGGTACCATTTCGGAGTTGGGAGTTGCACGAATACCCCGTACTGCCGCAAACTCAGAGACATTCATGGACGATAAAAACGTCGAACCAAATGGAGAAACCAAGATTTGTAATTTTTGCATTTCAGACTAACAGGAAGCACGTCATTACAAGATATTCAACTAATTTCGATCATTGCAATCTTAAAAACGTAAAACTGTTCCTAAACTCGCAGTTTTTCCCGTACGACAACGTTAGCGCCGATTTTTCGAAAAAACGTTATTCAATGCTGTACGAGATGTACGCTAAGTTTCAATCATCGTATTACGGGCGTAAGAACGTGCCTCTGTTTTCTCCGGATTCGTATGAGGAATATTCACCAATAGTGGTTATTGATTGTTCGAAACAGAACGAATCTGTGAAGAGCTCAACAGTTGATATCAGGTTAGAATTTGAGACAGCAGAAAATATTCCTGACAAAACGGCTGCTTACTGTTTGATTTTACACGATACGATAGTAACTTATACGCCTCTCACAGGGAGTGTAAAGAGAGTGTCGTAGAGGTGTTTTGTTTTGATCAGTGGGAGGGGGTGGCGATGTATATAAGAAAGTCGGATGGAGTTGTTTTCATTTAAAACTTTGATCTCGGCCAGTCAAGATCACTTTCCAGACATTCATAGTTAGAAAGGACCTTGAACGCACATAATGAACACATGTAGTGAGACGGACGCACCTTTAGCGGGTGGTGTTAAGTTGGACGAAAACGTGGATGATACGGTTTCTAATGAAAATTCAAAAGAAACTCGTGTAGAAATACCAGAGTTTAAAGACGTTGACAACGCTCTAACCTCGCTCTATAACAACGCAATACGTCTAACGGAAATGAAAAGGAACAGGGAAGACGATCTTGAAGACGACATAAGCGATATGTTTATCGGTGCCTATCTCCGTGCTTTGTACCCACTAACTGCGTGCATGGGAAAGAACGTGACAGTAGGGGTTTTTGAGTCTCTGTCTCTTTCGCCAGGAGTGCTCATCAACCACTCCAAAAGATACATATTATTTACAGCGGATTCGTTCAAGACCTTTGTCGGCTACTTGAACGTTTTTGAAACCTTCCTAGCCTGTCGAGAAAGCGGAAAGAAGACACGTTTGATATTACCCGGAACAGATATCGAAGTTGACACCGTAAAGATATACGGTAAACACTACGTTCGTATTAAAGATTATCATCGGAACGGGCAAAAGGTTATGTTGACGCCTAGAGAATTTTACGTACTAAATGGTGTGGTTCCTGCCGTTGAAAGGTACTTGGAACAGTTGAAGTGTTCTGAGGAAAGTATTAGAGACTATGTAGAGGCTTGTTTAAAAGGTGGGATTGGTGAGCCACCAGAGTACGGGTACATTGATTATAGCATATACAACCGGTTGCCACAAGAGGTTGAACTCAATAGACAGCTGTTGCTTATGCTGGATCAAGAAACGAGCGTAGAAGACGAGGAGGAAGATATCAAGAACGTTGAACCGATAACGTCGGGGGAAGATGAGAACGCTACGAGCATTCTTCCTAAGCAGGAAGAGGTATAAAAGGCGAAAAGGATCGAGACCTATTTGCAGTCTGCGTCCGGACGTTTTGGAGAATAGAGGACAAGGAAAAAGAAATAATGGAACGATCTGCTTGCGTGTTAGAGATGCAATGTTTTAAAGGAGAGTGTAACGCGTTTATAGTGAAGGAACTCGTATTATTGGACCTACAAACAAACGCTACCTACACGTTCCTGTTTAAACCGCCTTTCGAATACTCTACCTTGAGCAATAAATACAAGAAAACCAACAATTGGTTGAGTAAGAATTATCATCACATATCGTGAGAGGAAGGGTTCACCGATTACGTAGAGCTTCGTAACGTCATGTTACACTACGTGAAACAGTTCGATCTGATATTTACAACGGGTGACGAAAAGGCGAAATGGATTCGTGGTTTCACTTCTGCTGAAGTTATCGATATCGGTTCCTCAAGAGAATGGACCTTCCTGAGAGGAATCCAGAACGTTTGTAAAAGCGTTATAGACCCGCAACACAAAGAAACGAATTGCGCGCTTCTACGTGCGATGAAAGTCGCGACAGTCTTAAGACTATGACTACAATAATAAGGGAGGGGGAAACGCATTATATAAACCAAAGAGAGCGGTGGTTAGACATCATTTCCTTATAGACCTCAGGCAGAGCTACACGATACAGTTGCTTCTCCTCCGTAACTATGAACCGCGAAGCAACTTTACAGTCAATAATTCAACAGTTCAACTCAAAGTCTAAAGCTGACGGGTTGCCCATAAAGAAATGTTCAGAACTGAAGGAAGGTAAAAAGTATTCGGTGCACTACCTCAGAAAAGTCGACACTACCTACGGGGATGCAGTTGTTGCTGCACTCGGAGGTTTCCCATACAAGGAAGGAGAAGACCCGAAATTCCAGATATTCCTACCTAGACGCTTCATCACGCTGTTGGCGAACATGGATTTGGATGAGGTGGGTGCCGGCGAATTTCACATAGTCTCCAACGGACCGTCCGGATGTGGGTCCACCGAACTGACTTTACATCAGTAGCTGTATTAGTCTAAAAAAAAAATTGTATTTTTGTTATAATATAGCGATGTAATTATAAGATGCTATTGTATTTGTGTAAAAAAAAAAAAAAAATTTAAAAAAAATAATAAATAAATAAATAAAAAAATTAATATTAATGTCGCAAGCACTTCTGCTTGCGACTCTTTTTAAAAACATCTTCCTATGACCTTGACCAACTAACCAACTACTTATCCCACAACTATAACACAAGTATGTCGTCGTCATCATCTATACAAGTTCCCAATGACGCTTTACATTGCCCACAACATGTCCGAACATGTTTTTAATTACGTCGCACAATCGTGAGCACTCGCACGTACAAGCGCGCAGGTAAAGTCTTAAAAACACTTTTCAATGGTCCGAACATGTTTATAACTACGGCAGTTAAATAACTCGAAACAGAGGTAGGTTTTTAAAAACAATTTATTCAGGCCAAATACCTGTTACAACAAACAAGCGCTAGCACAACGATATGTAAACACATTAGCTCACGAGCGAGGAACCTATATTAATAAATTAACATGCTTTTACATTTTTTAACCAGTAAAGATCTGGAGAACAAACAGAGAAGTCACCGTTCAGTCTTTGCGACTGACACATTTATAGCGAAAATAATCCCATCACCTCGTAACGGATTTCAACCGTACACACGCGACGTTATAGTAAAAATATAGGTCAGCAACGAACTGGGTACAGAATATAATACACACATGCCAAAATTACATCATTCTCTAGGTAACCAACGGTTTTTACATTACCCCCCAACATGTCCGAACATGCTTCTAATTACATCACACAACAGCGAACACGCACAAACGCACAAACGCGCCTCCCATTCACCTTACCCTCCAATCATATCACCAACCAACCCCTACTACCTCACGTAACGGTCTTTAACAGAAAATTAACGTATTTCTAAAAAAAACACCTGCCACCTTCACTAACGCACAACCGCGCACAAGCGCGCACATTCAATACCTCCTCCCATTCACGTTACCCTCCAATAATCGCTGAAACCAACCCCTCATACCTCACGTAACCGTTTGTAACGGAAAATTAACGTATTTTTCATCAAAACCACCTGTTTGGCCTGAAACTCTGGTTTTGACATCTACTTGGCAAGAACTGATCCAGGAACCACACTGTACAACATAAATTCCAGTTTCAGATAAGTTATTAATTTTATGTAAGGTGATGTGAAATCAAAATTTAACTCGGGACGGCAAAATAGTGCAAGTTTTCAAATTTTAATAAATGCAGGAAGTTAGGAAGTTAGTTGCATCCATCGGATGCAATAACAAACTTTCAACTGTTAGATTAATTAATTTCCAATGTACTTTATTTTATATAGAAATAATTTCTTTGTGAATATCACATGTCAAGGCCATAAATTCTAAAATAGTGAAAATATAAGTGTAAATTCTTAACATGTTTAACAAAGGTAAAACCCAGATCTAAAACACCTAGTTTCTAACTGTATTTTCTTTTTCATCTTTTGTGTAAATTTTGTGCATTAAAATTTGATTTATTTTATTTTCGAATAATTGGTAAATTTATTGATTGCACCATTTTTAAGTTCTATTTAGGAATACTCTTGACTTTGCAGGTAACTTTATTAGTTATGTAACAGATAACTGCAATATTCAACACCTAAATTCCTTGAAAATGTATTTCAAATAAATGGTTACAACGATTTTTGTGTTACTTAATAATAACTCCAAACACATCATTGAGACTTAAGCGAGGTAGGTTCGTGTTATTTAGAGGCTGCCTTACCTAAGCTTTACGGTATAAGGAAGGTAATTGTGTAGCCAGCCCCAGTAGCGTAGTAAGAGAATTATTTCGAAGAGTTGACGTGGATCCTAGAAACTCTCCAGGAAATTTATGAAAAAATTGAGTTTGAGTCATGTTAAATTAGATTTTATGAATCTAAAAGTGGATTTTTGTAGCATTTCCAAACATGATCTAATAGTCGGGCCAAGCGAATACGGGGAAAGTATGCAAACCGAATATCAACCGATTTTGTGCTAATGTGTGACTAAAGCAGTGAATTATATATATATATATATATATATATATATATATATATATATATATATATATATATAGATAGATAGATAGATTGATAGATAGACTCGCTCTTCAACTGTTGTTGGGTTCACATCGTGAATGCTAGATGAGATTCTAGCGAAATGTCGGAACTGCGATTTTATGCACTTCAGAATGAACGGATGTACTCTAGATAGTAACTATTCATCATATTTTTCCATCCATGAAGGAATACGTATCAGCATATATATATATATATATATATATATATACTGGCTATATATATATATATATACTGGCTATATATATATATATATATATATATATATATATATATATATATATATATATTTTAAAACAACACAGGTTATTCAAATACAAGAATATTTATTATTTTATATCCAAAGCTTTTCGTTGGCAAACAGTACCAACATCATCAGGTTGGTTTGCCTGATGATGTTAGTACTGTTGGCCAACGAAAAGCTTTGGATATAAAATAATAAATATTCTTGAATTTGAATAACCTGTGTTGTTTTAAATTATTAAACAAGAAAACGTATTTTATATATATATATATATATATAGAATACCCACGAATAGAACGCAGAACAGACTTTTACATGGCACTATGATTGGCAAAAGAAGCGTTGGCCGACCAAGAACACGATGGCTACAGGACCTTGAGGATGATTTAAGAGTACTCGGCATTACAGCATGGAAACAGAAGGCTAAGGATAGAAGTACATGGCGGGACATTGTTAAGGAAGCCAAGGCCACCCCGGACTGAAGCGGTACGTAGTAGTGTATATATATATATATATATTTATAGTGAGACAAGAACTAAATTAATCTGATTGTTACAGCTCGCCTTTCTGGTTAAATACAATTCGACCCAATTAGCCTTATTAATAACAACTGTTTTTAACCACAAAATCTCATAAAAATAAAGAATAACTTTTATATTTCAGGATAGATCTGGACACTTCCATAACCAGTTTCTCATGTCACAGGCCATTATTACCCTAGATTAACCATAGGTAGGACTACTAATTTTCACATAATTAAAATTTAAAAAAAAATGCCACCGGGCATCGATCCCAGAACCTTACGATTGGTAGTCAAGTACTCTAACATATCGCTGCCTACGTTTCACTCACCTGTTTCGCCTAGATTTCACTCATTTGTTTCGCTTTTCACTAATTGGTTTCGTCTTAATACAACTCAGCCAGAGTTTCATTTCAATTACAAATAATTTGCATTAATTACATTTAGGTGAACACAAATTCAGATAAAATTCTTAATATGCTCATCTTCATTTCTGTTGGGAACATTTCTATATATTTGAGTACAGTTTTCTGCCTTTTCTAACATTACAATATTTTTCTCTGTTGAGGCGTTTCGGAACTACTCCGTTTCCAAAATTTAAATCGTAAACTTTCAGTACACTAAATCATTCCGAAACGCGTCAAGAGAAGAAAATATTAGGAAAGGCAGAAAACTGTACTCAAATATACCAATTTAGATTGTTATAATTATTTTTCGTTATGAAAACCACGAAAAGAATAATTATGAAAGTAAATGTTTTCCTGTTTTAGCTTCTAATCTCTTGAGCAACGTGGAACTGAAGTAGTAAGAACATGTGACAACCTAAAATTGAGCTGTTAGATCCAGTGCAGATTTTGCTCAACAAGAGTCGATTTCAATATCAATTAATTTTTTTCTTCATACTTTGTTCCATGAAATTGTTCACAGGTGTCAAGTAATTGCATCGAGATTAAACACTCGTTTTACAATTTCATAAAATCCAGTCCATTATTTATAATTACTCGAGCTAATGATAGAACTGAAAACATTCGCTTCAGCTCGATACTTGTTTCAGGTTACAACATATCTTATTTTTTAAGGTATAAAATTATTTCCTTAAATTACTTAATTGTCCTTGTAGACTTGGCAGCTCTACTGAGCTTCGATTTATATCAAGACCATTAAGATTCTTCGATACCGATTTTATTTCACCTAAAATTGGGATATAAATATCATAACCTGAATGTTTTTGAAGTTACATTAATCATAAAACAATAACTTATTGCTTAAGCTTATTCAACTATTTTTTTTTAATGAATAGACAAATCATGCTATTTAATGATATCTACAAGAATGAGAAATTCAAAACGTTAAAAACAAATATTTGGGTGTACCAACATGTATTTTATCGCTTGTAGTTAATAGTGTAATTCCTTGTATAGTTAAAACGTGTACCCTTTATAAAAGATCATATTTAATTATTTTATTAATACTAATATTATTTTATTTTAAAAAGCAAATTGTACTACTGCACTTTTTTTTATAATCGATAAAATCAAATCCTCCAATGATTATTTTTTACAAATAGTCCCAATTTTTTTGTATTACACATTCAATTACTATTGATGCCTTTAATGTAAATTAGTGAAATCCTTAGCAGTTATACGAAATGTGGGCAGAAACTATTTTGTTTTCTAAAACTTCATTTGGATTATTTGTTGCGCGTAAGATCCAGTAGATTTTTGGATCAAGGGTAAAGAAAATACTAATTTATAAGCTTGAGCTGACAAATTTAATAGCTGATAAAGGTTGAATATTCCTTGAAAAGTTTCAAAAAAACTCATTTTAATTTAAAAAATCCTTCATACAAGGAATATACGTCAATAAAACTATAACATAATATAGGCCTATGACTAACTCTTTAAAACAAACAAACATATATACACACACAGACAGACAGACACAAACAAACACACACACACACATACACAGACACACACACATACACACACACACACACACACACACACACACACACACACACACACACACACACACACACACACACACACACACACACACACACACACACACACACACACACACATACACACACACACATACACACAAACACAAACAGACACACACACACACACACACACACACACACACACACACACACACATACACACACACACACACACACACACACACACACACACACACACACACACACACACACACACACACACACACACACACACACACACACACACACACACACACACACACACATATATATATATATATATATATATATATATATATATATTAAAATATGTATTCTTGTATAAAAAAATAAGAGAAATACAAATACAACAATAATTTATTGAATTATACAATTCAAAGCTTTTCGTTGGCAACATTTTGTTGGATCTAGCTAACACTTGTATGCTTGATATTCCTTATTATTACTGATGATGTTGGTCCTGTTTGCCAATTAAAAGCTTTGAATTGTATAATTCAAGTTATTCTTGCATTTCTATTTCTCTTATTTTTTTCATTTATATACTATTTAATTACTCTATAGTATATATATATATATATATATATATATATATATACATAGAGAAAGAGATAGATAGATAGACAGATAGATAGATAGATAGATAGATAGATAGATAGATAGATAGAGAGAGAGAGAGAGAGAGAGAGAGAGAGAGAGAGAGAGAGAAAGAGAGAGAGAGAGACTATATAGTGTTGTTGTGTGAGAGAGAGAGAGAGAGAGAGATCTTTACATAATTCAGTAAAATAAAAATATAAGTAATTGTTGTGGAACATGTGTATATGCACATCAGACTCAAACAGACAACACGGGAAGCCTAAACATCTTTATTACCCGTGGAACCGTAAAGTTACCATCTATTACTTAAGTAAGAATGATAGGAAATTATTTGCACTATGCAAAATAATTTCCATTTTCAATAAATGTGTTTTAAGGTCTATTTTCGTTAATGTTTGATTGTTAACCATTATGTAAAGCATTTTCTCTCATTAAAATGATATGGAAGATTTCCCGCTACGAAGATGTAACCCACCCTCTCATTTAGAAACTGTGGTCTTATCTGTATCACAGATAATAACATGCATAAACTACATAGATAAAAATTGTAATTAATAAAAGCCTACGTATTATCTTTATTCATAACCTATGTATCTAACTCGATGGTGGCCTATTAATTATTTTTAGCCTTCAATAAAGAACAAACCTGTAATGTTCATTCGCTGTATTAATTTGAATAATTCGTTTACATAATTTTATTAGCTTTTAATAATATTATTATTTGAATATTATTCTCTTTTTCTACAATAGTGTAAATTATGTTGAAATTCTAATTGAAAAGACTGGAAAAGTGAAACCAAATCGGCATAGTCACGTGATCGTTAAACCATCGAGTACATCTCTATTAGAAGGTTAAATCGTACAAACTACAGTTGTACCTCTTGTACAGATACCATCACCATGAAACCATTATTCCCTGAAGTTGAGTCGTACGTTCTCGCTGCAGTTTCGTGCGAACCCGTTCGGTGTCGTGCGAAGTTCACATCAATGCGCTATCACCATTGTTAACACAATCTGACAACCGCGCAATTTATAGGACACGACAATGCTGCCATCTAGGTCAGCAAATATAAATTTAAATGCATTCTGCTCTTGTTATAGGCTAATGTGCAACTTCAGGTCTTCTTTAGAAGCGATGAAAATTAAAACAAAAATTTTAATTTGTCTACTTACAGAGATGATTTTTACAAATTGATATGACATGAATTGATGTTCAATTTAATTTTTTTTAATTGAATATAAGACCATTAATATAATAAAAATTGTTTAAATAATTAAATTTTAAATGTATTTATTTTTGGAATACTGACTACTTATATAACTTTAAAAAATTCTGTTTTATGAAAGAAATAAACCCATCACAATGTAAGTTTGCTTTTATTTATATAAACGTTTGACGATTCAAGTGCTATTTACCTATATAATTAATTTCAATAACAATTATTATGAAGGAATTTCTATAACCTATTGTAGATAAAAATTGTCTTTGTTGTTATTAAAATTAATTTTACTACGTTTTATTAATTCGGTTTCCTACATGTCTGTCTGGGTGGAATTTTGTAATCGAGTTTAAACTAACTTCCCGATGAGCTGGAGATCTGTAATTTAAAACGAAGTTCAGAATTGTATAACAATGCATTCCTCCTTTTATTGTCTCTACATTTGATTAAGCAGTAGTTGTCTAAGTAAATTTGGATGATGAGCTAAAGACTTGGGGTTTTTCCAATATATGTCAGAACTTATCAATAACCTGACATTCCTTCTGTTTCTTGTCCGCAATTATATTTAAAGAATATTTGTTCAAACAAATTTTATTGACCCATTACAGACTTTAACTTAGATTTAAATTTGAATTTAACTCAGATTGCAATTTTTTGATAAAATCATTTCGTATTGAGTTTCCTAATATATTTATTTATAAAAAACTATATAAAAATTATTTTATTGTATAAATGCATTTATGTTAGTACGTAAGCTACCTCAAACCTATTCGGAGTCGTATATCACTGCATGTTACTGGTAGAAATTCCTTTTAATGACGAAATACGATTTGCCTTACTTGGTCTCGACGTGGGATCGGAAGTAACGAGTAGGTGTGGGTTATTAACAAGTAATTTATATTTTTTGAAACGTCAATTGCTACTTTATTAAACAAAATTTTTTTAAGTTTTTTCTTATTTTATTATTACAGTTATTATAAATATGTATGTTCATACTCGTATGTCAGAATAACAATATTAAGTAGCAAAATAGAAAGAGAACTTCCGTGTAATTGTCCATTTTTCTCTTTATGCATGTTTATGGACTATTTTTTTTATTTGTTACTATTTACACGCCTTTTCTAGTCGCTTGCTTGTGTTGTATAGGTGTTTACACGTAAGCTGGCACTAGACCAATCGCCTGTACTAGCCTAGATAAAAAACATTTTTCCTGTCATGCGGATTGCGTCAATTGTGCTCGAGGACCTCGTGAAGGCGCTACAGTAGATGAAATACGAAATACAATAAGTTTAAGAGATCTATGTCTACATTCGCGGAATGATAGCAGAACGGTCTTTACTTTATATCCACCCAACCCCTACTTATACTCCAGCGCCAAGGCCAGGTCCCAGCTTACGTGTCAACACCAATAGTTTCTTTTCGCTTTCCTTTAGCACTGTCTGTTTGTGAAGCAAGGTTTGATACCGTCAATACACATTGTTTGTTTCTTTTAATTCAGATTCCCTCTTATAGCATTATTTATCATGTTGTGTACTAACCATTGGCACACAAAACAGTGGAAGTTTCGATAAAAACAAAATAGCAGCAAAAGAAAAATTCACACACACCTTTTAATAGTTCATTTCAGGCAATAGGGAAATTGTGGCAGTGCAAAGCGCGCTAGACTTCGAACACGAAGATACTCAATTTGAATCCGACCTAAGCCCCAAATTTTATAATTTACTTATTGAATAAATCTTAGAAAACTACTGCATTAACATCAATTGTCATCTACAATTGGTTTAAAAAAATTGTTTGAACTTGATTGAATAAATAAAAACGCAATTGTATTAACTATTGAATATTTGTACTATATATATATATATATATAAGAATATGACTTTCACTATATGTACTTATACAACAACCTTACTTGGTATTTATGCGAGCTAACTTTCAAAGAATGATAGTATCTCCATTGTCGAGATGCTCGACAATGGAGATAGTATCAATCTTTAAAAGTTAACTCGAATAAATACCAAGTAAGATATTTGATTAAGTAAATATAGTGAAAGTGATAAATGAATACAAGAAAATTGTTGCATATATATATATATATATATATATATATATATATATATATATATATATATATATATAAGAATATGACTTTCACTATATGTACTTATACAACAACCTTACTTGGTATTTATGCGAGCTAACTTTCAAAGAATGATAGTATCTCCATTGTCGAGATGCTCGACAATGGAGATAGTATCAATCTTTAAAAGTTAACTCGAATAAATACCAAGTAAGATATTTGGTTAAGTAAATATAGTGAAAGTGATAAATGAATACAAGAAAATTGTTGCATATATATATATATATATATATATATATATATATATATATATATATATATATATATATAGAGAGAGAGAGAGAGAGAGAGAGAGAGAGAGAGAGAGAGGGTGACCTAACAGAAGAAACTTATTAATTTTAAAAAAGTCCGCCTTTAGAGATAGGAACATCAAGGATCAATACGCTCTAATATAGAGTGTGGTTATAAATTACTGTTTACCATTGGAGTAAAATGAAAGGAAATAATATGAATTGTAGAAGCTTTGGTTTGTCTTTGCAGATTGTCATTCTAATTTCAATGAACTAATTGAAGAACATTTTCTTTCATAAATCATAAAAGGCATGAAAAGGCATTACACAATACGATCTAATTATTGTTTTAGTTTGAGTAATATTATTGTAGTAATTATCGGTTTGACGTGAAAAAAACTAGAACAATATATAAGCTATATACATACATACATACATACATATATATATATATATGTAGGCCTATGTATGTATGTATGTATGTATGTATGTATGTATATATATATATATATATATATATATATATATATATATATATATATATATATTTATATATACATACATACATACATACATACATACACACACACATACATATAGGTGATGCCGAAAATTATCAGAAACGCAAAAATGAATTAATCTTTAAAAATGGTTGCTACGTTCCCAAAATTAAACATTTTGAAAAAATCGAATTTTACATTTTCTCAACATCAAACTTTATAAAATTAGGGATAGTTTAAAAAAAAAAGTGCACTTGTTAGCCTATATGGTACTGCATTACAGCATCACTTCAAAGTAACGGGTTTGGATTGTTTTTTTTCTTTCTAATTAGTGTTAATAACGGTAAAAACTTCACGCCGTAATTTTAAAAAAACGTGTTCCTTGTTTGGTGTATATATGCAAAAACGTATTAAAATGTCGGGAACGTTATATGCGAATAATTCAACTCATATCGTTATTTGGTTTTTCTTTATCGTAACCTGTTGTTATATAACTATATTGTAATCTAGTATAAAGTTATGTTAAAAGAAAACATCTTATTTCAAAAACGTTCTGTGTGTGTTTTAAAGTAAAGCTATTAGTTACTTAAACATTTGAACAATAATATGTGACACTTGCCTATAGTAGCACTTTACTTATGTATCTTAAACTTGACTACTCCATTTTCTTTTTTTTATTTGCCAAAATATTTTTTTTTGTTAATGGGTAAACATTGTTATATCCCATACTTCTTTGGCGCTTTGAAAACAATATTATAGTAGCTACGAATCCTACTATTAGAGAAAAAAATAATAATTACTATGATTGCGTTTTAATAGTGAAACACAAATGTTAAAAAAAAACTTTTAAAAATAATATTAAACACATTTCTTTTACAAATAACAGAATATAACAAACGAATGAATTGTAGAACAGGTTTTTAATGAAATTAAAGAATTTTTACAAAATAATTTTTAAAGAGAACACAATCATTAAAAAAGTCACACTATCAGTTATGTATCGTCAAAATGACGGCTGCTGTAGGTACGAAGGTACTGAGAAGATGGATGCGCGCGAACAGCTCGCTTGTGAGATACAGACTTCGTCATTTTGAAGAGGTATTAAGTGATCTAAGGTTACTTGGTGGAGTGGGATTTTCTAAATTTTATTTTGGGGCATAACTGCATCATTTAGCCTTTCTACACCGGTGTGACATAACCTACGTTTTTTATTATTCCCACATACTCACAAAAGCAATTTCATCACACTTTTAAACAAAAAAATCATGAAATACTGTAAAACGAGTGAATATATACGGATTTAATTTGAAACCATAACCTACATACTGTACATTTACTACAGTGTAGAGTGGATATTTTTCTAGAGTTTATATTTTCTTGAAGTTATTTTCGATCTTATTTATTTTCTTTAAGAATTTAAAAACAGTATTTCCAACTGATTAATCATCTCGATATCGTTGTCTGAAACGTCGGGTACGCTGATAATATAGTCTCACATCAGTCAGTGCACTGAATGCTGCAGCAGGCGTTACTGGGGGCAGAGGCTCGTCTTCTCCTTCATTATCTTCACCATCCCCACACTCCTCATTTATTTGTAGCGGAAGTTATTTAAGCAACGGTTTTCACAATTTCCTGTACTGTTCTTATCGCACAAGTCAATATATTATCGTCAACAGATACATAATCGGGAAAGTTATCAAATAATAGCAGCCAAAATGTTTACAGGGTGTTGCTCAATACCGTGTTCCATGTCACATACTCTTTCCACTGGTCGCTTACGGTAATCCTGCCTTATAACTTTTATTATCCCCTAGCTCCTGGGTTGAACCTGGCTTGTGCCGTTCGGGGGTAGAAAAACAATTTTCTTGTTGGTTAATTCAATATTTTTCGGATGTGCTGGACAGTTACTAATAAGTAGAAAGAATCTTTCATTTCTTTCTTTAAAAATCATATTCCGATGTTTTACCCATAAAACAAATTGTTATCCTGTCATACATGCACGGCGCTGTTCAGCGTTATCGCATCGAAAAGAGCGAATGTTCTTGAAAAATCGCGGTGACTTCTACTTTCCCACGACCAACAACTCAAGTATTTCTGCACCGTTTCCATTTCCGCACACTAGTACTGAAAGTTTCTCTATTTTTAATTTTTCACCGTGACATTTGTTATTCGTATAAACAAGCGACTTATCTGTCACAAGTTTGAAAAAAGTCCAAACTCGTAAGCACTAAAAACATCATACTGGGAGAAATCCTTCAGCAACTGTGGTAACACAGTGTCTTTCCATGAAGCCACATCTTCCTCATTTAATGACTGCTTCTCCACTACTGACGATATAGCCTACAAGGTAGAATCTTGTTTTCAATCGGTCAATCATTGCACCATACTCAGTAAAATTTTTAATTTGAAGGCCTTTCGCGATTTCTCGTGCTTTTTCGCGGTTAGGTATGTCATTTTCGTAGGCAGATGTAAGCTACGAGCTTGATGAAACCATTGTAACAAATCTTTTTCCAATTATTTATACTTCCCAGTCTTTATTTTATTTCTTTTCGTTCAACCTTGCAGTGCGTTTCCTTCTGACTCTTTTCTCTTTTTTTTAAACAATTCCTAATGAGGAACTGCGATTAGCGTTTGATCGGCCGCGATTTGCTTTTGACTTGAATTTTCATCACAACACTTAAAAATTTTCAATTTATCATCAACTATTAAAGCTTTTTTTTATCCCAATCATCGCATAAGACTAAAAGCACACCACTCTATACTTGATAACAACTACACACTATAGGCTAATGATATATGATTCTATGGAACATACAGTTACGTAGGCTACTTCTTGTATAACATGTCCAATGTGACTGACTAGAATATACTTACTTCATTTTGTATGATACCCGAGTTTAGAGGATGTAGGCAAAGTGGAGAAATGTGAAAAGTAGGGAGAAGGAAATCCATTCATATTAGAATGTATACGGTATGGTTACACCTACAGTACTGTAAGTAAATCAAGACATTTAATTATAAGCAAATAGAAACGTGTTGATGTCATACTTGGGGCTCTCTATCATTAATACAAACGTCCTGCTGAATCATTTTAGACAGATTTTGTCGAAATTCTGGAAATATTGGATTCCGTTCCGTAACAAACGTATTTTCCATATCCATTGATATGGTATACAGAACCGTAACTTATGGACTGCATAAATCTACCGCAATGCTTTTCTACTTGTAATTTATTGCAACGCGGTAAAATTTCCGACAGAATAGTCGAGAGAATGGTCGTGTCAAAAATGCGTATTATCCTTGAGCATTCGTATGTTTTTGTATGCCAAGTTTTAGGGTCTGAAAAAAATTCGTAATACGCGAGAAATCGTCTTAAACGGGAGCATATTAAACGGATTTTACTGTGTGAAAATATCGGATGCAGAAGCTGTTGATGTTCAGAACATTCTGAATATCTAACATGTTTTAAGAAGTGGTAATACCTACTCGAGAAATGTCGTACGATGTCTCAAGGCCAAGTGCACGGTTACGTGGTCCGCACTATACGATCAACAATATATACACGGTCGCTTACGAAAAGGTTTTAAAAATATTTTTGGCACAAAATGCAAACAAGCGTAAATTCAGCGCTATTAGCAAGTACCAACACGCCCACCTCCTAGTACTGCCATCAGTAAACAAGCAATGTAAACTATTTTGTTGATCTATTGAGCGTTATAACGTGTGAATCAGCGCTCCAGGCGGACTCGGTCGGCACTACGTGATCCGCATAACCATTGCAGCACTTCGCCATCGATAAAGTTGTCGCGCAGTTTTATACCTTAGTAACTAAAGGACGGCAGTTTAGTGGTTGCATACAAATTGATTATATCGATAATTCCGTCTGAAAGATTGTGGAGAGTGGATACACAGCCTGAGTTCGGGTCGGTAATGTATGTTTGTAGCGGTAGTTTAGAGGTAATGGCACTAATAAGACTTTTATTTGCGCCATATAGTTTTATTCCTCCTACTGTAAACTGAAGCTGGCAGAAAAATTACTGCGCTCTAATCGCTCTCGTCGAAGAAGCATCTACTACGAGGAGAGACGCGTTGAACAAGTTATAGCGTTCGCAAAAATCGCAATAGTGTTTCATATTTTGAAACTTAATTGGTAAAATATTTTTAAACAATCACAAGCGCAAGTAGCTTTTATGTAATGAAACCCAACTTAGCCACTTACGCAAATGTCTAAGGTGAATAAATTATTACCCAAAGTTTTTACTGTGTGAGAATACTAGCGATACCTTGACACAATCAGTCTAAAGAACATCATACCCATGGTTCATAATGGGAATAATACATATAGCCTAAATTTTAAACTTATTAGATAACTGTATTTACGGTTGACGTATTAAGAATTTAAATTTTAATAAGAGACATTTTATAGTACAATACTAAAATTAACCAACCCAAGAGCAATAAAACAACTGTTGTATGAAATAAATAGTTATTACGTAACTTAATAAAATAATTATTTTCTGAATGTGTAAGAAGTTTGATTTTGAAATAATTTAATCACTCTCCAAACAACCTCGGCATAATAACTCCGGAATAGAATAAAATAGTGTTGGCATTATGGCGTCGCCTGGCCAAGGCACTTAACGGGTGGAGACTAATGTCTAACCAGTACCAGGAAGCCTTTAAAATGTTTGATTAAAAAATTAAAAATATTTTTTTTCCAAATAATTCGGAAAAGATGGTGGATTAATTAGAAACTGAACTGGAACAAAATAAACAAAAATGAGCTAAGAAATTATTTTTACCGTGTGATTTTAAATTTCCTAAGAATTCTCTACAATTGTGAATTTGAGTGTAATATCAAACCCAGAAATATATGATTTAAGAAAGTTGTAGATAACGGGCATAAGAAATTTGTTTTGTTTTGTTGTGTTATGTTAAAATAACGAAAACTCCTAAAGTTACAAATTATATTTTGGTTTTACGAATAAAATATAATTTCACTGTTTCAAAAGGCTGATCAAGTATTTACTCAAGTGTAATTTCTTAAATAATATTTTTATATAAATTTATATACAGTTTTTAAACAATAAGCCTATCTTACTTGAATCTTAGAAACACATTTATAACTCGTGACGTAAGGGAAAATCGTTACGACTCAAGAAAAGGATCCATTACGATCCATTATTACAAAGGATCAAGCAAAAAGTATCAAGGATCTTATTTTAACAAAGTTTTATAACATGAAATTTTCAAATTAAAATTTTTGTGTTATGGAGCTTTCTATGAATCACCTTTTAAGAATCGACTTCTTCTTATTGTAATTCCATTACTTACAATACTACACTCTCTCATGTATTTATTGAATGAAACACGCAATATATATTGAAATCGAACGGCGTGCCAATTGAGTAAGCATACAGTCGTTTGTTCCATCCGCATCTTCGTTGATACAACCTATTTCAGTGGGCAGAGGCGCTCCAAGCGGCGAGATGTGTGATTAGCAAAAGAGACGGCTTCTGAATCCGTAATCATGCAACGACTGCTATTATGACAGGTGCATTCTGATTGCCATCTCTACCGCTAGGCGCGTTGCTATCGGTATGATCTATTGGTTTATATGATGTAGTCAAACAAGTGAGATAGGCACCGATACAGTCTATTAGAGTTTTATCAATAATGCTTGCCTAATGTTGTTATATAATAAAACAAGATTGCATAAAAAGAAAAAGAACAAAGAAAAATTAAAATTTCGAAATCTTTTAAAATGTCAAAAATTTATTTAAAAAAAGACTACAACAGTTTTAAAGATGACTCTAGGATCGAGCTACTATTTACTAATGCAAAGATAGCTTGGTCTAGATAATTACTGTAAGCAATTACTGTAAGCATATATCTTTAAAAAATTACCTAAAAATAGTAAGCAAAATTGTAGGAACTAATAATAATCTAATAAGTATAATAAAGATTATAGAGACTCTACTGTATTTGTATACAGATTACTATTAATACATTAATATGAGGCGGTAGAGCCGGAGTGGTGTAAACGACATTTGCAAGGAATTGAGTTTAGAGCAAGTAGAAAAATTACTATAAATATTGTGTCAATATGTATTTTTGCGGCCAAAGTGGTCTAATTATGGTAGTGTTAGTTATGCTACTTTTTTCTTCCTAGCTGGAATAATCTAGAATTAAATCCAGGATTTTATATATATATATATATATATATATATATATATATATATGTGTGTGTGTGTGTGTGTGTGTGTGTGTGTGTGTGTGTGTGTGTGTGTGTGTGTGTGTGTGTGTGTGAGTGTGTGTGTGTGTGTGTGTGAGTGTGTGTGTGTGTGCGCGCGCGCGCGCGCGCGCTTGCCTTTATTTGCATATAATGTAACCATTACTACCAATCTAGTCTTGTGACGAACATGGAAGTTCGACAATGATAGTTGGGGAAACGGCTTAAACATTGAAATGAGTCAGCAATTAAAAGGTTATTTTTTGTTATGGAATATATATAGTACTATATACATACCATAATATACCATTCACCATATACACCATATTCATATACTTACATCTTAAATATACATAACCTCTTACTCCTCTCTTATTATTCTATTTACTCAATTGTACACATAGCCTCAAAATGTATAGTAAATTTATTAGGTTACAAATGACACTAATGTCATCACTTACGCGCTCCACTGGAGCGGCAAGCAACTGCCCGCCTCCAGATTCCATCAAGACCGTCTCAAACCAACAACAGGTTACTTAACAGTTTCGTGTGTATTTTGTAACCCAATACAAGATCGTAAATGTACCAACTAAAGCGGGATCATCTTGGTCACCCACTACCCCGCCTACAAGCCCAACCTTTAGAAAGTTTGTAAATGTTGAAGGAGCTCAGCTCGTAGGTTGGGTACGTGTTGTGGGTGCGCAGGACGTTCTAATTAGTGGGGTTACGGGTCAAAGTGTTATTGTTGGGGTGACGGTTTTATTTTTGTTACAGGAAGGAAACATAAGAAAAGAATGTTAGCAGAAGTAGCAAACGATTTCGGTAGCCTACAAGTCGAACTAACTACGTGTTTCTTAGGCTTATTCGAGAACGTACAGTAACTTGAGTATTTCTCTAATAAGAAATCAAATCTCCTAATACTATCAGCCTATAACAATACTTAATATTCCTTTTACCCGTGAGAAAATCCCTTCAACACAGTAGAAGTTCCGCAACAACTTTCAAGTAGTCCAGCTTGTCCAATGTTTCTATGTGTAATTCTATTTAGTGACAAATAAAACTTAAGTGTGCTTTTACCCTCTTTGTTACTTCTTGTCTTCAAACCTGATTCCCTAAATAAGTATCACTCTTATTAACTTTATTTTGATGAATATTCCATTCTATTTAGGTTAAAAAGAAATTGAATTCATTTATATTAATAACGGGTTTGTCTAGTTTTAAGCTAAAGCTTTCGAAAATGCCTTTTCCCCGGGAAAAGCAGTTCCAGCGGGATAGTGATAATGCCCCGAAAGGGTAGCTGACTGAGCTACCGACTTTATGTACACTTGAGTATGATCTAGAGCTGGAAAAATACCTGTAATTTTTTTAGTAGTCCAAGGATCGAAACTTGGTCTAAGTAATTATAGGTTCAGACTCATTTCAAAAGTTCTATTCCAACACGTATAAGCTAATACCATAACAGATATAATATCCCTAAATGCCTTATCCTATTTTACCATGTTAATATTTCCTTCTTCTACGTTTTATTACAGTAAAATCTCTCATATCCGGAAGCTCCGATATCCGGACGTGATATGAAAATAAAGTAAGCGTCTTTATAACATAAGACCTCATTGCTCTTTTCCGACACATAAAAACTTAACCAAGTTTACCTATTAGCTTCCCTCAGTTCCCTAGAAGGCCCCTATTCTACATATTGGTGTAATACCCGACTAGTTGTGTTCGAGTCTTCGTATCGTTCGGTTTACATATTTACAGGATTATGATGTAATTAGATAATTTAGTTAGTTATTTTACCCAGATATTATAATCTACAGTACTCATTACGGCGGAAAAGCGGGGGAAAACTGTTTTTTATTGAATGTAAGGTTCGTACAATAAAACTATTAGATGCGGGAGAGAAACGTAAACAAAGTGCAAATGAGTTGGTTGTAGCAAATGGAAACCTGGAAAATCTCAAACAAGTATAGTTACTAACAGTTATATTTGGGGGTATGGATGCGGGAAGAAGTAATCCCGAGTTCCTAAGATCGTAGACTTGCTAGATGTCGGTTTAGGGATTGCTATACCTTGGGAAGCTATCAGGCCGATAACACTATTTAAAAGCTATGGGATCATAATACAAATAATGAGGGCATTGAAAACGTATAATAAAAGAAAAACTTTGTTAGTGAAACAGTGTTGGCGTGAATGAATGAATGAAAGAGGATGAAGCTCATGAGTTTACTCATGAGCTCATGAGTGATAAAGATTTATGAGCACAAAGCCAGCGCGTGCCGAAGATGACGGAGGAAAAGAAACCATGACGCTTAGAGAAGCTTTCCTGGCATTTGACCAGCTGATCGAGTACGTCGAACATCAAGACGAAGCAACAGCAGCCGATTGTCTACTCTTTCGAAGGTAGAGAATATTTCATTAAAGGAATTTTAACGAACCAAGCAAACCATCATTACATCTTTTTTATTGCAATAACTGATAAATAATGTTCAAATGTATGTACAATGTTCAAATGTATGTATAAGAAACTTTACATACAGGCATGTAACTAAATTGTTCGTTAAGTTCTATATTGCTATTAAAATATAATTACAATATTCAATAATTGTCACTTATTTAATGTATTTTAATTGAAACAATGATACATCTACTTGATATCGGAATGGTTGTGATAATGTAGTAGAGTCGTGCAATTACATAACCTCTTCCACTCCGGATTGTTCACTGCCACATTGATCCGGATATGAGAGCTTTTACTTTACCTGTAATTTGTTTATGAAATTAATGTTATAAATGTGTTATAAGAATACTACAATTTTTTAAAAATGATTTTAACTAATGGACAAGATTCCGACCAATACATTAAAACATTAAAAACATACTTGGCTTAATAAAATACATTATAATGAGCACAATTTATTACAATGGTTTTTGCAATAACTGATAAATAATGTTCAAATGTATGTACAGTACTGTATAAGAAACTTTACATAAATGCATGTAACTAAATTGTACCTCAAGTTCTATATTGCTATTAAAATAGAATTACAATCTTCAATCATTGTCACTTATTTAATGTATTTTAATTGAAACAATGATACATCTACTTGATATCGGAATGGTTGTGATAATGTAGTAGAGTCGTGCAATTACATAACCTCTTCCACTCCGGATTGTTCACTGCCACATTGATCCGGATATGAGAGCTTTTACTTTACCTGTAATTTGTTTATGAAATTAATGTTATAAATGTGTTATAAGAATACTAAAATTTTTTAAAAATGATTTTAACTAATGGACAAGATTCCGACCAATACATTAAAACATTAAAAACATACTTGGCTTAATAAAATACATTATAATGAGCACAATTTATTACAATGGTTTTTGCAATAACTGATAAATAATGTTCAAATGTATGTACAGTACTGTATAAGAAACTTTACATAAATGCATGTAACTAAATTGTACCTCAAGTTCTATATTGCTATTAAAATAGAATTACAATCTTCAATCATTGTCACTTATTTAATGTATTTTAATGGAAACAATGATACATCTACTTGATATCGGAATGGTTGTGATAATGTAGTAGAGTCGTGCAATTACATAACCTCTTCCACATCCGGATTGTTCATTGCCACATTGATCCGGATATGAGAGCTTTTACTTTACCTGTAATTTGTTTATGAAATTCATGTTATACATGTGCTATAAGAATGCTAAATTTTTTAAAAAAATGATTATTACTAATGACTTTACTAATGAACAAGCTCTGACCAATACATTTAAAACATACTTGGTTAAATAAAATACATTATAATGAGCACAGATTTATTAAAATAAATCTATTCACAATAATCTCAAAATTACACGAATTATAACAAATATTTAATACATAAAATTATAAGGGATAAATCATTATGTACGATTCGATAACCATCTAGGTAACAATTCTATATCCATGGTTTAAGTCAGGATGGCCTAGCGGTCTAAGGCGCCACAATAAAATTACACGTTAAGTACTAAGTTGTTAATGTAACTAATCTAAACTCTAATCAGTGTGTATGGAATATAATTTCATTCGATTAGGTCCCTCTGATGATGATGGTATGTTCATCGAAATGTAAATAAGGATTTAGAATTGGAAACCTTATGTATTGGTTATTTTAAATTAATTTTTGATGTATTGTTAGAATAATTCTACACAAAGTCCATTTATTCGCAATTCATTTGGATCAAGGTTAGTTGAGTAATTTAACTTTTTGAAGTACCTACAAGTTTACAACACTAAAAATACCAGGCGCGATATACAACACCGTCGGGGATTTTAAAACAATCAGTATTTCCCAAGACAAAAATAATCGTCACTGTTATGGAACAGACATAAGAAACATCCAAGGGAACGGATTTCCGAGAATTCTAGTCTTTATAGAACGACATTAAATATGGTTGACATTTATAGCACGCCAGATAAAAAATCTGTTTTTTAATGTTCCCAATGTTTGAAGTTTATTTGAACGTTTCTATGCATGGGGTAAAGTGTACTGCTGTTAAAACGGCACTTGGCTTCCGAACTGAGAAATGGCGCGATAATGGGTTCTACAAGTATTTACATTTCTGCATAATGTTTTTACTTTGTACAGGGATAGGATGGATATAGAGGAAAAAGGTATTTCTTCTCTGTAACGTTGGAAGAAACCTAAAATTAGCGAGATTTTAAGACCACTATATCCATCCTAAATTAGTCACTTGTGTGCACGATTCACTGTGTTATATTGACGTAATGATCACGTGACTTAGTGATTTTCTACTTACTTCATATGTAAAAGAATATCGAAGAGTAACTATGCCTATTTCATTTAAAGCACTAATAAATCTTAAAGCAGATAAGTGTTTTCGTTACCTTAACTAAAAAGTGAAAAAAATAAAAAATAATGACATTTTCTAATGTTACGTACCCAAACGTTTATAGTTCTAGTATTAATAAAATATTTTAAACTATTATTCAATTAAATTAACTAAATATTATTGACTGTTCCAAACTATTTAATAATAACCATTTTCCTTAAAAATGCTCAATAAATAATGTAACGTATTTTATGAGTAAAATAGGTGTTTTAAAACATAACCTGTAACAAAAAATCAGCTGTTCCATGAAATCATTTTATCATTTAACTCAATTTAAGGTGACTCATAGCGTAACTTGACGGAAATTATAATATCATGAAATTATATGTTTATGCCCATCAAATTAGTTTTTGTAGGCGTATAGAAGTTTGACCTTTAAAAACCTTTTGGGTCAAAAGGTTTTCAAAAGAACCAGGTATTAGTTATGAGACGTTTGACGGTTTTTTTACAAAAATATTTTGTTTAATTAAAATTATAAATTATATTTTTCAATCTTCCTCCATGAATAGAGAAAAAAACGTCCCTGATCCTTTTATATTTTTGTTTCTATGGGAACGCGTAATGTTTTCACCATGATAGAGATTAGGTCTACTTTGCGTTTAGGAACTTACACACGTAAGAGCGACTGTTACCCACCCCTCACTCATATTGTAGTTCTTACATCCACCTCAAGACTATGTGTAGATATAAGACAATAGTTTACATAACCTCATTCACTCATTTTCTTCAGACGCAATCAAAATTAAAGTTATACAGTTGTAAATGTTTCTAAATAAAAACATGATAAACTTACTATATATACTAATATAGGCCTATAAACATCTCATGGTGTGTGTGTGTGTGTGTGTGTGTGTGTGTGTGTGTGTGTGTGTGTGTGTGTGTGTGTGTGTGTATGTGTGTGTGTGTGTGTGTGTGTAAGTGTGTGTGTATGTGTGTGTGTGTGTGTGTGTGTGTGTGTGTGTGTGTGTGTGTGTATGTGTGTGTGTGTGTGTGTGTGTGTGTGTGTGTGTGTGTGCGTGTGTGTGTGTGTGTGTGTGTGTGTGTGTGTGTGTCTATGTGTGTGTGTGTCTGTGTGTATGTGTGTATGTGTGTGTGTGTGTGTGTGTGTGTGTGTGTGTGTGTGTGTGTGTGTGTGTGTGTGTGTGTGTGTGTGTGTGTGTGTGTGTGTGTGTGTGTGTGTATGTGTGTGTGTGTGTGTTGTGTGTGTGTGTGTGTGTGTGTGTGTGTGTGTGTATGTATGTGTGTATGTGTGTGTGTGTGTGTGTGTGTGTGTGTGTGTGTGTGTGTGTGTATGTGTGTGTGTATGTGTGTGTGTATGTGTGTGTGTGTGTGTGTGTGTGTGTGTGTGTGTGTGTGTGTGTGTGTGTGTGTGTGTGTGTGTGTGTGTGTGTGTGTGTGTGTGTGTGTGTGTGTGTGTGTGCGCGCGCGTGTGTGTGTGTGTGTGTGTGTGTGTGTGTGTGCGTGTGTGTGTGTGTGTGTGTGTGTGTGTGTGTGTGTGTGTGTGTGTGTGTGTGTGTGTGTGTAACTTAAAAACTACTGGACCCATTGAGTTGAAATTTAAATGGAAATTTTAAGAGTTCCTGGTTAACTCATGCATATTTTTATTTAGAAATGTCGTCAGAATACCTCCCCACTGGTCTCGAAAACTCTCTTAACACTCATTTAACTATACTCTAATATATAATTACCTTGGTTTAATCAGCTGATAATCACCTGTAAAAGTCACTTTTAAATACACTTAAACAGCTGGTAGTAATTGTTTTTTGTCATTAATCTTTCAAAGCTAGTTATACTTTATAAATGTTATGTTACAAGCAGCAGCTTTTCCTTCTCTTGGTTTCGGATACAATAATCGGTAAGTTTATAATTCCATATATTTATTGGGATTTATTCTATCTATACTATTATATGAAAATCTAATGGTGTCTATCTGTGTGTGTGATTTTTACTCAATCACGTAAAACCTATTGGACCCATTGAGCTGAAATTTTACGTGGACATTCTCAGGGCAACTGGTTAACACATAGGCTTATTATTTTTAGAAATCGTATCTGGGCACCACCCCACTGGCCTTAAAAACTCCATTAACACTCAATTATCTATACTCCATTACATACTTGGCTTAATCAGCTTATAATAAACGTTGTTATTCATCTTTCAAGGTTAGTTATACTTTACAAATGTCATGTTCCAGAAGCTTTTCATTCTTTTGGTTTTTCAAGACAATAATCGGTAAGCTTATAAGCTATAGTTTGCTATATTTATTGGGATTTAATTTCAGGAAATTAAATTCAACCCAAATACAAATAGTAAATTTATACAAATATTCGTCAACCCGTACGAAGAATGGGTACTCAGCTAATTGTCTATATATTTCGCGAACGGTACTATCTTGGACGGTAAAAGCAGAAATAACAATGGCATTTATAGATGATAACCTTTAATCGTTAAATATCTTCATGTGCTGACATATGTTTTGGGTATCATGATAATAAACATGTGAGAGGTCTATTTGTCTTATTTCTTACAACGATAATTATACGTATAATCTATACTGACGTTCAAGTTTCTAAAAACGTCGTCTTCCATTTAAAAATAATAATAGTAAAAAGAATTTGATAAATTCTTGTCTTACACAAAAATAATTTTGTAACGCATCTTTTTCTTTGGCCATCATAAACCTCAGTGCGCTATCTGCAACTCTATTATAAGGGCCCTATAAATTATAAACGTCGAGGAATAAATCACCTTAATACCCATACTGACGTCTATAATAGGCTTATGCGCAATGTACATCTTTATTGGCTATGAATATAGTTATACAGCTATATCCTCTGGCAATCATAACTTTATACAATGGAATAGAGGCAGTAAAGCTGTACTAGTAGTGAAATTATGATGGCTTTGGTTTTAATTGTGGTGCTAATAACCTGGTAAGTACATTAAGTGATTAGCGGGTATGGGAAATGGAGGATGAAATATGCAGAGGAAAGGTCAGTGTGTGGTACTGGCAGTCCATAAAGTTGATCTAGTCTACCAAATGCTTGGTCACTTTGGGTGACTCGTTAAAAACAAAGTTATGATCTAACCTAATAGTATTCTACTTTCCACTTTTTTGTTCATGTCTAGTTGCATAAATTTATATTGTTATTAATTTTTTGGTTTTTGAATTTTCAATTATAGTTGGCGACCATTTAAATTTTATAAACATTCTATTTAGGTTAACTAAAGAACAAACAAAAAATATTTTTTTAATTCTATATTTTACAAAAAAATCTATAGTTGAAGAAAATATTATTTATATTGAAAAACATGTATGTAATATAGCAAAATTTCATTTGGTTATGTACTAAGTTCACAATAAGTCAGGTCACATAATCAAACGTCTTGGTGACAGCCCGAAATATAAAACATTAAAAAATATCAAAATAAATCTAATCTAAAAGTTTAAATAAGGACCTTTTGTTGTTTTAAATGAGGATTTTAAGGTATCAGATTAAAATATATATAGACTGCATTATAATATTGCTACATTGTCTTGTTGGGATTATTTTTTTTTAAACAAATATATAAAACACATTTTTCAAAAGTAAATTACTACCTAAGCAAAAAAAACAAAAAATGTCATTTGAGTTACTTTTTATTTTATAATTACAACTAACATAAATATGTAAATAGATATCTCAGAATAACAGTATAAAGTGGCAAAATAAAAAGTGAAATTTCATATGGTGTGTGGCTAGTATATTTGTTTGTTACTATATATACGCTTTCTTTGTTTTCACTTGCATTGTGTTGTAGTTTCTTTTCACTTTCCTTTCGCATTGTCCGTTTGTGCCGCAATGTTCGATACAGTTAAACAAGTTTGTTTGTTTATTTTATTCTTTTCATTCATTTTTAATCCTTGTGAATTTACGAATTGTGTGGTAACAATGGCAACAATATAAGGTTATACAATAAAGGTTTCAACGAGAACCAGATGGGAGCAAACAAAATTCATATTCTTCTTTTAGAAACTGTGTAACCTTGGGTGCAATACTAGGGTAACTGATTTTAAATATGAAGCTACACAGTTTGAATCCGACTAATACCACCAAATTTTTATAATTTATTCATGAATAAATTTTAAAAAAACTGTATTAAATAGAATGAATTTAATAATATATAAAGTGTATGGTTGATGCACGAGTTTGATTATTTTACCAAAATTTTTTGGTATACTAATTATATTTTATTGATGGGGTTGAAGAAATGGTCCATCACTACTTTTTTCAGATTAACGAAATGAATACAATATTTTATTCACATTTACTATAAAATTATTTTAAAAACCAGACGAAAAACTTTGAATAATAGGAATCCATTACGCTGACCTATGAATCTTTTGATTGTAATTTAATTTATTATTAAAGGGTAGCATTTTATTATCTTAACTTAGGTAATACACTAAGTGTATTTTTTAACTTAAAGTACACAGATCTCTTACTACAGTACTAATATTTTTCTTTTAACCTAAAGTGAGTCTCGATTACAAGTAGGGATGGGCCGATTCCTAAAATTTTCGATTCCGATTCCGATTCTAAAATGTTCCTTTCGATTCTCGATTCTTTAGTCGATTCTCGATTCTTTCATGTTATATTAGCTTACATGCTAGGTCTCTAATAATTAATTTAGTTAACATCTTGGTCATACGGCAAAACCCTTTAAAAGTTCTGTTTCAATGTAATAGGCTACTTAAAACCTTCGACCTTGATTTATCAATAGGAATTTTTAAAACATATTAGATAACACGTGAGATAGTTGATAGTTCAACTACATGAACTATTTTACCTGTAAGTTTATATTACTGTACATTATTTTGCTACATTTGTAGCTACTGTGCGGATTTTTTTATCACGTAATAAATAGTTTCATTTGCTATTATAATCGTGTTTATTTTCTTTTCGCTCCGAAATATATTACATTACCGTGAGAGTAATATCTGTCTATAATATAATTGATTGAGGTTAAGCTTTGGAGGAATAATACAGTGTTTCTGTTATCCGTCTATTCGCTCAACCGTCATTGCTACGGTCCCGACCGTGACGGTTAATCGAGTTTTCACTGTACTTTTTGTGTGTTTTGTTCTGACATCTATGAATCAGTGGCAGTAAGACACGTGGGGGTGGGAGAGTGTTGTATCGAAGAGAGAGAGAGAGACGAGCGATGTCAAACGACCAGAAATGGTTAAGATCTTGATTGTTGTTGCTTCATAAATAATAATATTTTAGTTTAATTTAATCATTTAATTCATCCAAATCAACTAATACAAAAATAAGATATAGTTGGTAATTAATTATTTTTCCAGTAAATTATTCCACACACATATTTTAATAGTTAACAAAATAGGAATCGGAATCGACACTTTTATGAATGAAGAATCGAGTATCGACGATTCCTCGATACCACTAGAATCGACGATTCAAAATCGAGAATCGGAATCGGCCCATCCCTAATTACAAGGTAACCATCCACAGAGGCAAAACAATCAAGACTGTAAAGTCTTAGTTGCTATGCCTCTGAGGATGGTTACTTGGTAACCTAAATCTGCGTCAGGTTAAAATAAAAATATTTGTAATGAGAGGTTTTTTAGTACTATTTATTATTATGTAACCACAGTTTATTACAAATAAAATAGTGGTGATTGGTTACAAAAGCTTTATTTTACATAGAAGATATATTACTCAATGTTTTTTAACTAAATTATATAGTTTTTCTTTCACTCCTATCTTCTCTCTTCTCTTCATCTCTCTCCCCCCTCTCTTCCCCCTCTCTCCCCCTCTCTCTTTTTCTTCTGCCTTTCACACTCTCTTTCTTTCTCTCTTCTCTCTCTATGTGTGCGAGTTTGTGTGATAATTGCCATAATGTAATGTTCTGCTAAGTTAGACCTAGGTTATGGAGAAAATCTATCTAGAATACATTATTGAGGCAATAAATTATATATGCGCATCACATTTATCAGAATATTTGAACTTAACTGAATTAAAATTTAAATAAACCCTAAAGAGTTGGTTCAAACCATTTATACACTTAAATTAAAATCCTGAAGTAGGGTAGAGAAGTTTTTTCATCTCCCCAAAAATCAGGTGACATTTTGTGCGATGAAGGTAAAAACTTCTTTTGGGATTGAAAATGTCCTAATAGAGCTCAAGAAGTGTACACTAAAGGATGATAATCTACACACACCTAAGAATTTCTTGTTTTATGACTTGTTTTTCACCGCAGCTGTTTATAATTGTTTAGGTAAGTTATAATAAATCATAATTATACTGAATAAAAACTTGATTCGATGGCATTAATAATTTGTTGTAATATAAGAAACTGTTCAGATATTTGTAAAAAATATTAACTCAATATGTTATTAAAGCTGTAAATATGAAAACAAAGGTTTCGAACACCTAATACCAACGTCGCGTCGTACAACTAAATTTATTATTGTCACTTTATGCGTTGATTTCACGACCGAATCGAATTTCAACACTTGTGACAATGATTGAATAAACAATAAAAGAGAATAATTAGGTATTAAATAACATTTTGTTTACTAAAACTAAGGTTGGATTTACGGTCTCCCATCCAAAACAGTTTCACTTGAAGTTAGGATATAAAGTGAACATTACAGAAATCAATTGGAAATAAAATACATTTTAAATACGAAATAAATTAGAACGGGCGACAAGATCGCGTCGTGAAGGTTAAGTTTAGATCTGTTATCGGTGAGGTTAGATTAATTAACGGGTTAGAAGTAGATCCTAACCTAGACGCCAGGCCACTCCTTGACTACGTCTGAGTCGGTCATTGGAGATGCATTAATTACACCAGATATTTCAACTTGATTAGGAAGAAAAATATTTCATAGAATAAGACTTTCATAACTAAACTAGTTAAGAAATTGCAATAGATTTTACAATCTTATAGAAATATTAGGAGAACATTATAGGCCTATGATAAATTTATAACTTACGATTACACATATTCGAAGGTCATATAGAAATTAAAAATTCTAAAATACAAAATGCCTGTGATAATTTTATGCTTCATCCGCTAAAGATTTCTCCAAGACTTTACACATTTTATTTTATTTTACACAATATGTTTGTAGGTAGTATTAGAGCTAGCTTGTACTTTAAGGTGAACAATTTATAGAAACAATTATTAAAAGATTTTTTAAAAGTTAATTCCTAATTAAATCAACAAAGATAAATCTTATTTTAGTTTTTTTTTAATTTTATAATTATAATTAATATAAATACAACTATAGATATGTGAGAAAAACAATATTAAGTAGCAAAATAGAAAGCGTTATCCTTTCATTTTACTTATATGTTTTTATATTTGTAAGTGGTGGACATAGTCCCAATAGAAAAAGTGTATGTGTACCATTGCTGTAAGTATACAGGATCTCAATCCAATATATCAGGTATCTTTTAATCCGATCTATAATTAAACTCCATTCCATTACTTTTTGAAACGATAGATCTACTAATATTGACTAAAACAAAAAATATATTTGTTTAAATAAGAGAACTTACGGGTAATCAAAATCTATTTGATGTTTTTTTTTTCAATAAATAAAACCTCAACCATAAAAACTTTGTACTTCAATCTTTATTTACATTTCGATTTCTAATCAATTTTTTACGTAAATGTTGTTTTCAAATCCTTTGCTAAAATACAATACCAACAATTAATATATTTAGGTACCAAAAATACCATACCGAGTTCAGTTTATCAAGTAGCCTTATGAGGTTACATTATTCTAAGTGGCTGCAAAGTTGTACATTATTAAGTTTAGTACTTCCCGTCGTTGTTACATTAACTCTTGTCTAAGCATTCCGGAAAACCTCTGTGTCAAAGTTCCATTGAGTCAATTATTATTAACTTCCTTCTATAGCTCACACTCTCGTGGAAAATATATTGTTTAAATTTTCCATCGTTAATAAAATATATTTTTAATCATCTAATCAAATTGAAATACATTCTATTAACCTATAGTGGATGACAATTGATGGTAATACAATTGTTTCAAATATTTATTCGATAACTAAATTATAAAAATTTGGTGGCTCCAGCTCGGATTCGAACTGAGTATTTTCATGTTCGAAGTCTAGCGCTTTGGAACTCTCTCAACCATCTTAGCTAGAAATTTATTTCTCAAAAATGTATATAAATTTGTCTTTACCCCCCTCCCTTCCTGATTGTCGACGAAACCTCCATTTTATAACCTTACGTTGTTCCCATGGTTACCACACAATTTCATAAATAAAGCTCTAGGAATAAAAATGAATGAAAAGAATAAAATAAACAAACTAACTGGATTAACGGTATCCAACCTTGCTTTACAAACAGAGAATGCTAAAGAAAAGTTAAAAGAAACTATAACAGAATGCAAGCGACTTGCGAAAAAAAGCATATAAACAGTAACAAACAAAAAATAATAGTCCACAAAAAAAGGAAAATGGAAAATTGTAAGGAAATTCTCTTTCTATTTTGTCACTTAATATTGTTATTCTGATATGTGTATATACATATTTAACTTAATTGTAATTATAAAATAAAAATAAAATGAAATAAAATTTTTCTTTGTTAATTTAATAAGGAGTTGACTTGAAATATTTTTTATATTAGGCCTACATGTTTTTATTAAATAAATACAAATACCCTTTTTATAAATTGTTTATTTATGTACAACAATGATAACTAATCTGTAAATACGTATCACTGGTAATATAAGCACACAATCGTATTCTCCAAGTAGTCTTATGTTGTTATAATATTCTGTCCCTGCAAGTGTACAGTAAAATGTAATGTGTTACGGTTTACTGCCTTTCGTATTATTGCCATGTTAACTCTTGCAGGTAGTTCCGGAGAACGCCTACCAGACATAACACCCTTTGTATTCCAGAATATGTAGAAATGATATTGGTCCTCCGAAATGTCGACAAAAGTTAATGGGACACTAATAACGGAGACTTTAATGTTTTAATGTACAACCTTGTAGCAATCCTTAGCAATTTGCAGCAGAGGAATATTACAGCAAACTAGGACTTCTTTGGAAACAGGATTTGGTGTTTATATTAACAGTAGTAATATAAGTACTTACAAAGATTAGTTATAATTGTTGTACATAAATACAAAATGTATAAAAAACCTATTTATATTTACTAAAAGAAAATAATAACTGATCTAAGTTTCCCATTACCTAATATGTGAACAGCACTAGATTAAAGTAATAAATTGTAATTATAAAAGCACAAAATCACTGTAAGGATGACATAAACAATTCAAACTATAAGTGTAAATAATGTTTACTCAACCAATGAACATAAATCAAAATTTCTAAAAATAATGTTTCAAAAATCTATATTTTTTCGAACCGTAATAAAACGTTGAGTTAAGGAATAGAAACTCTGAATCATTCTTAAACGACCGTCCTGCAGGCTGCCCGGCCAATGTATCATCCGAGGCTATGGAGTTTGTACATAAATAAACAACCTGTTTCGGGGTAACCTACATAGGATCGAAGAAGAAAAAGTAAAAACAAGGTCGGGACGGCGTCTTGGTGTTGTCCTGCGCTGAATTATTTTGGCAGCCGAAGATGTTGGCTCTGCTATCAGTAGCGGAGATCTCCCGAGATTGATGATGGGAGGTCGCCTTACAGAAACCACCGCCTCCACCTGCATCTTCATCAACCAGATATCTTATATGTGCAGTTTTGACGATCTGGTTTCCATTTAACTTGAGGATGTATTTTGTATTTCAGGATCAGTAGAGCAGGAATAAAGTTTTGTATTGAGATATGTTTGAAACGCGAAAGACTAATTTTACTTGGGGATGTACATTTTGTGACACACACCTATCTAAAGTTACTGAAATTCAATGTTTTTTCCTTATAAATAATTTGTTTGTAATGGTGATTGTTTTTTTTTATTTATCCTCATTCTCTCCATCTCACTCTCTCTCTCGTACACACAGACAGGACCACCACAAACTACTTTCAAAAGTAATTAATTTGTTGTCCAATGTTTCACTGAGTTAAGCTAATAATAACCAATAAAAATTCTAATTATTATTAACAATAATTTTTAAAGAAATTAATCACTATTACTATTTATCAACTGCTATTAAAATTTTTATGAACAATCTGAACAGTCGTTCACTTGGTCAGTTCGTTATACGCCCCCGCCTACACACACTCTCACCCACACTCACACACCCAAATACATTTGCGAGCGAGCGCGAACACACACACACACACACATACACATATATATATATGAAAAATGAAAAGGAATATAATTAGATTAAAATGTAAATGGAAAAGTGTAGAATGAAAAAAGTGGTTCATTTGCTAGTCAGATATAAATATTACATTTCTTTGGCGAAGTTTCGGAAATAGGTTAATTCCATCATCAGGACTTGTTATGTTATCGATGTAGATCGATATTATTGGTAGTATTACTCCAGCAACTGCATCCATATGCAATTTTAATTTTTTAGAAAAACTGGAGTGAGCATCTAGAATGTCAAATATGATAGTCAGTTTCCACATCTGATTATCTAGATCAAGTGTTCCCAAACTGAAAGGCGTGAAGGCAAATCAGGGGGCGCAAGACCAGATGAACAATAACAACATACGTGAAATATATTTATTATTATAGGAACAAGCTTGGTGTTGCTAATGACTTGGATTGTCTCTTTTAATATAATACAAACTGAAATAGGCATGCTAGTGTAATGAATGAAAGCTCCAGCATCTAACAGATTTTTCTCTTATCAGTTAAAAATTACCTTGCAAATTAAAACTTGAAATGGTACATCGTGTTTCTTGTAAAAGTATGCATGAATAAAAAAATCTGTTTTAAATATATATAATATTTGATTCTGTTTCATATGCCCATAATATTTATTTATAGTGTAGAGTGGATGGGGCTTTGGAGGATTTTATATTAAGAGGAGGGATGGCACCAAAACATTTGGGAACCCCTGACTAGAGGCTTACTAGAGTTTCTTCGAATAGTGCTTACGGGCGGAGTTGCTACAAAAATATGACAAATTATGTCAATCCACAACGAAAACATAACAAAGCTTGATGATTGAAATAAACCAATATCCGAAACGTCATGAATGAAACTAAATATATATACTTTACTCGCAAATCAAACGCGTTATAAATTTACCGCTTTTTTCATTTCTGCATGTGTAATTATGCATTGAAAAGTGAAAAAAATATCTGTCGCTTATTATTATCAATTTAGCAATATGTAAATTATGTATCTATAACAAGTTGTTTAGGCTGTTATCGCGTGTACATTCCAACAAGATCTCGAATGTATATTTCTCCATTCCATCACTATTTCAATGTAAACACCCAAAGATCAACATCTCAAAAAATGTCAACGTACCCACGACAATCCTCTACAACAAGGTGTTCAAAGCTGAACAAGTTCTATATATCGAACTTGTAGAATCGATACAGATCTGGAACCTAATCTGTCTTGTTGTTATTGACAGTGAACATTCGGTGACAACAATAGTGACAACATGAAACGGTTACTGGGATTTATACTCGCTACGTGAGAACTGGACGCCGGTTCATTTTATCGCCGCCATCTTTATTTCTTTAACCTTGCAATTTCACTGTGGAAATGTAGATGTGCGATGGCAAATATCATGTGGGTGGTTGACGTCGGAGTTATGACTTGTCAACTATATTTGAGAGAGCGTACTCGCATGATGAACGGTCGTTTTCAGTTTTGTTTATCATTTTTAGCTTCTTTTTTCATTTTGAGTCCTGAAATGGAAATATTTTGTACAGAGTCGAAATTTACTAAACCTGACTCTTGTCTCTATTTTTGTACTTTTCCGTATCGAAGACTCTTTACGTCTTAAACAATTTCCAATGTCTGGATAATTGGCTCCTTTCTACTATTTTGGACTAGGCAGTCTCTATTGACATTTTCCAGCAGCTCTTATATATATATATATATATATATATATATATATATATATATATATATATATATAAGCCCTTTGTCACACTATTAAAATATGAAAGCTCTGACTGTACACAAGATACAAGATAATCGCTACGGCTTAGAACCTTATATCCACAAAGTTTAACTTACTTGCTTTTACAAAAAAAAAATCAATTAAGAGAACAGTAATGTGATTATAATTTAATAAACTCTACCTACAAATTTTTACGCCTTCTAGGTTGTGTGAATATTTATAGCTCGGTTTTTAATGGTTTATAAATGATTTGCTTTTGTTGTGTATTAGTAGCTTTATCCATATTTGACAACTGTTTTTACTCAACAAGATAGTGTTGATTACTTCTTTTCAGGTGTCCCCCGTCTTTGATAGAAATATAAATTCCCAAATATATTTAAAATTTGATATAATCAACTAACTAAACATATTAGCCAGGTCGTCTCGACAGTGGGTGGTCTGTAGGAGTTGTCTACACTGGAGGTCGATCAAATTCGACCGGTAAAAAAAAACAATCAGAAATTAACACTTAATTTTTACCACCGGATTTTATAGGGTTGTCTGCTTGATACTATTGCTCCAGATCTTGAATTTTACAGTCCCTACCTCGGTCCGTCCTTGGATATTACTGTCCCTATCTTGGTTCATTTCTTAAATATTATTGTCCCTATCTTGGTAAGTTTCTTTGATTTTACTGTCCCTATATTAGCCCGTTTCTTGAATACTGCCGTCCCTATATTAGTGCGATTCTTAGATGTTTTTATCCCTATCTTGGTCCGTATCTTGGATATTACAGTCCCTATATTAGTGCTATTCTTAGATGTTACTGTCCCTATCGTGGTTCATATCTTGGACATTACTACCCCTATCTTGGCTCTTATCTTGGATGTTACTATGCCTATCTTGGTCCTTTCTTGGATACTACTGTTCCTATCTTGGTCCATTTCTTGGATATTACAGTCCCTATATTAGTGCGATTCTTGAATACTACGGTCCCTATATTAGTGCGATTTTTAGATGTTACTGTCCCTATCGTGGTTCGTATCTTGGACATTACTACCCCTATCTTGGTTCTTATCTTGGATGTTACTATGCCTATCTTGGTCCTTTCTTGGATACTACTGTTCCTATCTTGGTCCGTTTCTTTTATACTACTGTCCCTATATTAGTCCGTTTCATAGATATTACAGTCTCTATATTAGTCCGTTTCTTGGATATTACTGTCCCTATCTTGGTCCGTTTCTTGGATACTACTGTCCTTATCTTGGTCCATTTCTTGGATATTACAATCCCTATATTAGTTCATTTCTTGGATATTATGTCCCAATCTTGAACCGTGTCTTGGATATTACTGTCCATATCTTGGTCCGTTTCTTGAATATAACTATCCCTATATTAGTCCATTTCTTGGATATTACAGTCTCTATATTAGTCCGTTTCTTGGATATTACTGTCCCTATCTTGGTCCGTTTCTTGGATACTACTGTCCCTATCTTGGTCCATTTCTCGGATATTGCTGTCCCTATCTTGGTCCGTATCTTCGATATTACTGTCCCTATCTTGGTCTATTTCTCGGATATTACTGTCCATATCTTGGATGTTAATGTGCCTATCTTGATCCGTATCTTGGATATTACTATCCCTATCTCGGTTAGTAGAGAAGGCTTTAGTTGAGACGGGTCACTTGGGCGGGAGCCAATAGGAAAGCCGGATTTGCTACCCCAACCCCTTTCCAAGATGGCGGCGCCCATAAGCGCGGGAACAACATTTACACCAAGCCAATAGGAAAGCCGGATTTGCTACCCCAACCCCTTTCCAAGATGGCGGCGCCCATAAGCACGGGAACAACATTTACACCAAGCCAATAGGAAAGCCGGATTTGCTACCCCAACCCCTTTCCAAGATGGCGGCGCCCATAAGCGCGGGAACAAGATGGCGGCGCCCATATGCGCGGGAACAATATGGCATCTCGCTCTAGTGTCCTAACCTAAGAAAATGTTGTGTATGGGGTGTATGTTGTTTCGATGAGGGTGAGGTCGCCCTAGGGGTTGTTTTAAATAATATATAAAACGATCGGTTAGATCAAATGACCAACGTTTCAAATAGTCAGCCATATGTGTGGGAAGCGGCCCATCACATTGCAGGCGCTCGGTAGGCTTTAAATTGCATCTAACCTAACCTAAGCTATGTTTGTGGGGTGACTTCAGCTACGTTCAGGACCTTCCCAGGGAGGGTTTGTTACGGATGAAGGAGGCTCTGAATGGCCTTGATCCTAGTAGGGCGAGCCTGACTACGTCCAGAGGTAGTTTTTGGAAACTCTAATAGGCGTAACAACCACCCCTAGGACAGCCACGTTCAGGACCCTCCCCGGAGGTAGCTACCGGCGAGGGGTTAACTTGTGGAAAGATTTTATATATATGACGATGTATCAGTGTTCGAATGACTCTAGGTAGTAGGCCCTCCCTAAAATGAAAGGTATACCCCGGGTAATGAGGGCCACAGGTGTAATGCTAAACAATACAGAGGGATGCGATCCTTGACGAGCCAGCGCCCCGCGCTACAGATTAACTAAAAAACATATAGAGTTATCTAGTATGGCCCACCTCTAAAGGCGAAACAGTGTAACAAGGCCTTATCGCTTGAGGGAACACGTTTGACCTACATATTCTGTAAACGTATGTTAGACGCGTGCAGACTTGCAGAGATAACGCATAGACCCGCAACGGCAGCCGGTGACCGCTATAGCAAGCTTAAAACCCGCACGGCTGTGTCATTGTGAATCTAGGCACGTGTCTATGTTTTGATTACTGTATCAATTTACTATGTAATATCGTCATACCAAGGCCTACATATATATTCAGAAATTAGTGTAAATAATCAAATAGCCTCAATGGATATATCCTATAGCTGTAAATGTATCTAGATATAAAGGTATATATGGAGAAACACTAATAACGAGGCCTATCACAAAACGAGAATAAATATATGATATAAAACGATCCTAAAACGATGCTAAGCCATCATGCATGCTATCATACATAAACTTGTTAAGCCAACACACGTGATAGGACACATAATGTGTTAAACAAATATGCGTGTAAACCTGCATACATACTATGCTAGGCCGACTTACATGGGCCTACTATGTCGGTAAACACAGGCCAAAACCTATATGATCTGAGCTATTTACACCTCGTCTATCAGGTAGAACCTGGCAACCGTATAATACGGGAAGTACTATATGGTACATCTACCAATGCATAACCTATCACGCCCATGACGGTCAACAAATATTACAATATAATTTTAAAAAAGTTACGCAACCTATATACATACAATGCTAACCAATATAGGCATATATATACTATGTTAAACCAGCATGCAATATACTCTAAATAGCCATATATATACGCTGTTAAACCAATATGCAGGTTAACCTATATACAGCCCTTTTTAGGCAAATATCCCCGTTACCCACATAGGCCTATATAATATGTTAAACCAGGATGAATGATAGCTTATATAGTGTGTTAAATAAATATGCATGTAAACCTACATAAATAATATGCTAAGCCTACATACTGTGCTAAACAGATACGCGTGTAAACTCACATAAATACAATGCTAACCAACATGGATGCTATCCTACATAGGCTTATATACTATGTTAGGCCTGCATACGTAATTACCCTATATAGTGTGTTAAATAAATACTATGCTAAACCGACATGCATGCTATCATACTATGTTAGGCCTACATAACGTGTTAAACATATATGTGTGTAAGCCTGCATAGATATTATGCTAAGAAGACATGGGCCTGCAAAGTATAACACATTATATTCAGGGCATAGTTTAGCTAATGGTTATCACACACTATCCTACAAGCTGCCCACATAATACCTGATACATAGCTTGGCTAATCATTAACACATAGTATGCCCCAACACATAATATCCGCTGCATAACCTCGCTAAATAAACATAAACTCCCCAAAATTGGCTTATCAATTATGTACGGTCTAGATATAGTCACACATGTCAGTTCAAAAATCAGCCGGAAAGAAACACTAGCCTGGTATATACTATGTTAAACCAGCATGCAATATACTCTAAATAGCCATATATACGCTGTTAAACAAATATGCGTGTAAACCTACATAAATACTACGCTAAGCCAATATCCATGCTATCATAGATAGGCGTATATACTATGTTAGGCCTGCATACTGCGTGAAAACGAATCATCCCAACTATAGCTGGGTCTATGATCTTCCTCATCGCTGTCCGTATCAATGCCAGGCGGCCGGGAAGGCAAATCTCCTGGAGACGAGCCCATAGGTAGTAGTAGAGGCGAATAGGATGACGAATAGGTTAGTGAAGAATCTGAAAGCGCAGCGTACGCCTAGAAAAAAGAAACTAAATAAACCAACACTCGATATACTCCGTGATCTAGGCATCAGATAATTTGAACATGACGCTACCTCGTGTCTAAAATATGTATTAGGCGCTATTGAAAATAGACTACCACTCATTCAATATACTGTGTGATCTAAGGCAGTACATAATTTGAAAAAGGCCCGACAATAACATATAATATCTCGTATCCAAAATATATATTAAACGCTAATGAAAATAAACTACCAATCAATATATTCTATGATCTAGGCTTCAGATAATTTGAAAATGACGCTACCTCGTGTCTAAAATATGTATTAAACGCTATTGAAAACAGACTACCATTCATTCAATATACTGTGTGATCTAAGCTTTACAAAAATTGAAAAAGACTTGACATTAACATATAATATCTCGTGTCCAAAATACACCACCACTCATTCAATATAGTGTATGATCTAGGCATTACAAAAATTGAAAAATGAAGTTTGAAAATATGCTCTCCTATAAATAAACACCCAATGTGTCATCTAGACTTAACATATTTTGAAAAAAGAATAGTTACTTACAATGCGAGTGTTTATAGGTTGTTGTGACGCCATCTCTCGTGAATGTATGACCTGCAGATTAACGGATCACAATAGTTGATCAAAGAATAGCTCTCCTCCTGGGTTGATTGTAGAAAGTCTTCAAAACTAAATAAAGGGTTTAAACAGATATCGCGCCAGTTATTAGTGTCTCGAATAAATTCGAAGCAGTCCACCTCGGCGTACGTGTAACCGGCTCTTGTGATGTCGAAACTATCTGCCTGACGGAGCACAAAGTAACTCAAACACTCCCGGCAAATATTATTAGACAGACCTGTGTAGTAAAATCTAATAAATATGACAGATGTCTTCTCGTAGGCATACACAGTTACAGTGCCACGGTGGTTCTTCAACCATAACAATACTGAAAATTTTAAATTATTGAAATCTATAGATAAAGATTCAGATGTATCACAAGGCCTTTAGTCTTTAAAAGATCTTATCAACGTTTGCTTTACAGATACAGGTAAGTCCAAACTGTCTATATCATGTCTGTTCTGTACGCATGCGCAGACCTCAATAGCGCATAGATTAAACAAAGATAGAGGCACTGTAAAATTAAAAAAAAAAAATAAACATGCTGAAACGTGTTAATGAATAATATTACTCTGTAATGGCCAAATTCACGGTCTGGCCGACATGTTTGATAACAGTTAAAGATTTGCCCAAAATAGAGCTCAAATCTTCCACAGTCAACGCCGTAGCGTAACGCTTTGGAAGAAAGACAGCGCGTCTGTCTTCATCATCTACCTGTAAGTCTACAAGTACGGCGGTACCATACTTTGCTTCGATAAAACGCGCATTTACAATTTTATATGCCATGCCTATCTTTAGATCGCGTATAGGCATAGAATCTACAGAATTTAAAGCTGAAAACGTTGCCGACACTGATGATGACATTTTTACTACTTACTGGCAAACACACACAGATCACTTGAAACACAAACTATGCAAAAACACTATATCTCCACCTGTATATAATGTTTTATACATAGCTGTGGAAGAGTCCATTTGAGAGGTGAGTGGACGAGTCCAAGCAAGTTGGACTGATCCATAATTACGTCACAACCACGACTGTTGATTACAGCAAGGCGGGCGATGCCGTTTGTAGAGGTAAACACATCGTATCCGATGAGAAGTTTAAATACAAGTTAACACATAATATCCAATGCATGGCTTGGGTAATATATATAGTTAGCCTGCATTTTGTGTTATGTATGTAAACCCGCATACTATGCCAAGCCGGTTACCCATAGACACGGATCTACGGTAATGCAAGAGTAAGCCTAAGTGTAACCCATACCCTGACAACAGATACCTAGCCTCACCATAGCCTACATAGCTAGACAACCGATACATAGCTAGACAATAGATATCTAACCCGGAATCAAATACATAGCCCGACAACAGAGCTAGATCAAATAACCAGCGTTTCAACCAAACAACATTACGTTAAGTATAGCCGACCAACATACACGAAGTTCAAACGAACAACATTTACACCAAGCTCAAATAGGCTACGGCCAGATCAACGTTTCAGCTAATCAACGTTGAAAAACTTACGCTAATCAACCAGCAAACTGACACCTGGTTCAAATAGGCTTATGGTTAGTGAAGGCACAGGCAAAAGCCTTAGGCCTTAGATATAGATACCAACACTTACCAAAATATCTCACATATTGTCTAGGTATGTTGTATCATTTACAGCATACTAACTTAGGTAAAGCTACCTTGGAGGTAGGCCCTAGGTAACGCTACCTTGGAGGTAGGCCATAGGTAAAGACACCGTCGAGTCAGGTATTAGGTATAGCCACCCCGAAGCCATGCCTTAGTTAAAGCCAGCTTGGAGTGGTAAAACAGCTACCAATCACAATAGTATACATCCTGTATTAAACCATTATGTGCGTTGTCGGGCTATGTATTTGATTCCGGGTTAGATATCTATTGTCTAGCTATGTATCGGTTGTCTAGCTATGTAGGCTATGGTGAGGCTAGGTATCTGTTGTCAGGGTATGGGTTACACTTAGGCTTACTCTTGCATTACCGTAGATCCGTGTCTATGGGTAACCGGCTTGGCATAGTATGCGGGTTTACATACATAACACAAAATGCAGGCTAACTATATATATTACCCAAGCCATGCATTGGATATTATGTGTTAACTTGTATTTAAACTTCTCATCGGATACGATGTGTTTACCTCTACAAACGGCATCGCCCGCCTTGCTGTAATCAACAGTCGTGGTTGTGACGTAATTATGGATCAGTCCAACTTGCTTGGACTCGTCCACTCACCTCTCAAATGGACTCTTCCACAGCTATGTATAAAACATTATATACAGGTGGAGATATAGTGTTTTTGCATAGTTTGTGTTTCAAGTGATCTGTGTGTGTTTGCCAGTAAGTAGTAAAAATGTCATCATCAGTGTCGGCAACGTTTTCAGCTTTAAATTCTGTAGATTCTATGCCTATACGCGATCTAAAGATAGGCATGGCATATAAAATTGTAAATGCGCGTTTTATCGAAGCAAAGTATGGTACCGCCGTACTTGTAGACTTACAGGTAGATGATGAAGACAGACGCGCTGTCTTTCTTCCAAAGCGTTACGCTACGGCGTTGACTGTGGAAGATTTGAGCTCTATTTTGGGCAAATCTTTAACTGTTATCAAACATGTCGGCCAGACCGTGAATTTGGCCATTACAGAGTAATATTATTCATTAACACGTTTCAGCATGTTTATTTTTTTTTTAAATTTTACAGTGCCTCTATCTTTGTTTAATCTATGCGCTATTGAGGTCTGCGCATGCGTACAGAACAGACATGATATAGACAGTTTGGACTTACCTGTATCTGTAAAGCAAACGTTGATAAGATCTTTTAAAGACTAAAGGCCTTGTGATACATCTGAATCTTTATCTATAGATTTCAATAATTTAAAATTTTCAGTATTGTTATGGTTGAAGAACCACCGTGGCACTGTAACTGTGTATGCCTACGAGAAGACATCTGTCATATTTATTAGATTTCACTACACAGGTCTGTCTAATAATATTTGCCGGGAGTGTTTGAGTTACTTTGTGCTCCGTCAGGCAGATAGTTTCGACATCACAAGAGCCGGTTACACGTACGCCGAGGTGGACTGCTTCGAATTTATTCGAGACACTAATAACTGGTGCGATATCTGTTTAAACCCTTTATTTAGTTTTGAAGACTTTCTACAATCAACCCAGGAGGAGAGCTATTCTTTGATCAACTATTGTGATCCGTTAATCTGCAGGTCATACATTCACGAGAGACGGCGTCACAACAACCTATAAACACTCGCATTGTAAGTAACTATTCTTTTTTCAAAATATGTTAAGTCTAGATGACACATTGGGTGTTTATTTATAGGAGAGCATATTTTCAAACATCATTTTTCAATTTTTGTAATGCCTAGATCATACACTATATTGAATGAGTGGTGGTGTATTTTGGACACGAGATATTATATGTTAATGTCAAGTCTTTTTCAATTTTTGTAAAGCTTAGATCACACAGTATATTGAATGAATGGTAGTCTGTTTTCAATAGCGTTTAATACATATTTTAGACACGAGGTAGCGTCATTTTCAAATTATCTGAAGCCTAGATCATAGAATATATTGATTGGTAGTTTATTTTCATTAGCGTTTAATATATATTTTGGATACGAGATATTATATGTTATTGTCGGGCCTTTTTCAAATTATGTACTGCCTTAGATCACACAGTATATTGAATGAGTGGTAGTCTATTTTCAATAGCGCCTAATACATATTTTAGACACGAGGTAGCGTCATGTTCAAATTATCTGATGCCTAGATCACGGAGTATATCGAGTGTTGGTTTATTTAGTTTCTTTTTTCTAGGCGTACGCTGCGCTTTCAGATTCTTCACTAACCTATTCGTCATCCTATTCGCCTCTACTACTACCTATGGGCTCGTCTCCAGGAGATTTGCCTTCCCGGCCGCCTGGCATTGATACGGACAGCGATGAGGAAGATCATAGACCCAGCTATAGTTGGGATGATTCGTTTTCACGCAGTATGCAGGCCTAACATAGTATATACGCCTATCTATGATAGCATGGATATTGGCTTAGCGTAGTATTTATGTAGGTTTACACGCATATTTGTTTAACAGCGTATATATATGGCTATTTAGAGTATATTGCATGCTGGTTTAACATAGTATATACCAGGCTAGTGTTTCTTTCCGGCTGATTTTTGAACTGACATGTGTGACTATATCTAGACCGTACATAATTGATTAGCCAATTTTGGGGAGTTTATGTTTATTTAGCGAGGTTATGCAGCGGATATTATGTGTTGGGGCATACTATGTGTTAATGATTAGCCAAGCTATGTATCAGGTATTATGTGGGCAGCTTGTAGGATAGTGTGTGATAACCATTAGCTAAACTATGCACTGAATATAATGTGTTATACTTTGCAGACCCATGTCTTCTTAGCATAATATCTATGCAGGCTTACACACATATATGTTTAACACGTTATGTAGGCCTAACATAGTATGATAGCATGCATGTCGGTTTAGCATAGTATTTATTTGGTTTACACGCATATTTATTTAACACACTATATAGGGTAATTACGTATGCAGGCCTAACATAGTATATAAGCCTATGTAGGATAGCATCCATGTTGGTTAGCATTGTATTTATGTGAGTTTACACGCGTATCTGTTTAGCACAGTATGTAGGCTTAGCATATTATTTATGTAGGTTTACATGCATATTTATTTAACACACTATATAAGCTATCATTCATCCTGGTTTAACATATTATATAGGCCTATGTGGGTAACGGGGATATTTGCCTAATAAGGGCTGTATATAGGTTAACCTGCATATTGGTTTAACAGCGTATATATATGGCTATTTAGAGTATATTGCATGCTGGTTTAACATAGTATATATATGCCTATATTGGTTAGCATTGTATGTATATAGGTTGCGTAACTTTTTTAAAATTATATTGTAATATTTGTTGACCGTCATGGGCGTGATAGGTTATGCATTGGTAGATGTACCATATAGTACTTCCCGTATTATACGGTTGCCAGGTTCTACCTGATAGACGAGGTGTAAATAGCTCAGATCATATAGGTTTTGGCCTGTGTTTACCGACATAGTAGGCCCATGTAAGTCGGCCTAGCATAGTATGTATGCAGGTTTACACGCATATTTGTTTAACACATTATGTGTCCTATCACGTGTGTTGGCTTAACAAGCCTATGTATGATAGCATGCATGATGGCTTAGCATCGTTTTAGGATCGTTTTATATCATATATTTATTCTCGTTTTGTGATAGGCCTCGTTATTAGTGTTTCTCCATATATACCTTTATATCTAGATACATTTACAGCTATAGGATATATCCATTGAGGCTATTTGATTATTTACACTAATTTCTGAATATATATGTAGGCCTTGGTATGACGATATTACATAGTAAATTGATACAGTAATCAAAACATAGACACGTGCCTAGATTCACAATGACACAGCCGTGCGGGTTTTAAGCTTGCTATAGCGGTCACCGGCTGCCGTTGCGGGTCTATGCGTTATCTCTGCAAGTCTGCACGCGTCTAACATACGTTTACAGAATATGTAGGTCAAACGTGTTCCCTCAAGCGATAAGGCCTTGTTACACTGTTTCGCCTTTAGAGGTGGGCCATACTAGATAACTCTATATGTTTTTTAGTTAATCTGTAGCGCGGGGCGCTGGCTCGTCAAGGATCGCATCCCTCTGTATTGTTTAGCATTACACCTGTGGCCCTCATTACCCGGGGTATACCTTTCATTTTAGGGAGGGCCTACTACCTAGAGTCATTCGAACACTGATACATCGTCATATATATAAAATCTTTCCACAAGTTAACCCCTCGCCGGTAGCTACCTCCGGGGAGGGTCCTGAACGTGGCTGTCCTAGGGGTGGTTGTTACGCCTATTAGAGTTTCCAAAAACTACCTCTGGACGTAGTCAGGCTCGCCCTACTAGGATCAAGGCCATTCAGAGCCTCCTTCATCCGTAACAAACCCTCCCTGGGAAGGTCCTGAACGTAGCTGAAGTCACCCCACAAACATAGCTTAGGTTAGGTTAGATGCAATTTAAAGCCTACCGAGCGCCTGCAATGTGATGGGCCGCTTCCCACACATATGGCTGACTATTTGAAACGTTGGTCATTTGATCTAACCGATCGTTTTATATATTATTTAAAACAACCCCTAGGGCGACCTCACCCTCATCGAAACAACATACACCCCATACACAACATTTTCTTAGGTTAGGACACTAGAGCGAGATGCCATATTGTTCCCGCGCATATCCATTTCTCGGATATTACTGTCCCTATCTTGGTCCTTATCTTGGATGTTACTGTCCCTATTTTGGTCCTTATATTGGATCTTGGTCCGTAGCTTGGATATTATTGTCCTTATCTTGGTCCTTATCTTGGATGTTACTGTGCCTATCTTGTTCCGTATCTTGGATATTACTGTCCCTATCTCGGTCCGTATCTTGGATATTACTGTCCCTATATTAATCCGTTACTTAGCTCAGTTTTATTTCTTTTTTGAAATATGCTGCTTCTCGTCCAGGTGCTCAGAAAGATTTGACTCATTCGTAAACTGAAATAGTTAACTTATCTCTAATGTTAATTGAAATAGTTACCTCACGAGGTGCTGGGTTTTGACGTACCTATCGGAACTAGCTCCAATCTTTGGTCTTAACATTAATTCTTAAATTTACATTTTACTGATTATATTTTTTCGAAAAAAATGAATCACAGAGAAACATTTTTTTTCAGGGTTTGGTACGCTCGATTTTGAAAGACTACATGTCCAAAATCGTTTGGGGAGACTTTGACCTTCCGTAAGTACTAGAAGCTAAAGCAGGCAAATTTTAAATCATAGGTGGATTCGAAAGTAAAAAGAGATATTTTGAAAATTAAATATAATGAAAAATTAGACACAAGAGGACAAAATTATTTAAGTAAATTGTTCCCAATTTTAATACATTCCGATAGAATTCAATGGTCGATATATTGAAGGAGATGTATAGAAAGGTATTCCTTTAAAAAATCAAGCTAAAGCATGAAAAAAATAACAAGCAGCTATTTTTTTCATTTATAAATAAAACATATTATATGAATAAAAAAAACCTTGCTACAAATATTTAAACACCCTTGATGTACATTTCGCTACCACTGTTAGCATCATTAGAAGTTTACAAATATACTGGGTTCCAAAAACTAGAAACCTAATGAAAATACAAAATGGGCGTCACAAAAAAAAACCTTTGTTTATAAATGTAGACTTTATAATTTAATTTTTATACATTATATCTTTATAAAGAAATCATGAACCTGAAATACTTCTTTGAAAGTTCGTAATTTAAGGAAATCCTCTATAATAGGGATTCTGCCATTGATATAACAATGCTAGTCCATTTAGATACGATAATAACGTTTCATTCCTCAAATATGCCTGTATAGCCGCACGAAGCTGCATACAAATATGCAAGTATAACCGCACGAAGCTGCATACAGATAAGCAAGTACAGCCGCACGATACTGCATATAGATATGCAAGTATAGCCGCACGAAGCTGCATACAGATATGCCCGTATAGCCGCAAGAGGCTGCATACAGATATGCAAGTATAGCCGCACGATGCTGGATACAGATATGCAAGTATAGCCGCACGAAGCTGCAAACAGATATGCCCGTATAGCCGCAAGAGGCTGCATACAGATATGCAAGTATAGCCGCACGAAGCTGCATACAGATATGCAAGTATAGCCGCACGAAGCTGCATACAGATATGCAAGTATAGCCGCACGAAGCTATATACAAATATGCCCGTATAGCCGCACAAAGCTGCATACAAATATGCCCGTACAGCCGCACGAAGCTGCATACAAATATGCCCGTACAGTCGCACGAAGCTGCATACAAATATGCCCGTATAGTCGCACAAAGCTGCTGACAAATATGCCAGTATAACCGCACGAAGCTGGATACAGATATGCAAGTATAGCCGCACGAAGCTGCATACAGATATGCCCGTATAGCCGCAAGAGGCTGCATACAGATATGCAAGTATAGCCGCACGAAGCTGCATACAGATATGCAAGTATAGCCGCACGAAGCTGCATACAGATATGCAAGTATAGCCGCACGAAGCTATATACAAATATGCCCGTATAGCCGCACAAAGCTGCATACAAATATGCCCGTACAGCCGCACGAAGCTGCATACAAATATGCAAGTATAGCCGCACGAAGCTGCATACAGATATGCCCGTATAGCCGCAAGAGGCTGCATACAGATATGCAAGTATAGCCGCACGAAGCTGCATACAGATATGCAAGTATAGCCGCACGAAGCTGCATACAGATATGCAAGTATAGCCGCACAAAGCTGCATACAGATATGCAATATAGCCGCACGAAGCTATATACAAATATACCCGTATAGCCGCACAAAGCTGCATACAAATATGAACGTATAGCCGCACGAAGCTGCATACAAATATGCCCGTACAGTCGCACGAAGCTGCATACAAATATGCCCGTATAGCCGCACAAAGCTGCTGACAAATATGCCAGTATAGCCGCATGAAGCTGCATACAAATATGCAAGTATAGCCGCACGAAGCTGCATACAGATATGCAAGTATAGCCGCACGATACTGCATACAGATATGCAAGTATAGCCGCACGAAGCTGCATACAGATATGCCCATATAGCCGCACGAGGCTGCATACAGATATGCAAGTATAGCCGCACGAAGCTGCATACAGATATGCAAGTATAGCCGCACGAAGCTGCATACAGATATGCAAGTATAGCCGCACGAAGCTGCATACAAATATGCCCGTATAGCCGCACAAAGCTGCATACAAATATGCCCGTATAGCCGCACAAAGCTGCATACAAATATGCCCGTATAGCCGCACGAAGCTGCATACAAATATGCCCGTACAGTCGCACGAAGCTGCATACAAATATGCCCGTATAGGCACACGAAACGGCAGACAAATATACCAGTATAGCCGCACGAAGCTGCAGACAAATATGCCCTTATAGTCTTTTAGTGACTCAGAACTTTATGCGTCACAAAACATGAGCAGCAAAGAAATGTTAGCATTCTTCTGCACGTTACCTGTCTACTAGCGTAAATCAGCACCCATCGGATTAAATTAACGATCCACCAAAAGTTATAGATAAATATTTTCCAGCGTATGACGTTTCTATCATAAAAATAACATAAAACCTATGACTACCTTAACCGTGTGACCAAACTGAAGAGGAGTCATAATTTCTTGGAGGTACCATTAAGTAGGAATCCAAATAAGATAGCGTAAGGGCCTCGAATGAACAAAGGCCTAGCCCTGAGGCGAGGCTAATGCCCAGATCAGAAGCTATAATTTCTTACCTCGATAAATCTTCGACACTCTATAAAATAAGTTGAAATAGGTATTTCAAGAAAACTATTATTATAGAACCGTCGCCAGATACTCCGTTTTGGCGGTTTAGTTAGCTATTATCGCTGGTACGTAGTGCATTTAGGTTTTGTTTTCGTAAAACGTAGCATTTATTGCTGTATTTAATTTCTGTCGCTTTATGGCTCTATAGAAATATTGCAGACATAAATAATAACAGCCTCACATTTAATAACCCAAAGAGAATGTGTATATACTGTTAGAAGGAAATTTAACAACGAAGTAAATGAAATTTTTTAAAATAAATTTTGAAACCATCTTAATCAACAATATTAAATTGCGTGGACCTTCAGTAAAGAAAAACAAATCAAAACTAACCTATACTAAGCCAACAAGTGTCCAGCAGAGCAAAAAGAAAACAATATCCAAGAGTTTTCTTGTTGGGATATATCCTTATTACTGCTGAAGATATAAATCACAAAAAATGACGTTTGAAATTTATCTTTCCTGATTAACACTTGGTCCACAAACTTTATCTAATTATATTCTTGTAATTAATTTATTTTATTGTCACTGGAATTCGAATTAATTTTAAGAATCGACTAGCTCTTAATAAGACCGCAAACTAAACGACAATAGCCTTTGTTATAAATTGATTTTGAAGTATATCTTTATAATTAAATTTCATAAGGCCGGATTTATAGCGAGGGGTGTGGCGGAGCGTTGACAGTGATCCATCAAGCGAGGGTGCTTAGCCTTACGCGTGTGGGAGTCGTCATAAATCCGTCTCGACTTGGTATACTACATTCACGGCAAGACTATATCTGCATGGTGCATCTAGGACTTGCATAAACTTACATTAACTGATACTATACCCTATTCTAAGAGATTAGAAACTGCATATTTTAAACAAAATACAAATTAACCTTTCGAGCTTTTCTATTTTTAGCCAGTGTGTACATATTGAAAAAATAAAGGCTTTAATAGTTTTATAGCAGACGTTTTTAAAAACAATAAGGATACATGCGCTTATTGATAATAACAGATAATAATAATACACAATATCAAGAGCACAGTGGTACAATATATTACAATAAAAATATTGAAAAGAACCCCAATACCTCAAAAATAATCAAAAATAACAAATAAAACAAGTTACTTAAGATTAAACCCTTATGTACATTTCGATGACCATGTCATCATCATCAGAGGGTCTTGTTACAAAACACAATCTAGCACACAAGAAGTTACAAACTAGAATGATACCAGTCGTTCTCCGCGGTCGCTATATATAGGCGTGAGGTAAGCTCCGCCCCCTCTCCGCCCTCGACCGACAAATAACGATCGGCCATCAGGAACCAAATAGGTTAAGTCAAAAATTACATTATAATAATACATTTGTAATAAAAACTACAGCAATAACAATAAATAAACTAAAAGTAATTCGATTAAAACATCGTAATTTGAAGAAAGCTATTTAAGTAAAGTATATAATGGTGAGTAAGGAATAGGTCCTTTATCTGCATTCATTAATTTACAATTTGATTTGACTATAAAAACACTTTCATAACTATTAAGTAACTTTTTTGAGTTTATGCATTTAGCTAAAATAACATTTTTGTCTAAATCATGCTGATTACTAAGGACATGTTCCGCTACACTTGATTTTTCAGGTCTTTCATATTTAATATGGGCAAGGTGTTCTTTATATCTAGTTACAATTTTTCTTTTTGTTTGACCTATATACATCTCGTTACAAGTACTACAAATTATCTTATAAATACCTGATTTTTCCAACATTGGAATTTTATCTTTCGGGTTACATAATAAATGCTTGAGTTTATTTTGAGTTTTATAGGCTATCTTAACATTCACCTTTTTAAAAATAGAGTCTAACCCTTTTGTTAAAATATTATCGAAAGGTAAACTAATAAAAGTACATTTTTTAACTTCTTTTTGAAGAGTGGTAGTTGTGTTCAAAACATATTTTAATCTTTGTTTTCTAACAATATTATCTAAAATTTTGGTATCAAAATCGTTATATCTAGCCACTCCTTTGATATAATTAATTTCCTTATAAAATCGTCTAGAACTAAGTGGTACATTGATAGCTCTGTTAACCAAACTGTTAAATGCTGCTATTTTATGTGTATAACAATGGTTGGAACTATTTAAAATATATCTGTTATTGTTAGTAGGTTTCCTGTAAATATCAAATTCAATTTTTTCATGATTTTTAATACACAGAATATCTAAAAATGGTAAACGATTATTAGTTTCTAATTCATAAGTAAACTTAATGGAACTATGTATGCTATTAAGTTGGTTTACAAAAACATCAACATCATATTTACTGCTATCAAAGATCGCAAAAACATCGTCAACATATCTTAACCAAATCCTAGGAAAATAAGTAATACTATTCTTTAAGTTTTCATCAAATCTGCTCATAAAAAGCTCAGCAATGAAAGGAGACAAACTGTTACCCATAGCAGTTCCATCACATTGTTTATAAAATTCATTATTAAATTTAAAGAAATTTTGGTACATACATATTTCAGTTAATTTGACATATTCGTTTATTTTAATAGGTTCGATGTTGTTTTCTTTTAAAAAATCTTCAACAAACAATATAGTTTCTTTAACAGGAATGCTAGGAAACAACGAACTTACATCAAAAGATACCATAATATCAGTACTACTAAGTTTTATATTCTTAACCTTGTTGACAAATTCTATGTTGTTTTTAATAGGAAACATACCACGTTTTTCTTTTAAAGAAGTAAATTTATAGGCTAACCATTTTGATAAAAGGTAGGTTGGGGAATCAATCCCAGAAACTATAGGTCTCATTGCTTTCCCTTCCTTGTGGATTTTTGGAAGGCAATATAACCTAGGTATAACAGGGTTAGAAATTTGAAATTTATAAATATCTTTCTTAGGAATGACTAAACTACAATTCTTAATAGTATCATTTGTGACTTGAACAAACTTATTTAGTGGATTTTTAACAATTTTCTGATAAGGCCCTTCTTCTAACATTTTAGTTACTCTATTAACATAATCGTTCTTATCTAAAACTACAATTGTATTACCCTTATCAGCTTTTAAATAATAACAATCTTTGTTACAAAGACCTTTAACTAACTCAAAATTATTTTTAACATTAGCCGGTTTATTGGCCATACGAATATTATTTTCCATTTTAATTTTACAGGCGTTTCTTATGTAATTTTTATCTGACTCTTTTAAATTAGAAATACTACTTTCTATATTAGCTACTATATCAACTACAGTTTTGTTAGTGTAATTACAATGTGCAAAATTTAACCCTTTACTTAATAAATTAATTTCATCTCTATTAAAAGTTTGGCTAGATTCATTACGAACTAGCGGACAGGTAGGGTTTTTATTATTATTACCTATTTCATCCAAATTTAAATGTTTACTAATTGCTACAAATTTCTTATCCAGATTTTTTACCTTACAATCAATTTTATGCTTATTTATTACATACATTTTTCTACAAAAATTATTCCAAACAATAGCGTCATTATCCTTTGCTAATTTGAGGTGTAAATTATACTTTTTCAATTCTAAATTAGCTAATTTACTATAAAGATATTTAATTTCTAATTTTAACCATTTGAGTTTCGCAAATTCGATAACTCTCTTGGTACGTGAATTATTAAGATTAATGCGGAAACAGTTTATAAATTTAGGAAAAACTTTAAAACGTTGACATTTTTTCAAAAAAGCAATATCTACTTGTAATGATCTTATTTTTAAACTCAACTTACTAAAAAGGTTTTGCTCAGTTGACCGGGAAGCCATGATAATACACAATATCAAGAGCACAGTGGTACAATATATTACAATAAAAATATTGAAAAGAACCCCAATACCACAAAAATAATCAAAAATAACAAATAAAACAAGTTACTTAAGATTAAACCCTTATGTACATTTCGATGACCATGTCATCATCCTCAGAGGGTCTTGTTACAAAACACAATCTAGCACACAAGAAGTTACAAACTAGAATGATGGGTTTAATCTTAAGTAACTTGCTTTATTTGTTATTTTTTATTATTTTTGTGGTATTGGGGTTCTTTTCAATATTTTTATTGTACGATAATAATAACACTGTCCTTCAAACTGGAGCTATTCGCTCCAATAGGGATAATATTACAGCCAATAAAAGCAGTAATAGCATTCAAGCTAATGCCAATTATTTTGAGTAACAAACTATCAGTCCCCAAAAACATCGTCTTATCATTACTTTACACTCTATCTTTATACCACCAAACGTATATACCTATATACAGATTCCTGATTATATTTCCGAACTGAAAATATTTTGCCATTTTATCTCAGGCCTGCAACCATATCGCTATGTTTTCTCAGGTCAGTAGTCATTATACAGTTATAATCAGGGAATGCAACCATAGTTGCATCTCAGGCCTGCAACCATATAGACATTTTATCTCAGGACTTCAGCCATATCGCAATAGTATCTCCGGACTGCAGTGATATCGCAATAGTATATCAGGACTGCAGCCACATTGCAATAGCATCTCAGGACTGCAGCCACATCGCAATAGTACCTCAGGATTGCAGCCATATCGCAATAGTATCTCGGGACTTCAGTCACACCGCAATAGTATCTCAGGACTACAGGAACACAGCAATAGTATCTCAAGGAGAGGAGCCACATCGCAATAGTATCTCAAAACTGTAGCCACATGGCAATAGTATTTCAGAACTTCCACCTCACCGCAATAGTATCTCAGGACTGCAGCCACATCGCAATAGTATCTAAGGACTGCAGCCATATCGCAACAGTATTTCAGAACTTCAACCTCACCGCAATAGCATCTCAAGACTGTAGCCACATCACAATAGTATCTCAGTACTGCAGCCATATCGCAATAGTATTTCAGAGCTTCAACCTCACCGCAATAGTATCTCAGAACTCCAGTCACACCGCAATAATATTTCAGGACTGCAGGAACACAGCAATAGTATCTCAGGAGAGGAGCCACATCGCAATAGTATCTCAGGACTGCAGCCAGATCGCAAAAGTATCTCAGTACTGCAGCCATATCGCAATAGTATTTCAGAGCTTCTACCACACCGCAATAGTATCTCAGGACTGCAGCCACATCGTAATAGTATCTCAGAACTGCAGCCATATTGCAACAGTATTTCAGAACTTCAACCTCACCGCAATAGTATGTCAGGACTGCAGCCAAATCGTAATAGTATCTCAGTACTGCAGCCATATCGCAATAGTATTTCAGAGCTTCTACCACACCGCAATAGTATCTCAGGACTGCAGCCACATCGTAATAGTTTCTCAGTACTGCAGCCATATCGCAATAGTATTTCAGAGTTTCAACCTCACCGCAATAGTATGTCAGGACTGCAGCCACATCGTAATAGTATCTCAGTACTGCAGCCATATTGCAACAGTATTTCAGAACTTCAACCTCACCGCAATAGCATCTCAAGACTGTAGCCACATCGCAATAGTATTTCAGAACTTCCACCTCACCGCAATAGTATCTCAGGACTGCAGCCACATCGCAATAGTATCTAAGGACTGCAGCCATATCGCAACAGTATTTCAGAACTTCAACCTCACCGCAATAGCATCTCAAGACTGTAGCAACATCACAATAGTATCTCAGTACTGCAGCCATATCGCAATAGTATTTCAGAGCTTCAACCTCACCGCAATAGTATCTCAGGACTGCAGCCATATCGCAATAGTATTTCAGAGCTTCAACCTCACCGCAATAGTATCTCAGGACTGCAGCCACATCGCAATAGTATTTCAGAACTTCAGTGATATCGCAATAGTATATGAGGACTGCAGCCGCATTGAAATAGTATTTCTGAACAGTAGCCACGCCGCAATAGCATCTCAAGACTGCAGCCACATCGCAATAGCATCTCAGAACTCCAGTCACACCGCAATAATATTTCAGGACTGCAGGAACACAGCAATAGTATCTCAGGAGAGGAGCCACATCGCAATAGTATCTCAGGACTGCAGCCACATCGCAAAAGTATCTCAGTACTGCAGCCATATCGCAATAGTATTTCAGAGTTTCTACCACACCGCAATAGTATCTCAGGACTGCAGCCACATCGTAATAGTATCTCAGAACTGCAGCCATATTGCAACAGTATTTCAGAACTTCAACCTCACCGCAATAGTATGTCAGGACTGCAGCCACATCGTAATAGTATCTCAGTACTGCAGCCATATCGCAATAGTATTTCAGAGTTTCAACCTCACCGCAATAGTATGTCAGGACTGCAGCCACATCGTAATAGTATCTCAGTACTGCAGCCATATTGCAACAGTATTTCAGAGCTTCAACCTCACCGCAATAGCATCTCAAGACTGTAGCCACATCGCAATAGTATTTCAGAACTTCCACCTCACCGCAATAGTATCTCAGGACTGCAGCCACATCGCAATAGTATCTAAGGACTGCAGCCATATCGCAACAGTATTTCAGAACTTCAACCTCACCGCAATAGCATCTCAAGACTGTAGCCACATCACAATAGTATCTCAGTACTGCAGCCATATCGCAATAGTATTTCAGAGCTTCAACCTCACCGCAATAGTATCTCAGGACTGCAGCCACATCGCAATAGTATTTCAGAACTTCAGTAATATCGCAATAGTATATGAGGACTGCAGCCGCATTGAAATAGTATTTCTGAACAGTAGCCATACCGCAATAGCATCTCAAGACTGCAGCCACATCGCAATAGTATCTCAGAACTCCAGTCACACCGCAATAATATTTCAGGACTGCAGGAACACAGCAATAGTATCGCAGGAGAGGAGCCACATCGCAATAGTATCTCAAGACTGTAGCCACATCGCAAAAGTATCTCAGTACTGCAGCCATATCGCAGTAGTATTTCAGAGCTTAACCTCAACGCAATAGTATCTCGGGACTGCAGCCACATCGTAATAGTATCTCAGAACTGCAGCCATATTGCAACAGTATTTCAGAACTTCAACCTCACCGCAATAGTATGTCAGGACTGCAGCCACATCGTAATAGTATCTCAGTACTGCAGCCATATCGCAATAGTATTTCAGAGCTTCTACCACACCGCAATAGTATCTCAGGACTGCAGCCACATCGTAATAGTATCTCAGTACTGCAGCCATATCGCAATAGTATTTCAGAGTTTCAACCTCACCGCAATAGTATGTCAGGACTGCAGCCACATCGTAATAGTATCTCAGAACTGCAGCCATATTGCAACAGTATTTCAGAACTTCAACCTCACCGCAATAGCATCTCAAGACTGTAGCCACATCGCAATAGTATCTAAGGATTGCAGCCACATCGCAATAATATTTCAGAACTTCAGTGATATCGCAATAGTATATGAAGACTGCAGCCGCATTGCAATAGTATTTCTGAACTGTAGCCACAACGCAATAGTATCTCAGGAATTCAGCCAAACCGCAATAGCTTCTTAAGACTGCAGCCACATCGCAATAGTATCTCAGGATTGCAGCAATATCGCAATAGTATCTCAGAACTGCAGTCAAACCGCAATAGTATCTCAGGATTGCAGCAATATCGCAATAGTATCTCAGAACTGCAGCCACACCACAATAGTATCTCAGGAGAGGAGCCACATCGCAATAGTATCTCAAGACTGTAGCCATATTGCAATAGTATTTCAGAACTTCAACCTCACCGCAGTTGCATCTCAGGACTGCAGCCACATCGTAATAGTATCTCAGAACTGCAGCCATATTGCAATAGTATTTCAGAGCTTCAACCTCACCGCAATAGTATCTCAGAACTGCAGTCACACCGCAATAATATTTCAGGACTGCAGCCACATCGCAATAAGTATCTCAGGAGAGGAGCCACATCGCAATAGTATCTTAAGACTGTAGCCACATCGCAATAGTATCTCAGTACTGCAGCCATATCGCAATAGTATTTTAGAGCTTCAACCTCACCGCAATAGTATCTCAGGACTGCAGCCACATCGTAATAGTATCTCAGTACTGCAGCCATATCGCAATAGTATTTCAGAACTTCAACCTCACCGCAATAGTATCTCAGGACTGCAGCCACATCGTAATAGTATCTCAGAACTGCATTTACACCGCAATAGTATCTCAGGACTGCAGTCACATCGTCGTAGTATCTCAGGACTACATGAACACAGCAATAGTATCTCAGGTGAGGAGCCACATCGCAATAGTATTTCAGTACTGCAGCCACATCGTAATAGTATCTCAGAACTGCATTTACACCGCAATAGTATCTCAGGACTGCAGACACATTGCAATAGTATCTCAGGACTGCAGTCACATCGTCGTAGTATCTCAGGACTACATGAACACAGCAATAGTATCTCAGGTGAGGAGCCACATCGCAATAGTATTTCAGTACTGCAGTCACATCGTAATAGTATCTCAGGACTGCAGGAACACAGCAGTAGTATCTCAGGTGAGGAGCCACATCGCAATAGTATTTCAGTACTGCAGTCACATCGTAATAGTATCTCAGGACTGCAGGAACACAGCAGTAGTATCTCAGGTGAGGAGCCACATCGCAATAGTAATTCAGGATCGCAGTTACATCGCAATAGTATCTCAGTACTTCAACCACATCGCAATAGTATCTCAGTACTTCAGCCACATCGCAATAGTGTCTTAGGACTGCATTTATATCGCAATAGTATCTTAGGGCTGCAGTTATATCACAATAGTATCTCAGGACTGCAGCCACATCGCAATAGTATCTCAGGACTGCAGCCACATCGCAATAGTATCTCAGGACTGCAGCCACATCGCAATAGTATCTCAGGACTGCAGCCACATCACAATAGTATCTCAGGACTGCAGCCACATCTCAGGACTGTATACATATCGAGTATAACAAAGATCCTGATATTACAATATGTCTACATCCCAAGTTCAGAAACCGTATGCAACTCTTTCCATTACATCAACTATATTGATTATAGTAACGAAAATGCCGTAAATAATTTAACTTAACTAATGTCACAAACAGAATCTTACTGCAATATTCCACTGAAATAATATTACTAATGTCCAATTCTTCAAACCGCATATACCGGTGAGAAGAGCTAAAGGCCAATATATAAGGGCATTATAAGTAAGAAATATAGATAAGAAAGACATTAAGCTTATTTTAGTTCAGCAACATGTAGTTTCTGTGGCACAGCGTGCCGAAGGAGTCTCGGCGTTTCGCCGGCGTCAATGACTGGTGAACGCGCCAAGTGTCATAGGTCGCGTGATCTCGACAGTGCGTATGCATTCGTCTTGCTTGTCCAAATATAATGAACTAGACATGCTTCGACGCTTCGCTTAAGCGACGTTACCTTAATGCCATATTCACACATAAATATTATAATTATTTCTGTAACCATTAGGTACTCATTTAAGTTACATGCAAAAGTATTTCTACAATTATTCCCTCTGTGCCCCACTAGAAATAAAGAAACAAAGAAACCCTATTTTATATTTAGAGTAGAAAAAGAAACATTTGCAAGAGTCACAAAGCGAGAAAAATTTTAAGACACTTTTAACGAAATATTATATTTTACAAAATTAGCTAGCGTTTTAAATAATTCTACGTTGCCCTAATTTACTTCTATGTCCATCCTCCAGGGTTTTGTTTCTTCCAATGGATTTGTGCGTTTAAAATCAATTGATGTTGAATAGTTAACGATAAAATCATCATCTAGAATATTGTCCAGGATGATCGGCGAACAACTGACATTATTAGTAAAGTTAACGACTTCTCGAACTTATAATTAAGTCGATTTTTTTAACGTTATAAGAAAACGTCGACGCAATGACCAAACTTCAGTGTTGAGGAAACCTTTGGCTAGGCGGCAACGGTTCTACTGTATGATTAGGAAAATATGAACTAGTGTATAGAGTGTTCGTAAATGTAGTGTGTATATAGAGTGATCTAGAGTGTAGGTGTTTGTTGAATGCTGTGTCCAATAATGAATTGGTTACTCTCTACAGGCTACATTTACACGGAGCCAAACCGGTAGCCAAACAAATGACCTATTTCAATGGAAAATGTCTTGTGTAAAACTTTACATTAATTATTTAATCTGCAATTCGTTAAATAATTTAATAGTATAACTATATTATGGAATTGCAAAATTTTACTGTTGTTTAGGTTTATTGGAAAAACCTTGTGACGTATAACATACGGCAATGCATGGACTGAGTAAACGTAAAAAATCAATTAAATTAATGTTACTCATAGTCACCATAAATATAAATTCTAAATGTTTTGTTTTTCCTTTAAAAATATTTATTAAGGAAATCGTTTGCTGTTGAGAAATTTTAGTTAAATTAGTAAAATAAAATTCTGTATTATGAGCCTATGATTGTTTTTATATTATAACTTGACCCGAAAAAGCTTTACGCTGTTTATTGGGAGATACATTGTTTATTGTTTTCTGTAACTATCATTTTATTGTATATATTTAGCTCAGCAACATCATTTTCTTCTATTCACTTGGACTATTATTTACACTTAAATGCCCTTAAACAAGAATATTAAATGGGTTTTTCGCGAGTCGACTTCAAGACCTTATTAATTATAGTGCTCTCATCTTCGATTTTTAGAAGACTGCTGGAAATTTTAGTAGGTAGGCGTGTGAGAATTCCGTTGTCATGTGGTAAAAAGGTATTATTATTTATCGGTTTCACTGCACTGTGTTTAATTATGTATGTCTTGGGGTTAATTTTGTCTACTAAGTCGAATGATTTTTAATTTAACATTTGTAATTGAACTTTCACTATATTATTTTTATGTTTATAAATTTGTAGTTATTCCCTGATTGTCACTTTTAGGCCTTTTTGTGATGTTATTATTAAATGCATGTGTTCTGATGTAAGAAAGAACGGTTATTTTTGATGGCGTGGTAGATATTGAATGTTTGGTTACATTATAAACTGTAAGGCGCTCTTTATATCTGTTTTTCAATTTCTTTTTTGTTTTGGCCAATGTATAATTTATTGTCATCTTTAATTTTATATATTCCGTTACTAAGTGTGGGATATATTATTTTCCAATTGGTTTATTTAATTGATTATATTTTCTGTATTTTAATATGATCGATAATATTGTTATTTTATAGGATTTTTTATATTCCTTTCATATGTATCCTGTGTTTCAATTCACAGTCACACGCACAGTATACAGTACAAAATAAATAGAAAAATCCTAATACATAACCACATTAAAATAAAATTTTTGTTTTATATTATTTTCAAATTTTTTTAACAGGTCAAGTACAACATATAATCCTAAAAGGTGGTAACTCTGTAGGCAACAATTTCTAAGGCTCAGATCTAGAGGCTCATAAGTTTGTCACATTCAGGAAAACTATAAAGTCATTCCCGTTGCAAACTAAGGGGAACAGAACTCGTGCGGCGGTTAAACGGCAGCCTAAATAAGTTCTTTCAACTTCGTCACACAGAACATGGCACTATCTTTATACAAGCTCCACCTGTTCACGTTGCATCGAGTCGACGCATTTTTATAAAATTCCTATCAAATTGTACAACGCTTTTAACGTCAGTATAGTATTACAATACCTATCTTATATAAAATCGCCGGCGGTTTATATAATGCCCGGCAGCCAATGGGATTACGCATTTCTATACTTCTAATAACTGTAATTATTCTCGTCTGATATGATCTCCGCGTTTTGTCGTCAGATATTTGCCTTGCCAGTGCAAGGTGTTAAAGATACTTAATCTAGGAGGCGTTGGATGTAATACATCACTTCTTTGCACCATATTTTATAACTTTATTTATGCCAAGAATGTGGAGATACGAGTGTCGTGGTTTTCTAACGTTTAGTGAGCGGTGCAGAATGGTTTTAGGAGAATTCTCCCTTTCGTCTCTCTCTCGCACTCTCTCTCCCTCATCCATTACTAAGACATGAGTCCAACTAGCGGAAAGAATTAACATATATTATTCTAATTTATTCATAATTACATTATAATTAGTAACTGTCACAAAGCAGAAATAAACTCTTATAATTACGAAAGTTTGGACAAAACACTATTTTGATTATATTTCGTTTTAATCGTTTGGTAGAAACGGAACTTGATGTCTACTACGGTAGTTGAAATGTTTAATACATTATTAGCGTGTAAGGTAGTCTTTCATTTAAAAACAGTTGTTTTTGCTTGTTTTGGGTTTGATATTGTATTATTTTGGCAAAAAATTTGTGTTTATATATTTCTGATATGTTCGTTTGCGAAATCCGAACATGATTTAATTAATACCAAATTATAAAAAAGTATCTAAAATTTAATGAAGTAAGTACTGAAAGTTTGCTACTTACGTAAAACAGGACTGAGATGTGTAATATATTGGAATTAACACTGTAAACATATGATATAATACGAGAGTCTATACTGTACTTTTGTATCACTTCATTAACATAGAATTTTGGTGGCAGTTTTAATCATTAAATTTTGTTACTAGAGGAACAAATTAATTTTTGAACTACTCCTTGAAAATATTACCAGTCATTCACACCTTACACTGGTTTCTGTAGCGAACACGGAGAGCATTCAAGTTCATATTTTTAGGGCTCGTGGCTTGTCGGATGTTCTAATCACCATTAATGGTAGATTATTTGTTCCCGCGGGGTTACTGCAGGCTAAAACTATGAGACGCTGTTTAATCGTTTTAAAGCCTGGCGCAGAAGGTTCCTCTTTATAAGCAAGCCTATTAGTGGAAAGGGCTTTAAAATTCAATCCAGTCTCGTCTGCATTATACACTTGCTGGGGTGAGTAATATTCAGACGAAATCAAATCTCTGAATTCGTCTAAATACTCTTTTGCAGCAAGGCTATCAACTTTCATCCGCTTACCGTTAGTTGACTAATTCCGTGCCTTCTCTTCCGTCTATCCAGCCATCTTTTACTAGCAGTAAATTCCAAATCACCGTACATTAATTTTTTTTAACTGTAATGCCTTGTATTAATGAGGCACTAGTAGGAACTCCTTTCTGCCTCTCTTGTGTAAACCTAAAAATACAGCCTCGTAAATTTTTTCATTCTTAGAAACTTTCTCGGCATGGCTTTGTTCCAAAGACTTTTCACTTATAACACTGAAAACTGTTCAATTTTTGATACAGAAAAATGTAATGAGTGTTCTAATGTTTTTCGTTAATAAAAAACGTACTTCTGTCAAATGCAAAACACACAAAATCGCAAATCCTAAAATTCGAACTTTGTCGGCAAATCCGAACCGGCTATAGCCCCAATTTGTTCGGATTTGAGGGGTTCCACTGTATATTTATATTTCAAACACAAGGATAGTTTTAATTTATATATGATAATTATAATATATAGATATATAAAATCTGAGTCCCGATATTTCCGTTACATTCAAGCCTATTTAAACATATTTTAAAGAAAATTATGAGTCGGGCCTACGAGAAATGTTTATAGTCATACGGTATGCAAAGGATATTGGTCGGGCTTCCAAGAAATGTTTAGATGAAGTTCTATATACTTATATAGCCTATTTTAATTACGCATATCATAAGGATTCATTAAAACTGTTATTTTCTCTAATGCTCAGGAACGTATTTCCTGGTATTCGAGGAGGTCTCGGTCCCATCTACTTCGAATTATCGAGACTCTACTGTATTTAAAACTTTTCTAGTATTTGAAATATTTTTATTCACTAACTATATTACGAGAAACATATCACCATATTTAATATTATAATATATATTCTCATTTTATATTTATATAATATAAATATTTGATATATAATATATACCGGTATATATATATATATATATATATATATATATATATATATATATATATATATCAATTTCACTATATGTACTTAAACAAGAATCTTACTTGGTATTTATACGAGTTAACTTTTAGAGATTGATAGTATCTCATTACCGAGCATCAATGGCCGGGGGTTGTAGTAGACTGCGAGCTGTATGGAATTTCCGTTGTCACAAGGTGTGGTGTACCGTTATGTTCTATTTTCGGATTCACTGCTCTGTGGGAGTCTTTTGAGTTTGTTTTGGGGTTAGTTTTGTCTATTTGGTTGAATAATTTATCGTTTTTAGATTTTATTTGTATTTGTAATTTTTATGTTTATAAATTTGTAGTTGTTCCTAGATTGTCATTTTGAGGTCCTTTTGTACGTTTTTTATTAGGTGTACATTTTCTAATGTAGGGAATGTGTGTTTGTTTATTGGGGAAAATTTATAAACATAAAATACTAAATAATATAATAAATACAAATAAAATCAAATCACGAAAAATTATTCAACCAAATAGACAAAATTAACTCCAGACAAACTCAAAAGACACCGACAGTGCAGTGAATCCGAAAATAGAACAATAACGGTACACCACACCTTGTGACAACGGAAATTCCACACAACTCGCAGTCTACTAGAACCCCCGGCCAGTGATGCTCGATAATGGAGATACTATAAATCTTTGAAAGTTAACTCGCATAAATACCAAGTAAGATTCTTGTTTAAGTACATATAGTGAAAGTGATAAGTGAGTACAAGAAAACAATTGCAAAGTTATATATATATATATATATATATATATATATATATATATATATATATATATATATATACATATACATATAAGTAAGTGAAAGATATGAAGTGGTTAAGGCCACAGTAGGCCATTTTTTAATTAATTGATTTAAGAGTGGAAGTAAGCGTGGGAACATGTGCTTTTTACTCCCATAATGATCTAATTGCAATCACACTTTGTGATAGATAGCAACACTGTAGCTATTAGAACATCTGTGTAAATACTAATTGAGATGTAAAAACAATATAGGCCTAATATTATTCTGATTCACAGTTCTATGTAAGTGACGCGGGGCACCTCCCCAGGGGTGTTGTACTTAGCCCCAACGGAAGTCCTAATTTTTCCTTTATGCCATATCAGTTTCGAGTGGGCAGCGAAAGAAGTGTATATCATTCATCCTATATCCACTTTAACAAGACATTTGTAAGGAAATTCCCCTCTTTACCTTCTAGCATAAGAGTATTATTGGTTCAATACGTATTCTATATGTAATCATTATCTATATTGGCGGTTTTCTAGGGTTTCTGTCTAGCCAGGTTTTTTCATCTCGTTCTCAGCGCGACATTTACCGTATTGTTTCATTGTACTATCTCCTAATTTCCCGTGGAAAGAGCTTATCAGCTTGGTATATGGGCAATCAATCCCGTTTCCTCCACGTGCGGCAGGGATACAAACGCATGCGCATGTGAGACGGGGGCAGTTCGCTATAGGATGGGAGCCGCAATAACTAGGCGGGTTCCAAAAGCAGGTAAAAAAAATGTATTTTGCTAATGTTTAGCACATATTATATGACATTCGACACTATAGTGGGATTCCCCACACTGGCTCTATCCCCTTCATATGGGTTATATTATATAGGCGAAATAGATTCTACCTCATACATAGCTCATGTAGTTCTACCCTTACCTACATGAGACATGTTGTAGACGAAATCATACATTCGACAAATCTCATTTAATGATGGTAGCACATTACAAAGACCCCCATGTTATTATAAACGATATGTTTAAGGGTGAAACCATTAGATCATTGCAACTAAACTATTATCACGACCCTATTATATATATATATATATATATATATATATATATATATATATATTAAAACAACATAGGTTATGCAAATACAAGAGTATTTATTATGTTTTATCCAAAGCTTTTCGTTGGCAAACAGTACCAACATCATCAGGAATGAAAATTACTAGTGATTAGATCATTGCAACTAAACTATTATCACGACCCTATTATATATATATATATATATATATATATATATATATATATATATATATATATATATATATATTAAAACAACATAGGTTATGCAAATACAAGAGTATTTATTATGTTATATCCAAAGCTTTTCGTTGGCAAACAGTACCAACATTATCAGGAATGAAAATTACAATAATGTAAGCTATAGGCCTATACAAAATTACATTGTTGTAATTTTCATTCCTGATGATGTTGGTAGTTTGCCAACGAAAAGCTTTGGATATAAAATAATAAATATTCTTGTATTTGAATAACCTATGTTGTTTTAAATTATTAAACAAGAAAACGTATTTTATATTTATATAAAATTAACCTTACAGGATTATATAAAGTGTTGTGCAATCAATGTAAGTGTTATGCTTGTATTCGAACAACCTATGTTGTTTTAAATTATTAAACAAGATAACGTATTTTATATTTATATAAAATTAACCTTACAGGCTTATATAAAACGTGTTGTGCAATCAATGTAAGGGTTATTCTTGTATTTGAACAACCTCAGTTGTTTTAAATTATTAAACAAGAAAACGTATTTTATATTTATATAAAATTAACCTTACAGGCTTATATAAATAGTGTTGTGCAATAAAAGTAAGTATTATTCTTGTATTTGAATAACCTATGTTGTTTTAAATTATTAAACAAGAAAACGTATTTTATATCTATATAAAATTAACCTTACAGGGTTATATAAAACGTATTGTGCAATCAATGTAAGTGTTATTCTTGTATTTGAATAACCTATGTTGTTTTAAATTATTAAACAAGAAAACGTATTTTAGATTTATATAAAATAAACCTTACAGGGTTATATAAATAGTGTTGTGCAATCAAAGTAAGTATTATTCTTGTATTTGAATAACCTATGTTGTTTTAAATTATTAAACAAGAAAACGTATTTTATATCTATATAAAATTAACCTTACAGGGTTATATAAAACGTATTGTGCAATCGTGTAAGTGTTATTTTTGTATTTGATTAACCTATGTTGTTTTAAATTATTAAACAAGAAAACGTATTTTATATTAATATAAAATTAACCTTACAGGATTATATAAAGTGTTGTGCAATCAATGTAAGTGTTATGCTTGTATTCGAACAACCTATGTTGTTTTAAATTATTATACAAGATAACGTATTTTATATTTATATAAAATTAACCTTACAGGCTTATATAAAACGTGTTGTGCAATCAATGTACGGGTTATTCTTGTATTTGAACAACCTCAGTTGTTTTAAATTATTAAACAAGAAAACGTATTTTATATTTATATAAAATTAACCTTACAGGCTTATATAAATAGTGCTGTGCAATCAAAGTAAGTATTATTCTTGTATTTGAATAACCTATGTTGTTTTAAATTATTAAACAAGAAAACGTATTTTATATCTATATAAAATTAACCTTACAGGGTTATATAAAACGTATTGTGCAATCAATGTAAGTGTTATTCTTGTATTTGAATAACCTATGTTGTTTTAAATTATTAAACAAGAAAACGTATTTTAGATTTATATAAAATAAACCTTACAGGGTTATATAAATAGTGTTGTGCAATCAAAGTAAGTATTATTCTTGTATTTGAATAACCTATGTTGTTTTAAATTATTAAACAAGAAAACGTATTTTATATCTATATAAAATTAACCTTACAGGGTTATATAAAACGTATTGTGCAATCGTGTAAGTGTTATTTTTGTATTTGATTAACCTATGTTTTTTTAAATTATTAAACAAGAAAACGTATTTTATATTAATATAAAATTAACCTTACATGGTTATATAAAAAGTGTTGTGTAATCAATGTAAGTATTATTCTTGTATTTGAATAACCTATGTTGTTTTAAATTGTTAAACAAGAAAACGTATTTTATATTTATTTAAAATTAACCTTACAGGGTTATATAAATAGTGTTGTGCAATCAAAGTAGGTATTATTCTTGTATTTGAATAACCTATGTTGTTTTAAATTATTAAACAAGAAAACGTATTTTAGATTTATATAAAATAAACCTTACAGGGTTATATAAAAAGTGTTGTGCAATCAATGTAAGTGTTAATCTTGTATTTGAACAACTTTAGTTGCCATTTTTCTATTTAGAACTTTTTTAAAATGAATGTAAGTATATCTGTGTAACTGATAACATTCTGCGTAAACAAATTGAGTACTGATTCTGAGATAAATGATTTGATACAGGCTATACACAAAACGGCAATGAAGGACAGTAGTCCTTCACTAGACCAAGTGAGTAATAGTAACAAGCTCGACAAGCGGATTGTTAAGTCGTGTTAATTTTCCTCTTTTAATAAATTCACTCTAAAAAAAAATTCACTCGGCAGAAGCAACGACGGACAATTGCGCATGTTTGCCCGATCTGATTAAATTCAATTACGCAGAATTACACATTTCTAGTAATGACATGTAATTGACCCGGTTGACCTTGAACGGACGTGACCCGCCATTGTTCCCACGGGTTAAGGGTAACAAGACGGGGGCAAACAGAGTAATTTACTGCTGCACGTCTTGCCATCGATTACAATCGCCTCATTAACAAATTGACGTTTTGAAAATGCCATAGATTATGCATTATTGTAAGAAAAATACTTGTAAATATAGACAGAGTTATATAGTTCTCTTGTATGATGTCCATAGTTATATAAATGATTTAATTTGGGAGGCTATTTACTTTTCACCGATTTACTAGGCAGTGCGCTGTGTTGCAGTGGAAGCACTCTTTTACTTCCCAACTTTTTCAATCTCTTACATTAGCTCACACTCTCCTGATTTATATCTTGTAAAAATTTTTAAACGTTATTAAAATACGTTTTTATTCATCTAATGAAGTTGAAATACATTTTTTTAAACCTATTGTGGATGGCAATTGATGTTAATACAATTTTCTCAAATATTTATTGAATAAATAAATTATAAAAATTCGAACTGTGAATCTTCATGTCTATATATATATATGTTCATATATATATATATATATATATATATATATATATATATATATATATAAATGTATAAATATAAATATAAAAATAAAAAATAAATATATAAATGTAAAATACGTTTTCTTGTTTAATAATTTAAAACAACATAGGTTATTCAAATACAATAATATTTATTAATTTATATCCAAAGTTTTTCGTTGGTAAACAGTACCAACCTATAAACAAAAAAAAAATTTAAATATATATATATATATATATATATATATATATATATAAATATATATTAAATATGGTGGTATGTTTTCTTGTTAATAAATTAAAAATATTTCAAAAACATTCGAATATATTCATTAAAAGTACTTTTGTTTTTGAAATATTTTAAATTTATTAATTATATATATATATATATATATATATATATATATATATATATATATATATGATATTGGAAAATATTTCAAAAACTGTCTTCGGATTACATTAAAGTGAAAATAAACTACAGTAAACAAATATATTTTCTAAAAAAATCTAAAAATATTTGTGTAACTCTTCTGGAATAGAGTTAGAGCTATAAACTTGCTTGAAAATATTTTAAAAAATAATTCACAGCAATATATTGTATAATTATAAGTAGGATTAACGGATAATATGAAGAAGGGTGTATTATTTCTGGAATATTAAAATTAATGGAAGTAGAAAATCTTGATAAATTAAACGCAATTATGAAATACAATTGATTTAACAGTTTCCTTGTCTACATTCTCATAGTTTGAACACAACAATTATGTCCAGAGATACTTAATCATTGGATGTCGGAGCAAGTACAGTAAACTCTCACTAATCCGGCAGATTTGATACTGGGGTGCTGCCGGATTACTCAATACGCCGGATCGCTGGAAGGTTTATTACAAAACAAATACACATTCTACAATATTAAAATTTATTGCCCGAAAATAAAACATGAATAATACATGGAAATTGGCCGTAAAAAACATGAAAATGGTCCTCCACTGTTCTTAATAATAAAATAGTAATAATAAAAGAAATATGGAAGTACTAGTCGGTACTTTACAATAAAAGGCTACCTTATCTTTAGCAATAAAAACAAAAATTAAAAAACTACATAGGCTACAGTACAGTTTTTAAAAGTCATTTAAATTTACATTTTTCGTAGTACACAGCAGGCTTGAAATGTTTTTTTATATTTGTCTGTTTTTTGCGCTTGGAATGAAACGCTAACAACTTTGCCTTATAGTCTTTTCAACACTAAGATGTCGCTCGCTGAAACACCGTTTCCTCTGCCCACGTAATGGATTTTGCGAATGAATCGACTGTGTGAGTAATGTCACTCGGTCTCTGACTTTGACATGCAGTGAGTTATCTTTACAAATTGATTATGTTTACATCTTCCGCTCTTGAATAAAACGACGGATTAATGGTGAGGCCGGATAAAAGATAGGCCAAATTACCGAAAATTTACTAAAAGTATCGAAAATATTATCGAAAGTACTGATAAATACTAAAATAAATATATTACATTAATCTTGTAAATTTGTAAGCATTTTTTACAATATTTAAAATGTTATATACTTAAAATGTAATATTACAATTAATATCGACGACGAGTTATTCATTCAAAATATACAAACGTAAATATACATGGTAATATTTTAATACTATGAAGCGTGCCACAGCGTAGGCCTGGTTGCTAAACACGTCAAGGTAGCTTACGTCTTTAAAACATTAATTAGGTAGTCTAGTTTTTAAACAAATGTTTACTTTCTGTAAATGTTTTAGTAAAAAACGAAATAGTTTTTGTATTTGTACGTGACAGTAAATGTTTTAACAATATGAACTGTATTTTGGCCAGCAGAAAAATTTAAATATCGCGGTTCGTTGAACGAAAAAAGTTGGAAAAATTTAATTACTTTTTAACAAATTTAATACTTGTTTATATGGAACAATATTTTTTAATATTACTTATCTGTCAGTCTATGAAAACATATGCTAAGGTTAGATAAAAATAACGATTTATATTAATTAAAACAACCTTTTACCACAAATTCAACAATTTTTATTTAACCTTATATACATTTCAAACACAAAGTAATCATCTTCAGAGTTATTTTACAAATAACAGTTATATGTAAAATACCTCTGAAGATGATTACTTTGTGACCGAAATGTACATAAGGTTAAAATAAAAATTGTGGAGTTTGTGGTAAGAGGTTGTTTTAATTAATATAAACATTTACACCACAGTTGCTTTAAGTTGTTAAAATAACGATTGTATGAAGGAAAATATTAGATGGTACGGAACGGCCTAATATTGATGTAAAATGCCTAAAACATACCTATTTTTGAATGATTTTCTCTGATGAGGTTGTGTTTGGCTAGTCTTCGATACAGGATATAAATAATGGGCTTTAACATCTAAGCAGTAACAATAATTATGACTGCCACTTTATACTTGTCACACACTTTTCGGTATCTTTAGGGCATATACGATAATGATAATTTCAAATTAATTGCTTATTTTCTATTATAGTGAGCCTAATGATGGCACAAGAATAGCGAAACTTTAAATATTGAAGGTAAAACATTTAAAGGTAAGAGGAATGAAATCCTATAGACCGCAACCATTTAAGATGAAATAGTATATTCGAAAAATCTCAGTTAATGAGTGTTTTAACACATTATATATACCTCCATGTTATTATAAACTTAATACTGCGGGTGAAACTATTAGATGATTTTGGTCAAGCGTTTATCATGGTCCCCAGTATATATATATATATATATATATATATATATATATATATATATATATATATATATATATATATATACTATATATATTATATATAAATATATATACTATATATAAATATATATATATATATATATATATATATATATATATATATATATATATATGGAAGATTAAAAAATACGGAAACATCTATGCACAGGAATACAATTTTAATTTAAACACAAAGAAAGAAAAGAAAGTGTAAATACTTGAAAACAATAAATAAGTCAAGATAATTTTAAGACGATGTTTTTAAATTCCTTGTAAAAGGTAAAAAATTAAAAACACTTTTATATTTAGCTAATTATCTCAAAAACAGCTTTTCCCTAAGAACTGCCGATATTAAATAACAACGTTGTATTCCAAGTCTTGGTCATACATAATGTGCTGAGGGTTACGCAACGTACGTAATGAAATGTTATGTATTTTCCGTGAGTGGTTAAATGTATTCTCGCGCCGGGGGTTCCGGCCTATGCCGTATTTGGATACGCGTGAACATTTACTCACGCATACATTTAATCGCTTTCTATTTAGGTTAAACACTTTTATGTAGGTTAGTTTGATCATTTATGTAGATTATAATTCAAATATGGTGACTATTATAGAGTGCGAAGTGGAATTACACGTTTTATCCTTGTGATTCATCGATTAGATGAGACTACAAAGACGGTAACAGAATTTTAATTACTGTAGATATTTTTTCAAAGAAGTGAATAGAGTGGCTTAGACCATTGTGAATGTCTTTTTAAGATACCAATAAATTGTATTGAATAAATATTAGTTCCTACTGCTATTGAAGTTGTACACAACCATGGCAATGACTCATAAATAGAAAATATAGGGATAGAGCTAAGTAAAATAGTTACAAAAAATACACCGAACCTGTGCTGTGTAATTGAAGATTTTTGGAGTTCATCTTTCAAACAAAATTTTGAATATTTCAACTTCTAATAATAATAATCTTAGCCGTAAATTTTCAACAGCACTGGCTTGTTTGTTGTCAAAACACATTCCTAAACCGAAAGATGATATATACAGTCCATGTCCGAATGTATAATTTCCCCGTGTATTTGTTGATGTGGATATGAATGGCAGGACAGGTTAGGTTAGGCTGACCACCGCTGTGTGGTGCTGGTACCTGGTGGCGCTGCGGGGAACCTTCATGTCAACAACTGATCGCCTCCATTCAACAAATTAATGACGGCTCCTCCATCATTTGGATGGATCCTTGGCTTATGCACGCATAAATTACTTCCCTTTTTAGTATCACTTTCTTCTAAATGTTAACCACCTTGTGAATATGCTAACGGAGTTTTGGCTAGTTACCGTTAAGCAATGAATAGCCTGGATTCTCAAGTGGCACTAGATAGCGTCGTAATTTTATTAGCACTTCCGGTTTCAAGTGCACGAATTAACATTTGTTTAGTTTTATATATTAAGCCAAAGAATCACGCAGCCTACGGTTCACATTTTTAACAGACTCGCAAAAATAACCTGTCGGAACTTGAATTTTTTCAATTACATGAGTAATTTTAATGCCAGGCAGTGTAAACACTTTATCAAAAGCAAGTTTCAAACATAAAAGAAGTAACTTATGTAGAAAAGACGCGATTGATAGTGAAAAACGTATATCTCATGGAATTTTAACAAAAAAAACTGATGGAATTTTAAAATGTAAGATATAACATGTACAATGGAAAGTGTTATAAATGGATTGGTAAAAACGACAAAACGCCAAGAAAAACATTTCTGACTACAAAACAGTTTAATGTTCAGTAAATTTGATTTAAAAGAAAAATAGGACTATTATATAATATGAAGGTTTATGCTAGTAGTTAATAGTTTTAGCTTAATAGAACAATATGGCAGTGACCATAATATGTCATGTAAATTTAGTTCCTTTAGACTAATCAAAACAGTAATAGCCTACAAAACACATTTATGGATGTTTACATAACATTAAAGTACGGTACACAAAACATTACTAAATTAAGTAACAAAAACCGGAAAAAAACGTAAACACCTTGTGCTGTTTAAGCAATCCTGCCGATGCGAGCCGAAATATTCTTGGGCGCATTTTCTGATACAGTGTAACTTGCAGAGACCCCCCTTTAGAGAAACACATTGGTAGTGAATGGGTCTGCTTGGGAGTAATTAAAGTATAGGGCAATGTTTTCGTCATATTATTCTTAATTACATCCAGAAGCAGTAGGCCTATGTCCCTACCTAGGCATCTATTATGTTACCAACCTATTACATCCCTTTCCTATTATGTTCTATTCAAAATATATGTATGGCTCTTTCCATATATATATATATATATATATATATATATATATATATATATATATATATATATATATATATATATTTAATACATTAAAAATATTTCAAAAACAAGAATACATTTAATGAATATATTTATTCAAAGCTTTTCGCCGATAAAATAGTACCAGCATCTTCAGGAAAATAATTATCTAATAAAATATTTTTACAAAATTAAATCATATGTGCTACAAACGACCATATGTTTATAAGTATTGCACTTTATGTAATTTTTTCTATAACATCAATGACCTTATAAATAGTTTGCTGCCTTGATCTCACTTGAATTTGGGTTCATCAATTAATTTGTCTTTAACTTTATGCTTATAATTTAAGGCACCAAACTATTTATAAGGACATTGATGTTACAGAAAAAATTACATAAAGTGCAATACTTATAAACATATGGTCATTTGTAGCACATATGATTTAATTTGTAAAAATATTTTATTAGATAATTATTTTCCTGAAGATGTTGGTACTATTTTATCGGCGAAAAGCTTTGAATAAATATATTCATTAAAACTATTCTTGTGTTTTGAAATATTTTTAATTTATTTACTATATTACAAGAAAACATATCACCATATTTAATATATATATATATATATATATATATATATATATATATATATATATAGTATTTATATATATACATAAACATAATATGTTTTCTACCTATTACGTTTATTATCAAATATAACCACTTGTGATCCCATTCTGTCATACCCATTAGCCATTATATTTTCAATTTATTATGTTCTATACTATGCTATTACTTTTTCAATCCATTATGTTCTATACTTATTATATTCTTTAGGTTACATCTACTACATATTCTTTCTGTACGTATTACACCCCTACATGTTATATCCCCTTATTACCCGATTCTGACGCATACCTTAACAATTATATTTTCCTTCTGTTATGTCCAATAGCTATTATTTTGTTCAACTAATTATGTTCTCTACCTAATGTATACTATATATACTTTGTTCCTCCGCTACCTTACTCCTAGATAATAGGGAGGGAAATAATAGGCCGTAGAGAAGTCTTAATATACAATACCTTATACATCCCCTCTCTAATTATACTAATACTACATCTAAATGAGAAGGAAAGATACGGTTTAATGTACTCATATGGTATAATTAAAGATATATATGTAGACATTTATGAGTTCATAAGGAAACGTCTGTCACATGTCAGGAAGCAAGACTTTACTATCCAATGTAAACCGCCTGGTGTGGCTACAATTTCTATCCACGAAGTGTAAGCATTTATATATTACAAATTCTACAAATCGTAACCTAACCTATTCCTGGATGTATTATAAACGGGTTTGATTTTAGCCTTTGTAGTGTAAACGTCGTTGTAAAATTAATTAGTAGCCAATAGTCGAAATGTCGACAGAAACCACTGTTACTACAGTCTCTTTTTCAACAGTCGTTTACGTGTTTGGTATTGAGACATTTAAAACTCTAATTTTTCAACACAAATAGCAGCCTTTTATAACTTTAGGCAACTATTCATATTAAATCATAAGAATCTCTAACCAAAATAAAAAGGAATCGGTGTTGTATTTTCTTCAGGCTGAATACATTTTGAGTATCGGCACCACTATGTAAAAACCACTTTGTATTCGTCATAAACGGAAATTCTTTGGTTGGACTGGATTGTTACCATAAATTGGAGCACGAGGCTCTGATCGTAAAATGTCATGATTTCCACTTGTCCACTACCAGGTTGTTATATTTCTCTGGATTAACCCTGTCCACATTCAATTTCATTCTTTATTCTTGTCCCGCAAAGATAGCAATACTGGCTGATCCCTTAAAAGTACAAACTACCTATAGTTTGAATTGACCAGTGGCCTAATTGTTACAATTAAAATTAACCATGAGATTTTAAAATGTTTTGATTTAAAGTCTCTTGAATTAAGTGCTGAACTTATAAGAAAATTTATTTGCCTTGTAAAGTAATTTATTTTTAGGTATTAATTCTTAAGGAATTAGGATGTTAAATATTGTAGTTATTCGTTACATACTTAGTTATTTGACCTGCAATGTCAAAAATTAAATTGAATTTAAGAATGGTGCATTCTATAAATAATTTAACCAACAAAATTTAAATTTAAATAAATCGTAACAAAATTATACAAAATACAAAAAAAGGAAAATACATCTGAAACGTTTACACTATTTTATGTCTGGCTTTACATTCTTTTAACATATGTATTTATGAAAACTTTACATTATTTTAAAATCTATGGCATGGTATATGATATCCATAAGAGATTGCTTTAACATAAATTAAAGTACATTTAAATTTAGCTTTATTCGACATTTAAAGAAAAATTTATATTACATCATACAATTTAATTATCATTTTCCGCATTTTAAAAATATAAAAACTTGTATTATTTTGCCGTGACCAGTTAAAGTTTGAATGTTAAAATTTGAATTTCATATCGCTTTAAGTTAAAATTAGAGCTTATCTGAACTGAAATTGTGAGGTAGAACATGGCTTCAGAATCAGATCTCGCCATTCAGCATTTTGGATTTGCGTTGGTTGACAACCTCGCCCGGTGTTGAGTGTTAGTGTAGCAACATTTTGTGGAACAAAATAAAATAATAAGTGATACTTTCACATAATTAAAACTTTAAAGTAAAAAAATCCATTTTGCTCGCCCCATCTTGCGACGTCTGTACGAGTGTACGACCACAACCAAAAAAAAAATTAAATTAAAGCTACTACGCGAGTTTTTTAACTTCTGCGCAACGTTACAGCGCATCTTTCCATATCAGGTTCTGTGGATTTCATATCTCACCAGTACAATTTATTTTATAATTTACAAAGTTTCTTAATTTTATATTTTAAAATTATTATCTTGTTTTGTTGTCTGCTGTAATATGTAACATTACTTAAAATAATGTTACAGCCTTAACTGAAGATATTTATCTGAATTTGTTCTTAACATTTTTTAAATAGTAGCCTACCTAGTTATTCCGAATATTAACAGAAAACCTGGTAACACTGACGTGATGAAATGTTTGCAAACAAGGCCACGAGCTTCACCGTTTTACATACTTAACATCCTTCATAACAACATGTTTTGTTGAAAACAACTTTTAGACAACAATGTAAATTAAGCTAAACGGTTCTCATTATAGACGCTTGGAATTTCACAAACCAGTAACAGTTCTACGACCCTTCCAGGGTTGAAATCTGATTTATTATTTAAATTTATGACAACTCTTAAGACTAGATAATAAGAGGGAATTGCCGTGTAAAGCGCCGGTTTTTGCGGTTCGTAATTGATATTTGTAGACAGGGTTTTTAGCGGGCATCAACTTGTCGGCGTTCCTACGGCTTCCGTTAGTAAATCAACATCAAAGGTGATTCATGTTTCCGAGAGACAGCTGATAGCGGACAATTAGAGTCAAAGGTTGGACATTTTGACAGCCAATCCTCTTCCGCGGATATGAGCAAGTGATTTTCGTTCCGTGGAGAGAATTCTGTCCGTCCGAGACACACGTTTTTAACGCGAATCAAGATCGAACGATATTTACTAAAAACTATTTTTCGGTTGTCTGCGTTCACGATGAAGTGTGGCGTGTGCAAGTAAGAAATTGAGGTTAAACCTGACAACGGGCCGTTAACCTATGCTTTCCAAATTAGGAATATATACGAGTATTCGTGTGTTAAAACCAATTTCTGAGTTTAGTTACTACCAAATAAAGAGCATATGTATGTTAAGGTTAAGAAATATTTACATGTGATTATAAGAAAAGTTAATTTCGAATTACTAAATGCGTTTGTGGTTTTGTTGGTAATGATCGATATGTTTGGGTCTACAGTACAGTATTACGCATTCAAGAAATAAAACCTTAACAGTTAGTCTAGTACTGACCGACAGACGTTACTACTACTTACGGCGTTCCGGTTTAAGACTTACAAACTGAAAAACATCCTCCGTTTACTGTTATATCTTTTTGATAAATAAAGTTTATTTCAAAGGGAAGGAAACATACTGTAAACTATAAAAAAAAATAATATAAGATATATAATTGTTAATATAGGCTTACGCATCTTCATTTTTGTTAGGAACGTGTGTTTGTAGTACATTTTTCGACTTTCCTAACATTACAATATTTTCGTTTGTTGACGCGTTTCGGAATGTCTCCATTTTCAAAACTATTCAAAATATTCGAAACTAAAAAAACCTAAGGACGACTATTTAGATTTTTATAATGGAGTCATTCTGAAACACAATAAAAATAAAAAATATTATAATGCTAGGAAAGGGAGAAAAATGTACTCAAATATATATTTATATCATATATGGAATCATCAGATTAAATATTTTAATAAATTTATTTTTACAGTATTTTGCAAACTGAAGATTTTCTCTACGAAGAACATACACAGTCAGGTATCGCGTGAGAAATAGTCATTTTAAAACTCAAACGAAATTGAATGTTAAAAGTGGAAAATTATTATATCTCAAAATCAAAAGCCTCTGAAAATATTTACCTGCTTAAAGTTCTTATATTTAAGGAGGATTTACGACAATCAGTCAATTTGATCTATTTGGCTTTTAAAGGCTACGCAAACGATCTAGATTGGGCTATTCATAACATTAAGGTACGACCACAAACGAACCTGCTTGAGACGAAAGTACGGTTACTTGATTCCGTACCTGAAATAAACTACATCCTATCCGGACGATAGAACGGTTATATACAGTAAGTGTTTTCGTCTTGGAAAAATAACAAATTGTATATGACGCTTTCCTTCGTGGATGTGTACTATAAGGTTTTGACTTCAAGTTATCTGCGAGATGATAAACATCAAAGGGTCAGTTTGTTCCCCACGCTCCAGACACGGCAGACATTAAAGAATATTGGTTGAAATACGTATCACCACGAAAAGATTTTGCCCTTTGGAAGAGCTTAGAAGATCATACGGTGAAGACGACCACAAAACATTTTTTAGCTCTGGAAAAGCTTAGGAGTTCATATAGTAAAGATTAGCCACAAAACAATCTTTTCCTTTGGACGATCGTAGGAGTTCATACGGTAAGATCATAGTAAAGAGGTATTCTAATGAGCTTAAATTGCAATGAATCCAAATTAATGTAATGCATAACTGACAGTGAAAACTGTTTGGAATACTTATAGACATACTGTATATAAAGTATAATCATGTACATCTCGTAGAAACTAATATAACTTCACCAATGCTTCGTTGTAAAATAAAATTAATGAAATTCATTAAACAATTTATTAGTTACTTCATACATCTTCGTAAAATTATAAATAATAATAGGAATAATGCCTGAATTCACTTTACAACTCAAGCCAAACATTAATTCTAAAATCAACTTTTAAATTTTTTTAACGAATTTATTTTACTTTTAATAAACTGTTTCACACATTGTATTGACTACAATTAGGAATCAAAAAAGATCGTAACAATTCAAATTTATATTGTATTTTTAAGTTATACTTTTAAACGTTTTTGATAAAATACTCGAATAAAACTATTACAGATTTCTTCCTAATATTTTATATAACATTACACAATCATAGTAAAATATTAATGATAACGAAGGAGAACTCAGACCGAATTGTGAACAACACGAGTAAATAAATAACGAAAGACAGTTCTAACGCGTTCCTTGCTATCCTAGTGTTAAATTCTCTCGCCTACAAGCTTCATTCATCTCGGAAGGGTTGACTGGTCACTCCCCACCGCCTCCGGGTGTGAACGTGCCTACTGTCCACCTGCTTTCTCATTAATTCTCATTGCATGATTCTAACAATCTTGTGACCATTAAAGATAATTGTCCCATAACAAGCACCATAAATTTAAAAACGATTTTCAACAAGTGTATTATTCTTTATGTAAGGGAAATAATATTTTACACTCGCTTTATCTATCGGCACCGATGTAATGAAATTAATTGGTCTTAACGAACGTGGAACTCGACTATCGTGATCATTCGTGGGACAATTAAAATCAGGTCTTGCTTTGATTGGCAAACGTAATTTAGTTATTAAAAAGGCAATGTGCAATCAAGAGTAGTTTTAATTTAAGCATTACTCTGCTATTCGTTTTGCATATGGAGAAATGTATTAAATCAGAGGAATATTTATGGGTTTATTCATTTTAACTACTCGCGATTCTTTAGTAAAAAAATATGTGTCTCAACATTATTACTAAGGTTATCATAAAAATTCATGTATTTCTTTAAACTTTATTCACACTGACCGCATCCATTTTTAATATTTTCACTACTATAATGTGATAATATGCAACACCTTTAGCATTATCAATGTATTTTAATTTGTGGTATAACAAATACGTTAAAAATGATCAAATATATAGCTTTAACTTCATGACGGCCTTGTTTAATTGATAGATAAATCACAAAAAAGAATTAATGATGAAATGCTTAGAGTTTATACAAATATTCAAATTTATTTAACGATTTGATAATTTGTTGCAGTTCTTTATGCAATGACTAAAACAACAGGACTGGCTTTCACTAAGAATTGCGAGTGTCTAAGTTTATTCTCTTGTAAATTTATTTAAGTGAAACACCCTTCGTTTATATATATATATATATATATATATATATATATATATATATATAGGTTTTACAACCTATTGTATAAAATGTATAAAATACCATTAAATAAATAAAATAGACAAAATGAATTAAACATAATATATCAATTAGCTTCAGTAAACGGTTATTTACGGTTATTCAGTAAACGGTAATTATAACAGACAAATTATAAGTAAAAATGAAACAAAATGGACTAAATTTATTTACACGGGTTATGAAATTAAATCACTTAAAAAGTTGTTTAAAAATACTAATATTAAATTTGCGTTTTATACAAACAATACAATCAATAATCTTATTTTGAATCAAAGTAATTACATTAGTAAATTGGATTTATGTGGGATATATAGTATAAATTGCCAAGATTGCAATAAAAATTATGTAGGTCAAACGAAAAAGAAAATAAAGGATCGCTACAAGGAACATCTCAATGCTTATATAAAACCAGATATATGTAAATCGAATATGGCTACTCATTGTATTACAAATAATCATAGTTTTCCAGACATACAAAATATGAATTTAATCAAACATATTAATAAAGGTTTGAAAATGAAAGTCTGGAAAACCTATATATCTACAAATATAAATTAAATAACATACTCATTAAAGAACAGTCCCAACTTAAATCTAAACACAACACAATATTTCATGTTTTGGATAGAATTTAAGATTTTACTAAACAGATAGTTCATTTAATGTAAAACAAATAGATTAAAGGCATAAAGCTATCATTGGTTTATGTAGGTAGTGCAATCAAATAGAGTAATGTTTGAATAGTTTTATAAATCATGTTAGTAGACTTTGAGAATGCTGGAACTGTACATCGGCGAAAAGCTTCAGCAAAATTGTAAATGTTGAATGAAATACATCTTGATTATGAAAAAAATTTTGAAGTTATTAAATAATTATAATAAATCAAGAAAAAATAATCATCTTTATTATAATATATATATATATATATATATATATATATATATATATATATATATATATATATACGGTGTGTGTGGGAGTGTGGGGTTTTGTCTAGAATAGCCATACCCATTTATCCCATGAAGGTAATTCCTAGTTTAATAGTTTCACCTTAATTTTATTTGATAGATATTCAGCTCCTCCGATTGTTACAATAAAATACCATGTAATTATTGCAAATATCTCCGGAGAACATAATTTATTCGCCAGTAATTCTACAGGCTGCCATTCGAAATTCGACACTAGCCTACTACCCTAGGTGAAAATTCTACTACCCAATGTATGATAAACAAATCAAAAAATCTTTATTGCTAGATTATTTTGTAAATGTTAGAAAATGCTTAGAACAATATAATTTTCGTGGTCAACTAAACAGGAAATACAGAGTACAAATATTCTTATTTATAATGAAGTAAACAACCGACGTGTTATGCTTCAACGAAACTAACAACATCGAGTGAACCTCTGCATCGAGTAAAATACAAAGCTCGCAAGTTAACACCAAATATTGCGAATTATACAAATACCTATAGGAATACAGGCATATTTCATTTTGGCTCTTAACAATGTTTGGGGGAACACGAAATCCCGAATTATATTCCAAAAAATTTACAAAAGCTTCTTAACAACAATTTATAAATCGTTATAAACTTATTAGGAGAATATTTTGGTTTTTAATTTAAGAAAAATACCTCTTTAATAACAATTTAATTAAAGGTCAATGCCAATGTTAATATTATATTTCTATTTTTAAAAAATGCAACCTCTTCACAATTAAATGTTTTAATTAGGTTTATTATTAATTCATATTGAATTTCGTATCTAAATATATCAGTTTAACTTTTTTGATAGTTTTTATAGATATTTTTGTACTGATAAAAATAAATCATTAATTTTAAAAGTTATCATTTTAAGGGTGATTGATTATTATTTTTCAGTTTAGTTGTTAACAATAAATGCTTTAAAACAAATTCAGAGTGACACAATACAAAAATCTTATCACTATTTATATCGTGTCTCATTGATTTCTCTGCCCAATTCAATAATTTGAATATGTCTTTCCAAATACAAAATTTCAAATGAAATCGCAAAAACAACACAATAAAATTTGGTGTAAACAATTGCTTTCGTAAGTAAATATTACTTCTGACGTGCTTTATTTAGAGCAGCCGATATTCAAATTGAGTTTTCCTTCTAAACGCGCTGATGACCTACATATAACTATGATAACAACGCCAGACAGACAACCGTAGAAAATCCCTCCTAGACATTTGGCTAACGAGCGAAGCAAGTGAATGTGTTTTGGAGGTCACGCAGGGCAAAGTTCTGGTGGACCGGGTTAGATCCTGATACTTGTTATTTATTATACCAATCAGGGGAACATAAAACGAATGTGTTGGTTAAATGAGTTTAAAACATACAATGTGTTATATCATTATAGGGGCCCGCTTCGATTTAAAACTTTCCTATGCAAATTATACAGGCCGGCCGAATAATTCATTGTTGAGGATGGGTTTTGTAGACCGTGTTTCCGAGACAATGTGTGTGTGTGTGTGTGTGTGTGTCCGCGCGCGCGCGCGTGTGTGTATGTGTGTGGGGGAATGGGTGGGTGGGTGTGTGTGGTTTGTGTGTGTGTGTGTGTGTATGTAAGTGTGTGTTTGTGTGTGTATGAATATGCTAGTACTTCGAAAGGTTCAACATGAAGTGGATATTAGATCTCCAGATATGTGAGTAATCATGCAGGTGTATGTCTACGCTATATGTTGCCACAACATTTTGGGGGAGTTCCGATAATTCATATCACACTCGTAAACGTTCATTGACAGTGTAGCTTATATACATGTGAACATTTATATAATATACGTTTTCGTACATAAAATGTTTTTCTTTATTTAGAAGTTATGTTTAAACCCTTTTTAAAAAAATATTTTTATAAATTCCTAAATATCATATATTGAAATCCGTTATTTAGTAAGTGAGACTATTAAGTAGTTACGAGTACTGGGTTATAATAGGTTTTATAATTCTACATATCACGCATTCTCTAAAGAACATTAACGTAACAATGCGGTCAATTATGTTAAACATTGCTATGTCTTAGTGTTACCAGTACGTGGAACTAACTCATAGTGTATGATAAATAAAACAAACACCATCCAACTACAATAATATCTGCAATCATATTAAGTATTGGCTATCAAGCTTATAGCAGCCCCTCTGAGGGGTTTCTCAGCATAAGATTTTTGAAAACATATTTGGAATTCAGTTATTTAATGAGAAACATTTTTCGTACATGGGTTCAAAGTTAATTACACCTGTTGAATGTAATTGTTTTGTTTTAAATCAAGCCGTACACAGTTTTAAGCTAAACGTAAACATCTTGTAAGGTCATTACAATAACAAAATAAAAGTGTAGAGATTAGAAAAGAAGTCCACATATTTCTCTACAAACATCTTTGTACGGAAATTTAAGTAACGAGACAGACACACAGACAAGCGCGTGCGCGCACACACACACTCACACACACACGCATATAGATATATACTCACAAATTCACGTTTTCATTATAATAAAGAGCTATTCTGGTTAATACATTAGAATATAGCTACAAAATATCTAGTTGGAACAGCTTTGGCTATAAAATCTAAAGATACGTAAAATAGCCGGTTGACAAGCAAATTGGCAATCTGTCATCGTAGTACACGTTATTGGTATTGGTTTACAGTGAATAAACACAATTTAGGCGATTTTATCATTTTACTCTAAAACTAAAACGAACTGTTTGGATGGAAGGATTGTAACAGTGGTAGGAAATACAATTTCTACACCCAGGCTACACATAGTAGAAGCGATGTTATCCTTTATTGCCATCAAGTACAATAAAACTATAAATGAAAAAAAATGTTAAAGGATTTGTGTGCATTTTAATTTGCAAGGTATAATTTCCCGTTAAAACGAAACCGCGAGCTGGACTCTATCTCGGCGGAGCGCCTTGAGTTATGACCCCACTTTGACCCACGGAAGAGCTCATGTTTTAAAGATAAATGCGGATCTGATAAAATTCCTTGTTCTTTTATTTAAAGTCGGGTCAACTTTGTAACTAATTAATTGCTCAAATCGCTTATCTATAAGAGCGTTTGGATGTTAAAAGAAATGCAGCGTTTTAAAGGTCACTGTTTAAGGAAATAACTTTTGTTTCTGATAAATTACTTTCTCGGTACAAATTATACCAATAAAAAACCTTATTATTTTTATTGCTTTTGCCAAATTATTCCTCTGATAGAAGAACTCATTATCTTTCCGTAAACCGAATGCGAAAATATGTTTGAAGATAACAACAAAATAAATAAATAAAGATAGGCCAGTGTAAGAGGAAAAATCACAAAAAAACCGTTAGAATGAATTAAAGTCAACACACAACAAAATTGGATAATGGAACTGAAGCCAAGTAAAACAATCACAGGAAGAAGTAAAACGAAACAAACAAAAAAACTTCAAAACATAAGCAAAAACAGAATTAAACTGTTGCAAAACCCGAATCAATTCTATCACTCTAGTATTACAGTATCATCAGTTGTAGAGTTAAATATATTTATATATATTATAAATACTTATATTAAAAGTTAAATAAAATTAAATGATGTTTGACTGATCTAAACAGCTTAAATTTCCTACTCAGATTGTAAATCTTGACCATATATAAATGGTAGAGGGCGTCATGGTAGTGCTCTAATTACAAGTAATATAAATATGTAAATACATATATCAGGATAACCATATTAACTGACAAAATAAAAGCGAATTTCCTTGCAATTTTCCATTTTATTTTCTATGTATAGTTTTGGCTTATTATTTTTTTTGTTACTATATATACGCTTTCTTCTTTTGTTGATTGCATTTTCTTGTAGCTTCTTTTCGCTTTCCTTTCTCATTGTCCGTTTGTGAAGCAATGATCGATACCATAAATCAGCTGTATTCATATTGATTAGTGGTTAAATCTTACTACTAGCATTAGTATTCATATCGATGGTTTGCTCTTACTACTAGCACTAGTATTCATATCGATGATTTTCTCTTACTACTAGCATTAGTATTCATATCGATGGTTTGCTCTTACTACTAGCATTAGTATTCATATCCATTGTTAGCTGTTACTACTAGCAGTAGTATTCATATCGATGGTTTGCTCTTACTACTAGCAGTAGTATTCATATCCATGGTTAGCTGTTACTACTAGCATTAGTATTCATATCGATGGTTTGCTCTTACTACTAGCAGTAATATTCATATCCATGGCAAGCTGTTACTACTAGCTTTAGTATTCATACCGATGGTTAGTTCTTACTACTAGCATTAGTATTCATATCCATGGTTAGCTGTTAATACTAGCATTAGTATTCATATCGATAGTTAGTTCTTACTACTAGCATTAGTATTCATATCCATGGTTAGCTGTTACTACTAGCATTAGTATTTATATCCATGGTTAGTTCTTACTACTAGCATTAGTATTCATATCGATTGCTAGTTCTTACTACTAGCATTAGTATTTATATCCATGGTTAGCTGTTACTACTAGTATTAGTATTCATATCGATGGTTAGTTCTTACTACTAGCATTAGTATTCATATCCATGGTTAGCTGTTACTACTAGCATTAGTATTCATATCGATGGTTAGTTCTTACTACTAGCATTAGTATTCATATCCATGGTTAGCTGTTTCTACTAGCAGTAGTATTCATATCGATGGTTAGTTCTTACTACTAGCATTAGTATTCATATCCATGGTTAGCTGTTACTACCAGCATTAGTATTTATATGGATGGTTAGCCCTTACTACTAGCAGTAGTATTCATATCCATGGTTAGCTGTTACTACTAGCAGTAGTATTCATATCGATGGTTTGCTCTTACTACTAGCAGTAGTATTCATATCCATGGTTAGCTGTTACTACTAGCATTAGTATTCATATCGATGGTTTGCTCTTACTACTAGCAGTAGTATTCATATCCATGGTTAGCTGTTACTACTAGCATTAGTATTCATATCGATGGTTTGCTCTTACTACTAGCAGTAGTATTCATATCCATGGCAAGCTGTTACTACTAGCTTTAGTATTCATACCGATGGTTAGTTCTTACTACTAGCATTATGATTCATATCCATGGTTAGCAGTTACTACTAGCATTAGTATTCATATCGATAGTTAGTTCTTACTACTAGCATTAGTATTCATATCCATGGTTAGCTGTTACTACTAGCATTAGTATTTATATCCATGGTTAGTTCTTACTACTAGCATTAGTATTCATATCGATTGCTAGTTCTTACTACTAGCATTAGTATTTATATCCATGGTTAGCTGTTACTACTAGTATTAGTATTCATATCGATGGTTAGTTCTTACTACTAGCATTAGTATTCATATCCATGGTTAGCTGTTACTACTAGCATTAGTATTCATATCGATGGTTAGTTCTTACTACTAGCATTAGTATTCATATCCATGGTTAGCTGTTACTACCAGCATTAGTATTTATATGGATGGTTAGCCCTTACTACTAGCAGTAGTATTCATATCCATGGTTAGCTGTTACTACTAGCAGTAGTATTCATATCGATGGTTTGCTCTTACTACTAGCAGTAGTATTCATATCCATGGTTAGCTGTTACTACTAGCATTAGTATTCATATCGATGGTTTGCTCTTACTACTAGCAGTAGTATTCATATCCATGGTTAGCTGTTACTACTAGCATTAGTATTCATATCGATGGTTTGCTCTTACTACTAGCAGTAGTATTCATATCCATGGCAAGCTGTTACTACTAGCTTTAGTATTCATACCGATGGTTAGTTCTTACTACTAGCATTATGATTCATATCCATGGTTAGCAGTTACTACTAGCATTAGTATTCATATCGATAGTTAGTTCTTACTACTAGCATTAGTATTCATATCCATGGTTAGCTGTTACTACTAGCATTAGTATTTATATCCATGGTTAGTTCTTAATACTAGCATTAGTATTCATATCGATTGCTAGTTCTTACTACTAGCATTAGTATTTATATCCATGGTTAGCTGTTACTACTAGTATTAGTATTCATATCGATGGTTAGTTCTTACTACTAGCATTAGTATTCATATCCATGGTTAGCTGTTACTACTAGCATTAGTATTCATATCGATGGTTAGTTCTTACTACTAGCATTAGTATTCATATCCATGGTTAGCTGTTACTACTAGCAGTAGTATTCATATCGATGGTTTGCTCATACTACTAGCAGTAGTATTCATATCCATGGTTAGCTGTTACTACTAGCATTAGTATTCATATCGATGGTTTGCTCTTACTACTAGCAGTAGTATTCATATCCATGGTTAGCTGTTACTACTAGCATTAGTATTCATATCGATGGTTTGCTCTTACTACTAGCAGTAGTATTCATATCCATGGCAAGCTGTTACTACTAGCTTTAGTATTCATATCCATGGTTAGCTGTTAATACTAGCATTAGTATTCATATCGATAGTTAGTTCTTACTACTAGCATTAGTATTCATATCCATGGTTAGCTGTTACTACTAGCATTAGTATTTATATCCATGGTTAGTTCTTACTACTAGCATTAGTATTCATATCGATTGCTAGTCCTTACTACTAGCATTAGTATTTATATCCATGGTTAGCTGTTACTACTAGTATTAGTATTCATATCGATGGTTAGTTCTTACTACTAGCATTAGTATTCATATCGATGGTTAGTTCTTACTACTAGCATTAGTATTCATATCCATGGTTAGCTGTTACTACCAGCATTAGTATTTATATGGATGGTTAGCCCTTACTACTAGCAGTAGTATTCATATCCATGGTTAGCTGTTACTACTAGCAGTAGTATTCATATCGATGGTTTGCTCTTACTACTAGCAGTAGTATTCATATCCATGGTTAGCTGTTACTACTAGCATTAGTATTCATATCGATGGTTTGCTCTTACTACTAGCAGTAGTATTCATATCCATGGTTAGCTGTTACTACTAGCATTAGTATTCATATCGATGGTTTGCTCTTACTACTAGCAGTAGTATTCATATCCATGGCAAGCTGTTACTACTAGCTTTAGTATTCATACCGATGGTTAGTTCTTACTACTAGCATTAGTATTCATATCCATGGTTAGCTGTTACTACTAGCATTAGTATTCATATCGATAGTTAGTTCTTACTACTAGCATTAGTATTCATATCCATGGTTAGCTGTTACTACTAGCATTAGTATTTATATCCATGGTTAGTTCTTACTACTAGCATTAGTATTCATATCGATTGCTAGTTCTTACTACTAGCATTAGTATTTATATCCATGGTTAGCTGTTACTACTAGCATTAGTATTCATATCGATGGTTAGTTCTTACTACTAGCATTAGTATTCATATCCATGGTTAGCCCTTACTACTAGCATTAGTATTTATATTCATGGTTAGCTGTTACTACTAGCAGTAGTATTCATATCGATGGTTAGTTCTTACTACTAGCATTAGTATTCATATCCATGGTTAGGTGTTACTACCAGCATTAGTGTTTATATGGATGGTTAGCCCTTACTACTAGCAGTAGTATTCATATCGATGGTTAGTTCTTACTACTAGCATTAGTATTCATATCCATGGTTTGCCCTTACTACTAGCATTAGTATTTATATCCATGGTTAGCTGTTACTACTAGCAGTAGTATTCATATCGATGGTTAGTTCTTACTACTAGCATTAGTATTCATATCCATGGTTAGGTGTTACTACCAGCATTAGTATTTATATGGATGGTTAGCCCTTACTACTAGCAGTAGTATTCATATCCATGGTTAGCCCTTACTTCTAGCAGTAGTATTCATATCCATGGTTAGCTGTTACTACTAGCAGTAGTATTCATATCGATGGTTAACTCTTACTACTAGCAGTAGTATTCATATCCATGGTTAGGTCTTACTACTAGCAGTAGTATTCATACCGATTGTTAGTTCTTACTAGTAGCATTAGTATTCATATCGATGGTTAGCTGTTACTACTAGGATTAGTATTCATATCGATGGTTAGTTCTTACTACTAGCATTAGTATTCATATCCATGGTTAGGTCTTACTACTAGCAGTAGTATTCATACCGATGGTTAGTTCTTACTAGTAGCATTAGTATTCATATCGATGGTTAGCTGTTACTACTAGCAGTAGTATTCATATCGATGGTTAGTTCTTACTACTAGCATTAGTATTCATATCCATGGTTAGGTGTTACTACCAGCATTAGTATTTATATGGATGGTTAGCCCTTACTACTAGCAGTAGTATTCATATCCATGGTTAGCCCTTACTTCTAGCAGTAGTATTCATATCCATGGTTAGCTGTTACTACTAGCAGTAGTATTCATATCAATGGTTAACTCTTACTACTAGCAGTAGTATTCATATCGATGGTTAGTTCTTACTACTAGCATTAGTATTCATATCCATGGTTAGGTCTTACTACTAGCAGTAGTATTCATATCCATGGTTAGCTGTTACTACTAGCAGTAGTATTCATATCCATGATTAGGTCTTACTACTAGCAGTAGTATTCATATCGATGATTAGGTCTTACTACTAGCAGTAGTATTCATATCCATGGTTAGCTGTTACTACTAACAGTAGTATTCATATCGATGGTTAGTTCTTACTACTAGCATTAGTATTCATATCGATGGTTAGCTGTTACTACTAGCATTAGTATTCATATCGATGGTTTGCTCTTTCTACTAGCAGTAGTATTAATATCCATGGTTTGCCGTTACTACTAGCAGTAGTATTCATATCCATGGCTAGGTCTTACTACTAGCAGTATCATTCATGTCGATGGTTAGGTCTTACTACTAGCAGTACTATTCATATCGATGGTTAGCTCTTACTACTAGCAGTAGGATACATGTAGATGGTTAGCTCTTACCACTAGCAGTACTATTCATATCGATGGTTAGCTCTTACCACTAGCAGTACTATTCATATCGATGGTTAGCTCTTACCACTAGCAGTACTATTTATATCGATGGTTAGCTCTTACCACTAGCAGTACTATTCATATCGATGGTTAGCTCTTACCACTAGCAGTACTATTCATATCGATGGTTAGCTCTTACCACTAGCAGTAGTATTTATATCGATGGTTAGCTCTTAACACTAGCAGTACTATTCATATCGATGGTTACCTCTTACCACTAGCAGTAGTTTTCATACCGATGGTTAGCTTTTACCACTAGCAGTACTATTCATATCGATGGTTAGCTCTTACCACTAGCAGTACTATTCATATCGATGGTTAGCTCTTACCACTAGCAGTACTATTCTTATCGATGGTTTGCTCTTACCACTAGCAGTAGTATTCATACCGATGGTTAGCTCTTACCACTAGCAGTACTATTCATTGATGGTTAGCTCTTACCACTAGCAGTACTATCATATCGATGGTTAGCTCTTACCACTAGCAGTAGGCTACTATTCGTATCGATGGTTAGCTCTTACCACTAGCAGTAGTATTCATACCGATGGTTAGCCCTTACTACTAGCATTAGTATTCATATCCATGATTAGCCCTTACTTCTAGCAGTAGTATTCATATCGGTGGTTAGCCCTTACCTCTAGAAGTAGTATTCATACCGATGGTTAGCTCTTACCACTAGCAGTACTATTCATCGATGGTTAGCTGTTACCACTAGCAGTACTATCATATCGATGGTTAGCTCTTACCACCAGCAGTAGGCTACTATTCATATCGATGGTTAGCTCTTACCACTAGCAGTAGTATTCATACCGATGGTTAGCCCTTACTACTAGCATTAGTATTCATATCCATGGTTAGCCCTTACTTCTAGCAGTAGTATTCATATCGATGTTTAGCCCTTACTTCTAGCAGTAGTATTCATACCGATGGTTAGGTCTTACTACTAGCAGTAGCATTCATGTCGATGGTTAGGTCTTACTACTAGCAGTAGCATTCATACCGATGGTTAGCTCTTACTACTAGCAGTAGTATTCATATACATGGTTAGCTCTTACTACTATCAGTAGTATCCAGTAGTAATCAGGCATTGGCAAATATCCAGGTCACAATGGCCCTACATCAATACATATGCCAATCAGCCCTACAGAACTACTCGCATCCACTGTTACCGCAGCAAATGTGATAAGCTATAAGAAATTCCTAACCACAAACACATAATACAAATTTCAAAAACTCCAACACATTTGACCCTTCAACGCAGTTACAACGACTTGTTGAGATGCAACCTACTCACGCTAATAGTATTTTTCATGTTTCTAAAATTCTTTTGCAGGTCTTGTAACTGCTTTTAAAATTTTAAAGGGTTTTACTATTCATGCCTTTTCCTCAATAGGCCTATTTATTATTATAAAGGTTTTTAAGACAACAGTTTTGTTATTAATTTTAGCGTGAAATAATAAAAAAATGGAGCATTTCTGTGACACCTTAATGAAAGATTCATAACTGAAGGATAAACTTTTATCTGATAACTTAGATGTTGTCCAAAGTGTAAGCTCAAAGACAGGCATTGGGGAATATGTGGTGCCGACATTAGAAATGCTAGGTAAAATATAAAATCTATATAATAATATAGGTCCTTCCTCATTTGTGGGTTAGGGTTATATAGCTTTCTAATGACGTTTGACATTTTAAATTATTCCGTTGATCTACCGTGAGTAAATTTTCACTTTTAGTGTGAGTCGAATTCGTTCTAATTTCTTCAGGTATTTTTGTTTGCCAATGCTGCAATATTTATTAAAAATACTGCCACCCCATATTCTGCATCTAGATTTATAAAGCAAAACTCTAACTTTTATCACGTTAACAATCTGTTCATATGCTTCATGGTTTCAAAAGCAGCACGTACAATTTCATCTAATTATAACATTATAAACGCCATCTAAACAACGATAAAATCAAATTCATTATTCAAAGTCTAACCTAAATACCTGCACGGAAAATCGGCGGTTCATAAGCGCAGCCGATACCTGTCGATGACTTAACCGTTCAATTGAAAGCCACAATGATTTATAACCACCTAAATCGGTGTGATATTTCCATATTGCATTTGATTTGTGTTGCACGCTACTTCGCACGATCTAACCAGTAATACACGATTACGTACCATATGCAGAGTCTTGTTAAAGTGTGACAAATGAATTATTATGTGTTTTTTACAGTAATGAAAACACAGTTTCATTCCCCGTCGGACAATCTCAGATGCTGAAGCTTGACCAGTGTTCTTTAAGTTGACTTTAATGTTTATAGATCACGTTTCCTTACATGAGCATGAAGGTGAATTAAAACAATTTACCTGGATTTATTATTTTAACGCCTTCTTTCTTACCCTCATTAAAATCTCTTTAAGTGATAGTTTACATTCTATATTGCAACATGTGAAGCAATAAGTAAGATATAACATGTAAAGTGGTTGTAAATGGAGATCACACATTCGTTTCATGGCGTTGAATGCTTTAATTTTTTATGTGATTTAATTATTATAATCTAAGAGTACATCATTGGACGACTTACACATAGGGCAATCTAGCTCTTTAAACTGGTTTTTAAGAAACATAAAAGTAAACTAGTGCAGAAAATGGAATAAATATAATACTCATTAAAGGCAAAAGTTCTGGTAAAAGTGGTTATTTGTTAGACTTAGATTTTAGGAAATATCTAATATAGTTTTTAAAAACTAAATTATGGAAGAAATATATTACAAGATAAAGTAATTTAAGAAGGCGGTTTTCATTTTAAAACTTAGAAACTTATTTAATTAATATAAAATCTAATCCAATTAGAGCAGCGGATTGTAAATTAAGATATAAACCAGAATAATCGTTACAACACAATACAAAACAATCAGTTATAATATAACGATTTATGCAAATCTTATCTGTACTAATAAAGTAAATAAAAATTAAAGTTTAAAGTTATAACTTTATGTGAGTGTTTATGTAAGGTACGTATAATCATTTGAAATGTTTCTAATGCCCAAAATATTTTTTTCCACTACGTAGTAAAGGAAAAACCTTTAATGCCATTTCCTTGAAGGAAAACACAATTTCAACCAAATAAAATGAAAGGTTCAGTTATTTGCAAAGAAATAAGACTATTAATGCACTTTAAGATGTTATCTCCCTTATTTCTAAGCTTTCTAATATTCTGTTTTAATAAAAAAAAAGTGTGGGCCTATAGAACTATATATATGGGAAATAGAAAGTGACGTCATCACCTTGTACTTTACAGGGACGTGTGTAACAACTTTGGAAATCTGTGAATTTCCAAGTAAGCTTCGAACGTATAACTAAATGACCGGTGTAAAATATTTCAGCTATATTTCAAGGTATTTACCCCAAACAAATAAACGCACCATGTGAGCGGGTGTTGTTATTATTTTCAAAATAATTGATCCGGATTCGACTCCAGGTCGTCCCAGATATTTTTTCATTGCGCAATCCTATCAGTATTTTAAGTCACGATCTTCGATGTACTTTACGAAATAAATTAAGCCGACACAATACAGAGCGTTTACAAATAACCTTTGAGCCCTTAACATTGTGTGTAAATTCAGCAACATTAAAAACCGTTCACAAATTACACTAAATTGCTCCGATCCCGTGCGGTCTCTCCATAACGCTTCAACGCTTAGATTGTGGTGCAAGCCATATCACCCACACGCACATTGGTGAGTAGTGTTCCCAAGGCATAGTTTCGTGTACGGAATCATTACCTCAGCATTGTGCAGACTGTGTTCGTGGACAGGGAAGTTTTATGACGTCACTAGAGTGTTTAGCTCCATAAGCTGAAGAACTGGACTGGAATCCAGTCGAATCCAGTGGAATCCACCGAAAGCCTATGGATATATAGAGAATCTCTCTCTCTCTCTCTCTCTCTCTCTCTCTATATATATATATATATATATATATATATATATACATATATATAGATATATATATATATATATATATATATAGATATATATATCCACGAATTTATTACAGCATTATTGGATGTTTGGCCATGAATCGTTTCATTCTATATGTACCTCTCCTGTTCATAAACTTAATTGTACAAACGTATTTTTCTTTTAAGAAATTTCTGATTTCATAGCTAAATAAGCTTATATAAATATTACATTGTCTACCTCAAAATTTAAAAAAATAAATAAATTGGATCAAGTTAAAATCTCAAACTGTATTTTAACGACTAACACTGTATTAATTTTGTTTCAAGGATGGAATTAGACGCAAACAAATTTAATAAATTTGAAATACGTTGACTTTAATTTCCATTCATTTTGGTTTTTAGTCAAATTCAGCAACTTCCAGTAATTTAACATGTTTTACTCATTGCGGTTTGACCACAAAGCAAGGGTGCCTGAACTTTGCAGCACTTCACCCCTTTTCATAAATAATAACACTGGTTTAAAATTCGGTCGTCCGGTCTACCAGCAGCCATATTAGGGCTTCTTGTCCTTTATATGCTTAACGACAGCGACAGGGAGAAGGTAGGATTGTCTTAAGCCTTGTCGCATGACGTCATTCGTGCTTTACTTGAAGATTTGTCCTACGACAAAGTCAGTTGTGTTTATCTCTTTGTCAAGCCAACAACTCAATGTCACGTCCCAGACTATTCATAACTGTGATTACCTGAGAGTTGTTTACAATATTAAGATATTAAGATATATTACCAGATATTTCGCCCCTGGCTGTGATGTAGCCCTTCGTGTTACTCTATAAATTTCAAATTTCACCTTAAATAAATGTTTTTATCTACGCACGTTTTACATCAATTATTAAGATACGTTTGTCAATTCCCGACTTGGGATAATAAATAGGTGGTATTTATGACAGATATTTCACCCGTTATTATACGAAAAAACAGTTTTCCAATGAAGACAGTTCCAACCGGATATATAGAGGATAAGAAATTCACAATTAGAAAAATATGCTTTTTCTGGAAGGAAATGTGAAAAAATCGGTAAGTCAAGTGGTTAAAGAAAGTAAAATCTGAGAAAAATATTGAACACTTGATACTACGGGAATTGAATGAAAACAGCGCTACGATAAATACCTAAAGGTACATGATACATATAATATGATAAATGCTACTTTTGATGCGAATTCAAATCATGTTTTTCGATATATTTGATGTAGTAAGCTTCAAAATTTTCATAATATCGGAGAATCAGAAAAAACATTTTAAATACAATATTTAGAATATTAAATTTAAAAAATAAATTATAATCATAATACATACTACTACATACCTGAATATTGCGTTTCAGCAGCAATTTCAATCCATAATTTATTTTATATCCATAATTTAATAATTTGCAATTATAACTTATTAGTGGTGTGCATCATGTAGTGTTGAGCATCTCGTCCCCACAGAGCTATCCTTTCTTGGACAAGATGGATAAGTTTCTCGCTATCCATGATGCTCGTCGCACAACTGAATACGAAAAGATGCGTTGTTGCGCGACGTCGTGCAAAAAGACAGTCCTAAAGGACGCGGCTTTACTTCTCCACGTGTAGATAGGTCAGTGCCTGGCGTGAGTTGCCGCGAACGAGAACATGTGACCTCGCAGCAACTTGTCGCATCTTTTATGCATCTAAAGGACGAGAAGCCTCAGGTGGACTATTTTCCTTTACATATAGGAGACACTGGTTACAGCTTAGTCGAGCCATACGGAATTAAAAGACTACTCTATGGTTGAAACGCCAATTATTACCGTATGTTTGACATTTGGTGGTCATTTTCACAATGAATTGCAAGTGAGCTAAAACAACACACAACCACTTTAAACTTTACTGGAGATTGCGAATCCAGGATAGTTAGGTTATAATTAGTGTGCAATCCACTTGACCACGAAGGCACCTGAATGTAAATTAATGTTTTTAAATTTTTATAAAATTATAACTCCTAAAGGACCAGTCATTCTCTTAGACTCGAATATTTTGGTATCTTAAATTCCAAAACTATTGTTGCGAAGTAAGAGTAAGACTGGTAGATGAATATATTTTTGTAATTTATGATTTAATTTTTTTGCAGGGTATATTATTTCTGTATTTTGTGTTAACTTTAAGATCAAAAATTACTTTTTTGTTTTGGAAGATTGTAACACTCATAAAAATAAGGTGTTACATATAAATTCATTTATATATTTAATTTTTATTTAATAATTATATCGTCCCAATATAAAATAAAATGTTTGTTTTATTGGTGCACATTGTGAAGTTAGCGTAGGTGGTAAGCGGTCCTACAGGCGAAATTGAAAAATATCGTACGAGTTAGTAACTTAGGGTAATAAGCGCCTCACGCCATGTGACGTAAGCATGAGGCGATACTTCTGAACCAATCAGAATATTCATATATATAAATAAGGGTGGGAGTTTGTTTGAAAATTTCAGTTAGCGCGTCCTTGCAACGACCCCACTTCTCAAAAAGTCTTAGAACGAGATAGACGTGATGGCATTTTCGGACATAACCTAGAAATTTGTAAGCTTCCAGTATTCAAAATTTAAGATGTCAAGGCAGATACCAAATTTTATTAACGCAACTAATGAAGAAGTCAAAAGCGATTATTTATGTGTTCCAAATAAGTAAAAGTTTATATCATTTTTGTTTAAGAGCGCTGATTCCAAAAGCGATGTGCAGTGATTAGTGTACAAAATCGATGTGCAATGTTTTGATATGTGTTAAAGTAATGACAAGTACTTGTATGTAAAGTGACAAGTAATGTGCACAACCAGGTACGTTTTAGATAATAATAAAGAAAATGAGTTTTAATGTTAATTAACTTGAATTTTAAATGATAAACGATTAACACATGAACGGTGGAAATTGTCCTTTGAATTTTGATTTCTAAAATTAAATTGGTAAACTTAAGCTGCTACCTTCTCGATATATATAAATTTGAAAAGTTAATAAGTAATTAAAATGTATGGAATAGTTAGCAGTAATTAAAAGTCAATTACTCGACACATTGGTGTCATTTGTTCTTTTGTAATTTATCATTGATTAATAAATTGTTTAACTTTGTATTTTAAAACTTTAAATTATCATTTCAAATAACCTAGTTCTACTTTCAAGATAAGAAGACTGTCATAGACAGACAGTATCTGCCTGAGCTATGACGTTAGAACTAGAGCCCTAGGTAAGTCAGGTTAATTAATTTTTTGTTTAGTAATTAACACACATTTTTAATAAAGATAAAAACTTACCCCAGGAAAAAGGGCTACCCGTTACAAGATCTTAGTTCTTCTAATATAGTCCCATTGAATTTTTTTTCATAGCTATTTCTATATCTAATAAAACCCAAGCCATAAAATTTTAACCTAATTTACAGTAATTTTTTAAACTCTCAGTTTCATTTGACAATTTACAAGTGTGTGTGTGTGTGTGTGTGTGTGTGTGTGTGTATGTGTGTGTGTGTGTGTGTGTGTGTGTGTGTGTGTGTGTGTGTGTGTGTGTTTATGTGTGTTTGTGTGTGTGTGTGTGTGTGTGTGTGTGTGTGTGTGTGTATGTGTGTGTGTGTGTGTGTGTGTGTGTGTGTGTGTGTGTGTGTGTTTGTGTGTGTGTGTGTGTGTGTGTGTGTGTGTGTGCGTGCGTGTGTGCGTATGTGTGTGTGTGTGTGTGTGTGTTTTTTGTTTGTGTGTGTTTGTGTGACGAAAGTTATATTGTATTTATCAAATTCGTTGACTATGATCCTTAATTTCAAGTTTATTATACTATATTTCTATTTTAGTTACATATTATTTTTCTATTCTAAGTTAACATTTATTTTTGTATTTTTATCTGTTTACTATCAGGTAAGAAAGGCTGGAGGATTTAGAGACGTAAAAATATGAGTAATTCCTAACTTCTAAAATCTATCATTAAGAGTAATAATAGTAAAATCATGAAATATTTACCAATAAAATAATGTCTAAATATAAAATCGCCAGTATTTGTGCTTAAAACTCACTAGAGTGTGTATTCTATAAGAAGGTTAATACATTTTTTCGAAATATCCCTACAGGTTTTTTTTTCTAATACGATATTTTCAGCTTTACAAAAAAAGCTCATAATTCGAGTATAATCTATTACTTGTCACACATTCACCTTTGATATACTTTACTTGTCTATATTGTTGTAACAGATCAAGTTTGTCAACAGTTTACAGTTTGTAACACTCTTAAAAATAAGGTGTTACATATAAATTCATTTATATATTTGATTTTTATTTAATAATTATATCGTTCCATTATAAAAGAAAATTTTTGTTTCATGGATGCACATTGTGAAGCTAGCATAGATAGTAGCGCCCCTAGCGGGTAAAAATTTAAAATATCGTACGAGTTGGTAGCTTAAGTAAAAAAAACTGACACCACCCGATGTGACGTAAGCATGGTCTGATATCGCCAGATCCAATGCACCAATCGAAAAATTCGAAATAATAATCAGGGGTGGGAAGTTCCGTTGGCGTGTCCTTGCAACGACCCAACTTGTCCAGAGGTTCTTGAACAGAACAGACGTGATGGCATTTTCGGACGTAACCTAGAAATTTATAAGCTTCCAGTACTCAAAATTTAAGATGTCAAGGCCGGTACAAAATTTTATTAACGCAACTAAAGAAGAAGTCAGTAGCGATTATTTATGTATTTCAAATGATTAAAAGTTAATATCATTTTTGATTAAGTGCGCTGATTTGCAAGATCGATGTGCAGTGATTAGTGATTCCAAAAGCCATGGGCAATGTTTAATATGTTTTAAAGTGTTTTATAAGTAATGTGCACAATCAGGTACGTTTTAGATAATAATTAAGAAAATGTATTTTAATGTTAATTAAGTTGAAGAATTATTAATTGATAAACGGTTAGCACATGAACGGTAGAAATTGTCCCTCGAATATTCATTTCTAAAAATTTAATTGGAAATCTTAAGTTACTATCTTCTCGATATATATAAATGTTAAAGGTTAATAAGTAACTAAAATGTATGGAATAACTAGCAGTAATTAAAAGTAAATTACTCGACACATTGCTGTCTTTTGTTCTTTTGTAATTTGTCACTGATTAATAAATTGTATGACTTTGTATTTTAAAAATTTAAATTCTTATTTCACAAGTAAACTAGAACGTAACAAACTTTCAATTTTCATTTCAAGTAACCTAGTTTTATCTTCCGAAGCTATCAGAAGATCGTTTACAGAAAGACATTATTATGCCTGGCTGAAAACGGAAAACTAGGAGCCCCTGGTAAGTAACGTTAATTAATTTGTTAATTAGTAATTAACACATATTTTTAATAAAGCCCTGATAAATACTTACCCCAGGAAAAAGGCTCAACTGTTACATCTGCGCGACTCTGCTAATTGTTTCATGGTAAAATACGAGTTCAACTGTTACAAGTTAACAGCCAGATATTTGTCTTATGTTCTCGTAATGTATGCTACGCAATACCTGAAAAAATGTAACATAAAAATTAACTTTACACCTTTAAGACACAATAAAATTTATATTAATTTTTTAAGCACTACGATACACAAAGCGTTTTCCTGCAAGTAAGGAGGACAGAAGTTATGGGGTCTATTATTATCTGGGTTGCATATATATAGTAAAATTACTAGGTACTGACAAGAATTATCCTTCGATATGTCACCATCTCTACTGTGACGCTGTTATAAAACGTCTTAGAATACTATCAAACACTATTATTGCTAGGATTGTGGATTATTGTTAGCGACGTTTACAACTTACAATATCTTGTCTTAAAGACAATTGGAAATAGTATTAATAAACAACACACACAAGTAACAAAAGACCATATAAACAAACATATGCTTGTCTAACTCAAAACTAACATTATATAAAATGTAACATAAAAATGCTTTCTAATAATCTAATCGATCCAGTTTGTGAAACATTTGACATAATTACATCCAATCAACATCCTGGGCTTAGACAAACGCAATGTGGGCGCCTAAGTATAGGCCTATATATGTTTTCTTGTATAATAATAAAAAACCACTGTAGACCTAATTATTAAAATAAAAAAAACTATTTATTAATTCTTAGTCAAAAATTTTCGTAAAGCTTAGAATAAAAATTAATAAATAATTCTTGTATTTTAATAGCCTCAGTTACACACACACACACACACACACACACACACACACACACACACACACACACACACACACACACACACACACACACACACACACACACACACACACACACACACACACACACACACACACACACACACACACACACACACACACACACACACACACACATAAATATATATTAAAACAACATAGGGTATTCAAATACAAAAATATTTATTAATTTATATCCAAACCTTTTCGTTGGTAAACAGTACCAACATCATCAGGAATGAATCATTCTACTGTTTACCATCGAAAAGCTTTGGATATAAATTAATAAATATTCTTGTATTTGAATAACCTATGTTGTTTTAAATTATTAAAAGAGAAAACTTATTATATATATATATCTATATATATATATATATATATATATATATATATATATATATATATATATAAATATATAAGAAACACTTAAAATAGAGATACATATATGCACGCGTACACACAAATACAAAATATATAAAGTAGAAAAAAGTTGCTTATTTTTCAATTGAATTTTCTCTAAAAATTGACAGTATAAAATTGTAAACCGCATTTGAGAGTAGAAATCGACGAGATTGTTATTTCTTCAAAAACTAGTAAGACATTAGATATTAGGTATTTGAGCAAATGCTTTTTTAATTATGAATTTATAATTTTTTTTGCAAAACAAATACTTGACAAAATCAATTAACTTTAGCAGTCTAATGGAACTAGTTGGAACGACAAATGATTGTCCATCCTTGTAAGTCAATGACCTAAACATAGCTTACACCACTCCAGGAGGGTGATTATTTATAAATCGCGAAATATTGTAAATAAGCTACATTGTTGAGTTTTCAGTTACATTCGTTTGCTTGTATCCAATTCAATGCTATGTAGACTATCAATAAAAGCAAACACGAGCCCAATCTTAGGATTTGCAGATAAGGTAAGTAATATGAACGAGTGGCTCGTTTGATCAGATACAAAACGTTATATTAATTCAAACTTGCAATACACGTGTTAATAAATTTACAGATATCATCAAGACTGTAGATCAAACATTGAAGCTATTCGTATTATCTCCATTGCTATCCTACCCGTTTAAAGTGACACCGTCATTAGTTGTACGGACCAAGAAATGCGAATAATGTATTGTAATTTCACAATCGCTGCGACGTTTTTATTTTTTTATTACAATTAATTCAGGGTCATTTAATCATACCCTTATTATTCAGAGTACTGTTATCATTGAATTTATTACTCAAACCGAACTGAAATCTTGTTCTACTTCGTACTTTTACAAGTATTTTTCCTTAAAGCCTCCCATTAACGTTTCTGAAGTATTATATTTAAAATATGTTTGACACATTCACTTTTCGATAATAATAAGAAATATGTTATTAATATTTAAAATATAAATTCCCGTAATAAAAACACCAACAAATATTTAAAGTAAAGTTATGGAAAAGGGGGCACTATGTTAAGTTTACTCTGTTTTATTGCCTTACTCTTGTAATAATCTTTATATGTTTAAATGCAATACACATACACACACATACACACACACACACAAACACACACACACACACATACATATATATATATATATATATATATATATATATATATATATATATAACCAAGAAAAACAATTTCATCAAAAAATTACAATATATATATATATATATATATTTATATAAGGAATACAAGAAAACAGTGTTGCAAAATCTAGAAATTAATATACACATATATATATATATATATGTATATATATATATATATATATATATATATATATATATATATATATATATATATAAATATATATATATAAATATATATATATATATATATATATATATATATATATATCACTTTCACTATATGAACTTTAACAAGACTCTTACTTGGTGTTTATGCTAGTTAACTTTCAAAGATTGATAGTATCTCCATTATCGAACATCATACAATTGATAAAATAATCAACATCATTCCTGTAACATTTGTACCGGAATAAAGAGTTTCCATTTATATATATATATATATATATATATATATATATATATATATATAAAGAACTAAGTCAAAATACAAATACAAGAATTATAATTGAATTTACAAGAATTGTAAATTCAATTATAATTCGTGTATTTGTATTTTGACTTAGTTCTTTATTAATACACAAGAATACATATTGCATATATATATATATATATATATATATTTATATTAATTTTTTAGTATAAAATAAAAAGTAACTAAAATAAAATTTTTCTTTCTAGATCTCAGTAGGAATTTACTTTAAAAACTTTTTTTTTTATTACTTGTTTTTCTTACAAAGTATTGTAGACGTTTCGACTTCCTTTAAAGATTTAAAAATGTTTCTGCTACATTACACGTACACGTATAAAAGGACAGAAAAGGACAACTAATATTTAAATAATTATAATATGCTGAACATGTTATTTTCCGATCTTAGCGTCAACTAAAAGCTCTACATAAGGATATCGACCTTACTATAGTACATATACAATATCAAGAGCACATTGCTAAAATATATTACAATATAAATATTGGAAATAACCCCAATAACAGAAAAATTTTAAAAAACCGATAACACAATTTACTTAAAAATAAACCCTTAAGTACATTTAGATTACCATACCATCATCATCAGAGGGTCTTATTACAAAAAACAATTAGTTACAAATTAGACTATCAAACTATGTTAAATCGTAGATAACTTGTATCATTAGTGATTTTTGATTTTTTGTGTGTGGTGTTTTCAATATTTTTACGGTCTGATATAGCTACAATAAAAAGAACAAACATGTAATTATGTTAAAAATATTTAAAATTTTACTTTTTGTATTTTCTATAAACAAAAATGTATAAAATGTGAAGAATTTTTATTGAGAACATTAACAACATGTCATGCGATTTAATGTTCAATGTTTTTACTACAGATAATATTTTATTCTGTTTTATTTGTCTTCAATGAAATGTTTCTGTTACAAATACACTCAATTTCTTAAAAGCAATCTCAAACCATAACCTCTGACCATAAAGTTCCGGGAATTCCTCTCACACAGGAAAAGGTATATTTACCTTTAGGGCACGTTTCCGCGGAAGATCGTGTAATTGCAATTCCAGCGCCAGGAATTGGGGTGAGTTTATCTGGCATCGGTACATAGACTGGACCGGCATCCCAGTTCTCACGCCGTTGCCCGAGGCACCGAAGCTCACCAACACATTATTCATATGAGAATAACTATGGTAATCTTATTGTAGGTTCGTTTCTCGGTGAGCTACGGATATAAATGGAGCTGGTCTCTAGTTTGCATAGTCGTGGATAGTAAATGGGTATTCAGGTGTGAAATTTCTAATCATGAATAATTCTAGACGTGTCTATAACTTAATAGATAACCTTTGTCAATGGTTTTGTTTCTATCGACAGGAAGCAGAACTTTGCTATTGGTTTTTCGAAGTAGGATCCATCCATGTTTTGTTTTTCAGTAGCAGAACACCCATCGTTAGTACGGGATTGAGGTATATTTGTATTCATTTAATTTGTATTGGTGTTTGGAATGAATTTAATTTACTGAAATTAAATCCCAATAAATATATCAAACTATAACTTATAAACACTAACGCTTATTGTCTTTATAAACCATGAGAATTAAAAGCTTCTGCTTGTAACATGACATTTGTAAAGTATAACTGACATTGAAAGATGAATAACAACAAACATTTACCATCGTTTGTTTAATTTAGTTTAAAGGTGACTTTTACATGTGACTACAAACACATTCACTATCAGCTGATCAAGCCAAGTATAAGGACCTATAATGTAATTTAGATAATTGAGTGTTAAGGGAGTTTTCAAAGCAAGTGGGACAGTGTAGTGATAGAATTTCTAAATAAAAGTAAACTTATGTATTAACCAGGGCCTCTAAAAATGCCCATGTAAAATTTCAGCTCAATGGGCGCAGTAGTTTTTAAGTGATTGAGTAAAGCATACAAACACACATATACACAATACGAAATATGCATTTACAGCCAAGATGGTGTTCTACATGGCAAAAACATATATTTAGTGAAACGTCTGTCCTTATTTTAAATCATAGTAAGTGCTACTGAACTCCAGTTTTTATAAATTGCTAAATACACGTTACCATTTCTAAATATTGTTAGATGATTTTGTAAAATTAAAAAATTACTGAGGTAGCTTAGAAATAGCTGAATACATTTAAAAAAATTATATCACATATTAGTTGATCCCATCTTCACGTGAGCTACTAGATTTTAACTTAAAACGCTTGTAAATATTTTTCTATGGTTTACGGTCTGAGTTGACAATGAAACACATCTTCCGAAACGGCGTTCTTAAATATTATAAAAATTGCTACTATACACAAGTGTAACATATATACAAGTGTTTTTAGTGTTACAATAGAAGTATTGGAAACAACCCCAATACCACAAAAATAATCAAAAAGAACCTTGTCTACAAGTTCGGTTTAGTTTGTATATTATTGTTTTCTAGATTGTAATAAAATCCTCTGATGGTGATAATATGCTTTCGAAATATAAATAAGGGTTTAATCTTAGGTATCTTGTATTATCAGTTATTTTTGTGGTATTGGGGTTGTTTTTAATATGTTTGGTATAATATATTGTACCATTGTGCTTTTGATATGGTATGCAATTTAGCGCAAGGGTTCTCAAACTGTGGTTCGCGTACCCCTTGGGGGTACGCGAGCAGGTTATGAATAATTAACCTTTTTTATTTCTTTCTGTTTCGTAATCGCTCAAGGTTAAAATTTATTAATGGAATCTAATTAAATAATTCTTTGGTCGTGTTACATTTAACCAATACATGCAATAGGTTTATCACACTAATTCGTAGAGGTTTTCAAAAATATTTCCAAATATATTGTGTTTTTGAGGTAAAATGTGTTTTATTTTAACAGCCCTCTCCAAACAACAAGAGGGTACGCGTCACTTTAATTTTTGTTTTAAGGGGTACATTATTTGAAAAAGATTGAGAACCCTTGCTTTATTGTATTGGTTCAAAAACTTAGCTATTGGAAATAAACGGGATTTTTAATAACTCAGAACGATACGATTTTATATTAATGCGATATTTAAATACAATGACTAATCGGTCTTGCCACGTAGTTGTCATCTAGAAGAGGGTGTTCAACATTATTGCTATCCCCACAAAACTTAGAGTCTTTCAGTAACATAAAAAGTTTTTAATAACGTGCTGCCTTATTACAAATGTATTGTCTATTTTTGGAATATTATATATTAACACTGAGTACAATAATCTTTTGCCTTTCTTAGCGATTCGCTCCTTTGGTGTTGACGCGTTTCGGGTTCCCACCATCTATTAAAATTGTCAGCTATGTAGATCTATACTTCTATAACTACGAAAGATAGACATAGGGCTTCTGAACTGAACATAACTAAATCTTGCTTCCAAAAAACCGTGAAATATTAATCAACTACAGCACTTCCCTCGCTTAAGGTCAATACCTCTTAAGCGGGTCTGTACCCACTGTTACAGAGACGTAGCCAGGATTATTTCCTAGGGGAGATGACAGTTAAGGGCGGGGATGGCGTTTTGATAATCCAAGAGTCTATATGATTGTACAGGTTTCAAGATGAAATCAGAATTGAGAATTGGGGGTGATTTTAGTCACGACGACTCAAAAAGAAGGTTGTCTTTGCATATCTTTCTTTTTACTTTAGAACTATTATATTAG
>JBAIZL010000005.1:244550822-244690822 GCA_036971475.1 Prosapia bicincta | reverse complement strand
ATTATAATGTAATTTTTGACATAACCTATTTGGTTCCTGATGGCCGATCGTTATTTGTCGGTCGAGGGCGGAGAGGGGGCGGAGCTTACCTCACGCCTATATATAGCGACCGCGGAGAACGATTGGTATCATTCTAGTTTGTAACTTCTTGTGTGCTAGATTGTGTTTTGTAACAAGACTCTCTGATGATGATGACATGGTCATCGAAATGTACATAAGGGTTTAATCTTAAGTAACTTGTCTTATTTGTTATTTTTTGATTATTTTTGTGGTATTGGGGTTCTTTTCAATATTTTTATTGTAAAAATATATACTCAAACGTGTACAAATATTTCCAATTAAAGTTAAAATAGGTATATAGAAAATTTCAAAACAATTTATTTACTATCATTTTCATTTATTTGTCTTACCTCCCTTAAAATAAATGACTACAAATGGTTAGTTTATAATGAATAAAAAAACTACAGTTAATTTTAACGAATAATAACCTCATCCGCTTTTAAGGTCTCGATGAAACACCTTTTTAAAACTCGGAAAGTCGTTCTTTATTACATTTACACATTTTCCCGTATTGATATTAATAGATATACAATAGAATAGATAAATTTTAGAAAAAAGTACACAAAACAGAATTGAATATAATAAAATAATTCAAATCAAATCCATAATATATTATAAAATTTAAAAGATTAACATGTTTTAAATACCGAACGCTAATTAAATCCAAGGACAGTGCAGCAGTACTATTGACACGTTAACACTACTAAGATAGAACGCGTAAACTTGGAATCAATACCTTCTTTTAAACTGTAGATATTCAGTCGCCTTAAAAGTGGAGTTATAAACAACTTCGAGAGCCGGTTTATTATTGTTTATAATTACTGTTTTACAAAATTACTGTTTATAATTATTCCTTATGAAAGGTCAACATATTATTTTAAATAAACAACATTTGAAATAATATTTTTTACGACGTTGATTTTTAGTGGAATATATTTATTCTATAATGTGTAGACAATTTGAAAGTAAATACTTTGAGAATGACAAAAATATATGTTGAAAACCAAATGGTAACTAAATAATAAACGTAATACAGACAAACGATAAATAAAGATTAAATAAAGATAAATTTAATATTCTAAGCTGGAATTACAAGCGGTTTCAAAACGTATCATTATTTGCGCACGATTTTTGTTTTTATTCACTTTCGAGAAATATAACTTTATATTTAAACAGTATGAATTTCAAGCAGGACAATTAGGAAATACAGGTGTCTCTGTGCTGAAATAGGTAGAGCACCTAACTAGAAGAATAAGGCTTATGGATTCAATTCCCAGAATTACTTAAAAATTTATGTTTGAGTTTTCAACCCTTAGGCTAACCAACTCGGCCTCAATAAATGAATGCTTAGGGTCAAACCGAGGGGATAATGAACGGTCGAAGCTTACCTAGACAGCCAAATAACCTAGATCCAAGTGAAGCATTTCTCCCTGGCTCTTCTCCCTCTTGTGTAATGATATTAAAAGTGTTATCATTGTTTTTTCTAGGTAATACAGATATTTTTCCGTGTATATACGATGGTCAATGATTATCAGTTTTATTTAAATAGTTTGAACATTTATTTTTAATCACTCATAAAAAAATTTGTTTGTAAGTATTATTTAAGAAATAGAAAGTAAACATATTATTTTTTTTTAATTTACGAAGTATTTTCATAGGTTATAAACAGAGATTAGAGAATATGGAATTTTTTTGCATTTGTTGTAAGCTACTCAAAATGTACAAGTGAGCCTAAACAAAATTTAAATTAAAATGTGAAATGTATAGGCGTTAGTTAGTATTATGCCTAAAAATTGAAAACATTACAAAGGGGCAAATAAAAATATAAAATTCATATTTTAAAAATATGTAATATGAAAGACAAATTTTAACAAAATAAAAAAATGTGTATCACAAATTCCGAGGAAAAACAATTTACTTGAGGTCAATTGTAAATACGTAAAAGGAAAAGCTACGTTCCTTTACAAAGGAAGCCATTATTTTTTTAATGAGACCTTTATTACAGTATTTTTATTTTCTGCTCGCCCACGTCTGGCCTGCAATTTCAAGACCACCATCAGACGTCCGTAACTCCAAGAGACAGGTCTAGGATCTGCCCGTACAAGTCCTCCGATTAAAATGTTGCCGACACAATATTATTAGGACGTCTCGCATTGCATTCAATAGCAATACTGTGTACAGGGCTTCCGCGACCGCTAATGAAACATGAGTTGCGCCCTGCGGGGGGTATTTAATTCTGGATAATACAAAAAAAAACTATTCTTGTTGATAGCTCATTTAAAACGAAACATTTCAGTGTGCGGACCCCATGGGAGCTCCGATCCTCCTAGAAAGAAACTGCAAAAAGTGAACAAAACTTGTTATTCAGTACGTAAGTGATGAATGTGTTTTCTAGTAGTCTAGTTACACGGCGCACAGTTGTACATTCCTCCGGTTACATAATCAGTAAATTAATTTGATATATATTTACGGGTTGAACCGCAGCTAAACAGAATGCCGTCAGCGGTGACAGACGGACACGACGACGCAAGCTCTGCATTTACATTTTTACTCGGTGCGGCCGGCTTTGTACGCGGCCACTGGTTACGTCTTCGGCCTAACCAAGGGCATCCTTGTCAGGGATCTCGCCTAACCTTACATGCTCACTTTGTGGCTGCACGAGTTGGATGCAAACTTCAGAACCCATCTACTTACTTACATCTACTTACTTGCAAATAAACTAATGCAAATTTTCTATTTACGTGTGGTCATACATTTTTCATTTAAATTTCTATGAACTGATGTTTAAAATCGGTAGAGATTCAGATATTTCAACAACGATAACCTATTTACTTCTTTACATTTCTTTTTATTTTCTTAATAGCTTTCTAAATAAACTACTTTCAAAAACTTTTTCACTTTAAAAAAAAATTGTTTGTGTGAATATGTGTGTGTGTGCATATATATATATATATATATATATATATATATATATATATATATATATATATATATATATATATACAAGAGACAATGAGAGATAGCTAAATATATAGATAGATAGACAGACAGATAGCCAGAGAGAGAGAGAGAGACTAGAAACCGTATATGTTCACCGTATAAGCCAAATATGTTCACTAGAAATTAACACAAAAAATAATATTAAAGTTGGTTTTTGTAAAACACGCACACACACAGCAGACGCTGCTTAAATATATATATATATATATATATATATATATATATATATATATATATATATATATATTATATATTTTCTTGTTTAGAAATTTAAAACAACATAATTTTATATATATATATATATATATATATATATATATATATATATATATACATATATGATGATACGTATTCCTTCACGGATGGAAAGCTATGATGAATAGTTAATATCCAGAGTAATCCGTTCACTTTACAGAATATAGCGAAACGTTGGGACTGTGATTTTATGCACTGCAAAATGAACGGATTGCAACGGCCAGAATGACGGATGCAAATAAATCTGGTTGTTTGGTAACAATAGTTTCGGAGGACCAATAATTTTTATAATTATATAAACTAATAGTTTGTACTTACGTGCACCGTGGAATACACACTTATCACACTTGCGTATTAAATAAACGATATCTGGCCAGAAATCTTGTTCGTATTCCACGCACTGGTCACATTCGGTATAAACATTAATAAAATAGTTACATTCACGTATTCTAGTACTTAAGGTACGGAGATTGAAAAGTATAATAGTATACTAGAACGTAGGGGTACCTGTCTACACTCCCGAAAGTTCTAACCTGCTCTGCTGGTTCAAACTGCAGAACCAATCTCATCACGGGTGAGCTTTGTCTGACTTTGGCGGCGGGTTAAAATAAAAGAAATGAGTCTATATTAATTTTAAATACGTAACATACCGGGGGCCTTGAATCCTTCTAGGATTCAAAGAGGACTAACACAAATATAATATGTTGAGAGTTTATAAAAATAAAAAGTTCATAAAGGAAAATAAAAATATCTTTTTTACACAAATTGAGCGCACTATGGCGCAAGTTCATTATGAGCTTAGAGGTAGAGGGAAAACCTTGTGAGCAGGTCTTGTCAAGGTTCCCTGCTTTGTCTTCAAATGAACCACTCTTACTACACCATCCTTTCCTGGAGAAACACTACTTATCCTAGCCAGAGGCCATGCGAGAGGTGGTGCAGGTTGATGCACTAACACGAGGTCGCCGACGCGCAGGTTGACAGTTGGCACGTTTCACTTCCCCCGTTGCTGAAGAGTATGGATATATTCTAGATGCCATCTCTTCCAAATACGCTGGTGAAAGGCCTTGATTAGCTGCCAGTGCTTGAGTCGGTTGGCAGGAACGTTGAAAAGATCCTCTTCTGGAACTGAAACCAATGAAGATCCTATTAAGAAGTGACCCGGGGTGAGTGCATTGAGGTCTGAAGCGTCGTTTGACAGAGGTGTGAGAGGTCTCGAACTCAAAATAGCCTCTACTTGAGTTGTGAGAGTGGAAAATTCACATAGAGTTAAAATATGTTCACCGATGACACGTCGGAGGGGATGTTTTGCACTCTTGATTGCTGCTTCCCAAAGACCACCTTGATGAGAAGCTGCAGGCGGGTTGAAATGAAAGTTGATATTGTGTTGTGAAGAGAATTCAGCAAGAGGGGTTCGGCCTGAAGAGATTATGAGATTTTGTAAAGCATTATTCGCTCCAACGAAATTCGTTCCACAGTCAGAATAAATATTTGTGCAAAGACCGCGTCTAGACACAAATCGGGTGAGAGCGGCAATAAACCCATCTGACGACAGGTCCGATACTACTTCAATGTGTACAGCCTTTGTCACAAGGCAAACAAAGATACAAATACATGCTTTTGTCAAGCGAATCGAGCGCAAATTGTGCATTTTGATGTTAAAAGGACCTCCGTAGTCAATTCCGGTGTTGAGAAACGGACGAGAAGGAGTTAATCTTGCTTTTGGTAAATCACCCATGAGCGGAGATTTATTGTGAGGCTTGTGTCGAAAACATACAACATTGAAAAATGCTAGAGCGTATTACACTTCGGGCCGAGAGTATCCACACATCCTGTGCAAGAAGTGATTGAGTCTATTGATCGCCTGAGTGTAAGTATTTTCGATGATAAAAATCAATAAGAAGGTTGACGACATGATGTCGTTTGGGCAAAATCACAGGATGTTGCACATCCGTACGAAGTTTTAAAGCGTTGAGACGTCCTCCCACTCGTAGGATATCATCCTTGTCGAGAAAAGGAGAGAGTCGGCGGAGTTGTGACGAGGCAGGTGTAGTTGGATCCTTCTTCATGGCAACGATGTAGTCTCTGAACGCTGATTCTTGAACCATCTTGCAAATTGCCAGTCTTGACGCTCTCATTTCCAGAGTGTTGAGAGGACCATCGAGCTTTCTTGAATGACGAGCGTTATGAGTAAATCGCAAAATATAAGCCATCACACGCTGGAGTCGGCAAAAGTGAGAAAACTGAGTGAGGAGCTCCCATTCATGAGGAGCAGTTGATATGAGAGATATAGGTGAAATGGGTTTCTCTTCTAACGTGTCAGTAAGTGTTGCAGGCATAAAATGAGATAAAGGCCAGTTATCATTAGATTTTTGTAGCCAAAGGGGGCCGTACCACCATAATGAGTGCTGTGGTAAATCTTTAGGAAGTAACCCACGCGACGCGCAATCAGCAGGATTATCTTCACTTGCTACGTGTCTCCAGTAATGAGAAGGCACTAATTCTTGTATCTGGGCTACCCGGTTGGCGACAACTTCTTCAATCGATGAAGAGGTGTTTGTAACCATGTCAGTGTTACTGTCGAATCACACCATAGAAATACAAAAGAAAATTCCACCCTTTTTTCAAAAAGAGAGATAACATATCCCACTAGTTGGGCGAGTAAATGAGCACCACTTAGCTCTAATCGAGGTACCGTGAGCCTTTTCAGAGGGGCTACCCGAGTCTTCGATATTACTTGCCGAATTAACACAGAGTCGTCGCTAAGTTGGCATCTCAAGTAAACGACGGCGGCATAACCGTTCTCAGAAGCATCTGAGAAACCGTGTAACTCAAAGTTTCTCGAGTGTGTTATTCGTAATGCACGAGGAATTACAATTTCTCGTAGAGTATTAGCCGAGTCTGTAAAGGTTTGCCATAATTTCAATTGTTCAGATGGAAGTGGTTCATCCCAGTTCAATCCTTTGATCCAGAGTAGTTAGATAAAACGTTTGGCCCACATAACATAGGGTGAGAGAAAGCCACAAGGGTCGTAAATGTGGGCAATGATACCGAGAATTTGACGTTTAGTCCTGGAATTGTGAGGAAAATTCAAATTATAGGTAAACGTATCGGTAGAGGGTGACCAGTGAAGACCTAATATAGTGAAATGTGGTTGTTTACTGCCTTAAAGGAATACAGGGGTCTCTAAATGAGCATCAGGAAGATCTTGCAGCAGTTGACTGGAGTTAGATGTCCATTTGCGTAGTTCAAAGCCTCCGCGAGCCAGGAGCGAAATGAGTTGCTTACGGAGGCTCAAAGCCTTTTCTTCAGAGTCAGCTCCAGAGATGATGTCATCTACGAACGTCTGCGTGCGTAGAATATTTGCAGCTTCAGGATAGGAGTCACCTTCGTCTGCAGCGAGCTGATGTAAGGTTCTAATGGCAAGATACGGTGAACAATTCACTCCGTAAGTCACTGTCGTGAGCTTGTAGATTAAAGAGGGCTGATCTGGACTTTCACGCCATAAGATCATCTGATAGCACTGGTCATCAGGGTGCATTTTTACCTGTCTATACATTTGACGAATGTCACTAGAAAAAACAACGTTATGAATCCGAAAATTTAGTAATAAATCACAAATATTCGTTTGCATCTTTTTGCCTGTTAATAAAATATTATTAAGAGAAATACCATTAGAGGTTTCAGAACTAGCATAAATACAGTACGTAAACGAGTTGTGCTCCTAGACTCCTTTAAAACACCATGGTGAAGAAGGAAGTAATGAGGTACAGTTAGATCAGTATTATGAGCGTATATCATGTGACCAGAGGCTAAGTAGTCAGCCATAAAATCAGTATATAGGGATTTAAATTGAGGTTGAGCACTAAATTTCTTCTCTAGAGAGTGCAGTCTTTTTTCTGCATTTAAACGAGATTGACCCAGAGGAGGATGTTCAGTCTTGAATGGTAGTCGGACGCAATATCGGCCAGATTGGTCCCGAGTATGAGTGGCGAGAAAGTGATCTTCACATAATGTATCTTCTTGAGAAAGCTTAGACACAGCAGGGGGTTCTTCCTGTTGCCAAAACCTTTGTAGTGAGTCGTGAAGGTCAATGTCGTTGACAACTAGAAGTGTAGTTGATAATTGAGAGCTGGAGTTACTATGAAGTTCACTGCCATATAGACATGATGCGTTACCCATTACTAAAAAGCCAAAGTGTCTGCCTATTAGCATGGGTAAACCAGGTCCGAGGTTATAAGCCTCTTGAGTAAGTATGAGGGGAAATAAAGCACCACCAAGAAGAACGTCTGTGCCTCCTGGCAGGTGAAACGTAGGGTCTGCCAAAACATAAGGACGAACCTTGGAAAGAACTTCAGAGTCTACTTGTGTGCTTGGTAGGTTAACACATAATTTTTCCGATATTAAAAATCTTTCATTAATTGAAATAACCTTGCCCCCAAGAGTTTCAACAGCAACTGAGGTGAGACCTTTTGAGCGTAAGAGTATCTGAGACAATCCTACCATACTATGAGTGCTCTTAGTACGAGGAGCACACAATAATTGAGCAGCACGCTCGGTGAGAAAACAAGATTGACTGCCAGAGTCAACAAGAGCACGAAATACATGAGTAATACCGTTAGACGAGGTAAGCTTAACAAGTATAGTGCCTAAGAGAACAGTATTAGAGATTTGAGACGTATTCTGCTTTTCTTGACAGGTCATAGTGATTGGAGAAGGGGTTATTTCCTGTTGAAGTGTCGGAGAGTCTTGACGCGAAGTTTGAGGTGTGGTCCGTTGCAAAGTAGAGTAATTTTCAAAATGTAATAATGTATGATGATTTTTGTGGCATTTGTAGCAACTAAACTTTGACCTACAGTCGTTAAGATGGTGAGTACCTAAGCATGAGGTACAACGCCCCTTTTCCTTTACAATTTTGAGACGGGATTTGGTGTCCTGACTCTTGAAGTCCGGACACGAATATACCTTATGGTCAATTTTATTGCATATAAAGCATGGATGAGGTTTAACTTTAATGGAGGAGCCTTCTCCATAATTGAAGGACATCAGTGATACTTTTTGTTTAAAGTATTTATTTTGGGAACCAGAGGGGGTGCGTGATCCAGACGAGGCGGGTTTCGAGGTGAAAGGAGAATGAAGATTGGCATCTTCAACTTCATTACATTCTTTACTTAAAAACTTAATAATTTCCGCTGCATCAGGTATCGTAGTGGAGTCAACTCTCTCTTGAGTAACACTTGATGAACGGAAGTTTTCAAAACGGTTCCTAAGTTCATTATCCATTTTTCGTAAAAGCATAGCAGATAACAAAGGATTTTTACTAGTGATATCGATGTCAAGACCTTTAAGAGCTTGTATATTTTCTGAGTATAAATTTACAAAATTTCTCATTTGTTTAGGCGTGTTGTTTACAGAGGGCAAATCTAAAATTTGATTGAGGTGTAAAGTAACTAACCGCCTCGGCGAGTGATATCTTTCTTTTAATAAGTCATAGGCCACTTTATAGTTAGCGTCAGAAATAGGGAGTGATTTAATTAAATTTAGCGGTTCTCCTGAGGTAACGCTCAATAAATATTGAAGTTTAGAAACTGCTGGTAACGATGCATTTTCATGAATGCTAGCGTTAAATGTATTAATGAATGACATCCATTCCAGAAATTCACCATCGAAATGCTTGAGTTCAAGCTTAGGCAGTCGTATATGTAACTGAGGAGTAACTATTTCACATTTAGGCCTTGTTGATGACATCTTACTTTCTATCGAATATACGGTAGAATTAATATAATCGACTAACTCGTTGATGCTGTTGTTAGAGGAGCGTAGTTGGGTTGAAAATTCGGGTTAGCCTGTATTTCTAGTTCATGATAAATGTCTAAAATATCAGAAAATTCTTCACAAAGCCTATTTATAGATTTAGCGCGCACCAACAATTTTTGCAGGATTGACTTATCAGATGTTTTTTTTTGTTAGATCAAAAATCTCTTGAATTTGACTAAATATACTGTCTTTCTTTGATTTAATAACTACCAAAGATTTTGCCATGATTAAATGATGGTTTTATAGTAGAAGAGGAGATAATTGCTTTAATTTTTTAAATTACAAAATGTTTTAAAGAGATTAGGCTTACGAGCGTATATGTTTAACGGAGAGATAAATAAGCCTAAGTAAACAACAAATCGACGTAGGCTCAATGAGATAACCTTCTATAAACAACTGAAATCACTTTTCATAAACTTTTACAATTAATTTAAACCAACATATTAATGCACGCCAAAGCCAAACAAAGATGAGAGAGGATCAGCTGTTTCATATACTGCGACATGAAACTAGTTTTCCAGTGTTTGCATGCACAGACAAAGTTTGAAAAAACTTGTAGAAATTGTAGAATGAACACATATAATGAATTGTATTTTATTTTATTTTTTATATAGGTCTCAAGGCTCAAGATCCGGCCCGGCTGGACCAAATTTGTTTGGTAACAATAGTTTCGGAGGACCAATAATTATTATAATTATATAAACTAATAGTTTGTACTTACGTGCACCGTGGAATACACACTTATCACACTCGCGTATTAAATAAACGATTTCTGGCCAGAAAACTTGTTCGTATTCCACGCACTGGTCACATTCGGTATAAACATTAATGAAATAGTTACATTAACGTATTCTAGTACCTAAGTTATGGAGATTGGAAAGTATAATAGTATACTAGAACGTAGGGGTAGACCTGTCTACACTCCCGAAAGGTCTAACTTGCTCTGCTGGTTCAAACTGCAGAACCAATCTCATCACGGGTGAGCTTTGTCTGACTTTGGCGGCGGGTTTAAAATAAAAGAAATGAGTCTATATTAATTTTAAATACGTAACACTGGTATTAGTACATATAAATGTAACTAAGCCTAGAGTAGTTAAATAAATCAATCAACTAATAATCCAATTATTTCATAATATTATAATAAAAATGTTAAATATAGGGAAAATCAATGTAAAATAAAGTAATTAGAACTAACTAGACAAACTGGTAATGTTAGAATAAATTATAAACCAACACAACATTAATTAGGCTAACCGCTAATAGACCAATTTAAATGAAACAGTAAAAGTGAGGCCTATGGTACCCAGCCAAAATGTATATTATGAAATTAATTTTGACCAAATATAATCAGGGATAGTGAGTGTTAGTATAAAAATGTGCGGAAAGTAAATTAGGCATAGCTAGGGAGAGTTGTATTTCTGTAAAGATGCAAATTTTAATTTTAAACATAATAGCCTAAAAAATTGAGGCTATCCAACATGAAGTTATATTAGTTGCGGTAAAAAACCGCGTGGGTAGATTGTTTATACGATTTTGCCACACTGCAGTGACAGCGCTACCGTCGAAGTTTGAGTTAGCAAGAAGAAACAGCAAGTTAATTAAATTAGAAGAAATAAAGACAAACAAATTATTATATGGAAGTTCAAAAATTTAAATAACACATTGGAGTAAAGGGAGTAAAGAAAAATCTTTCACAAAAATTAAAACTAGTTAAAATTCAAAATTACGAAATAAACAAAGTCAGTCACCATAGCAACTGCTTTCTCATTGGTCAAAAATGTAAGATGGGCATCGAAAAGGCGGAAGTTTGAAGAAATTGGTGAAGACGAAGCCAAAAAGATGACGCTTAGTCAGAACAGTTTGAACGGTCATAGAGAGTGGTCGTATTGATACACGCAGAATCATTAACGACCCAATATGTGGTAAGAAGTCCGTATAAAGTGCTACGATGTGACCCGGGAAGTGTACAAATATGTGAGCTGAGGCTCATATTTGTTTCTACCAACATCTTGACCAAGAAAATGAAAAAAGAAGCCGAACTTAACAAAATTCACCGACGCCATCTATGCAGTGAAGCCTACATCCAAACCCCATGGAAGCTGTGAACAGGCGAAAAGACAACCCAACCGTAGAGGATACCTAACGTTTTGCAGTATAACGTCATATAAACAATTTAATTTTCCTTTAGATAAAATGTTATTTCAAAATAAATTAACTTAAAATAAAAATTAACAAAAAAATGAATAACCTAAGGGACTGACAACTCTCTTAGGTTACCTAAATTAATTAACAAATATTCTAAATTGATTTCCATTCAACCGTTTGCCTGAGGTGGAAATAAACGTATTGTGTTTGAATAATTTTATCTGATATGGTTTTATTCTTGAAAAATGTTTGAAATCCTTTGACTTAGTATATAAGTATCAGCAGGAAGTTTTTATTAAATGCCTAGCATGTAATAACTAATTGGGTTAACCTATAAATAGGTACATAGTAACCTGAGTCTATTAGTGAATTAAAAGGATTGTTTGGTAAAAGGCATAGCCTAAAGTAACTAGAAATTAACCTTAAAATGCTTGAAAGTAAACAAGACTCTAAAATACGTAAAATTTAACTTGAATACTCAAAATTATGTGCAAATTAATTATAATAATTGAATTTAAATAGATGATAGTAGGCAATTTAAGCAATTTTGGATTTTGATAATAATATTAGAAAAAGATATAGTAAGTGTAGATATACATGTGTTAATATAAATAATAATAAAAATGTAAACATGATAAAGGGTACATATTCTGTAATAATACCATGACACAAGATAATCATGGTAATTCAAAAGTAAGGTTAGGTAAAATTAAAAAAGCTAAATCCAGTTAATTAAAATAAATCAAATAATAATAAGTAATTCTAAATCCAAACAGATAATAAACAATTTATAGTTTCCAATTAGCTGTGTTTTCATTTAAAATAAAATAAGGTCACTAGTTATCCATGTACAGTCTTTAAGTAACACGTGTCTCTCAAAGATTCCACTACCCCGAAAGGAGCTCAAAGAGGCTCATGGGAAGCTAACTGGTTTTCATAAAAAATTCAGGAGTTTGTTCTCCTGAGAGGTTTATTCCTTGAGATACAGGTCTCGAACCAAGGTTCGTAGTCAAGGGATAAACCATAACTCTCTTACGGACAATGTGTGGTAAAATGAAGATAGGTGAAGAGTAAGAGAAAAGGCTAGTCGGAGGGAAAAGCAGCGGAGGAAGGTAAGGGTCCGTGAGAGGATATACTGCGGATATTAACTATTCTTCATATATATATATATATATATATATATATATATATATATATATATATATATATATATATATTTATATATATATTTATATATATACAGTGACAACTTGTATAATAATGTGCATATTTATTTTACTTTAACTAGATAAAGTCAATGTAATTAATTGATGATAAGCTTAGAGCCATTATGTCTACAAATATTCTTGTTTATGAAGTAATATTGATTTATAGATAAATAATTGACAAGACAAGCGTTAGCCTGCAATATGTTTACACTCACCTATTTATACATGTTTGCACTATTTTGTTTTCCGTCCTTGTTCACTTTCTGTCCTTGTTAATAATCTACATCTGTTTTGTTTATACGACGGTCACTATATATATTTTGAGCCTTGGCAACACTGATTGTTGTTGGGTATCAGCTGATATTTTTATTTGAAAGCTTCACATTTTTAACCATAACATACACTAGATATATTGTAAACAAAGCATTGTTTGTGTCGTTTATAGGCATTTAAGAACATTGTGTCAGTCAAAAAATGGAATTGGATCGTGAAAACTTTCGTGCAATGATTTATTACGATTTCCGACGTGGATCAACTAGACGACAATGATCCACCTAATTCCACTTTTATCGATGAAGCCCCACACTTTGCCACTACGCTGGTAAAAGAACCTTTGCTTTGTGAAACCCTGGTATTACGAGTTCAACTGTGGTCGACGTTTTTTCAATGAGGGATTTCATGAAGGTCCGAAGAGGGTTGTTGTTTCTGAAAACATTGACGCTGTGCAAATAATGATCATCTAAGATCATTTGTGATCTTTTGTGAGATTGAGACATCTTTAGGCATCAGCTTCGCTAGCATATATAAAATATTACACGAACATTTAGCTGTGAGAAAGCTGTGTTGTCGTTGTATCCCACACAATTTGACAATAGCCCAAAAAGAAGCTCGTGTCAATTGGTGTAAAAAAATGATTAAAAAAATTCAATACTGGTGCTTCCAAAGAGGTCCTCTATTTTTGGTACTATAACTTTTGAGACGTTTTAACTTTTCTGTCTGGCATAAACGTTTTTGCGAAGAACAAAGAAACTTAATACCAAAAACATTAACAGGTTAAATGTATAGTTCTAAATGCAAAATAATTAGCAGATGGTTGGTAGTCGTGACCCATAAACGCCATTACCTTCCAGTGCTACTATATCGGTGTCTTACCATTTAGGAATAAGATTCACATTTCAATAAATTAATTGAATTCCAGTTTTAGCATTTGATCGTATTGATGATTTTCGTGGATTTTTGTTTGAATTTAACTCAGCATAATACTGGATTTGGAAATTTACATGGAAGGATAGCGAGTTACTAAAACTCCTAGCAAGTCATCTAATCTAATTCGTTAGAACAAACAATAAACTAGCACTGTCATTTTATTTCTGTTCTCGCATCGCAGAGTGTCTCCAACAATCAGAGTACTTTATCAACTTAGAATCATAACAATACTATGCAAAAACATATGATAACAAATGTGTTATCACTCTTGCAGTGGAAGAAGGTTTTAACTTTACGAAGTCATGAAATCACACACAAAACGTAACATATGTTTGAGATGAAGTTAGATTTATTATCAACAAAACATGATAAAGACAGTTTGATGCCATATTATGTACTGTAAACAATTTCTATGTACAAGCAATTTATAGAGAGAAATCAATTAAATAAATTAATAATCTAAAAGCATTGTGAGTTTGTTAAAGAAACACTTTTCGATGTACTTTAAGCAACTTTTCGAAAAATTATTCATGCTATAGTACAATAAACTATCTTTAAATGAACTTTATAAAACGAGTCATCACTGGCAATGTAACCGCCGATAAACGAGGCAAGAAGTTTCAACATGCGCCACCGAGGGCAGCACATTCCGGTCCCCGTTTATATCAGGGTTAATATCTACGTACTTGATTTTTCCGGTCTTAAATGTTCTACAAAGTAATAATAAACTAAGTAGGGATTTCGGATGAGAGAAGCGCAAGAGGCAGTGTTGTTAAGTTTGGCTGGGAGCTACGGGAAGGTCTCACGATTGATCTAGGAATATCTATGGAATCCACCGAAACAAGGACGTAACTTTTATTAAGACCAGGACTCAAAGCGATGATTTTAATATTTGGAACTAAAAAAAGATATATATATATATTTATATATATATATATATATATATATATATATATATATATGATAATCTATATAATAATTTTGCGCAACAGCCACGGCCCGAAGAAGGTTATTTGTTCAAATTTCTTTTGAGGGGTAGGACTTACTAAATTTTATTTTGGGGCATAACTCCGTTATTTAGCCTTGCTACGGCGGTATGACAACAATATTAAATTAATACGTACGTATTATACTTGGTTATACATATTATTTTGTTTGTATAAATCCCTTTTTATGTTTGTTTAATTTACAGGTATATAACATCTCGTACCTACTGAATAATAAAGTAAAATTCTTCTTGCGTTCAGTAGCGGTGCCAAGAAATAACCTGAGCACCTGCTGTCCAAACTTCACACCTTGCTGCATTCATCACGATATGACAAGTGGGAAGTGTGACGCACTTCCTCTGCCCGCAGTGCCGCCAACATTAATCAATGGAATACAAAAAAAATCAAAAATCCAATAATGACAAGCAAATGCCAACAGGGGATTATTTATTCTTCCCGTTTAAATGATTTGTAAAGCCAGCACTATACATATTCATAGTTGTGTGATGTATTAACATGTTTAATTTACGATTGAGCTGCGTGGATTAGAAAACGTAGAGTGAGAGGCTACAATAGTGACCTCTCATTCTGAAGATGTCTCTCCCACGCAAAATATTACCTCATATTTATCATTACTGTTGAGTAAGTCATCATGCATGTCTGAGCTTACATTGACAACATAACCTTTGTAGCTATATACAATGTATGAACAAACATTTAGAAATAGTAGTTGCCCTCTGAAAACATACATGTAAGGTATGAACAATATCTTCATAAACCGATAAAAAATAAAGGCCAATCAGGAAAATATATACAATCGCCTTTTATTTATACAAACACAATTAAATTTCAGCAATGTTAACAAACGTGCACAACCTTATAACATTATTAAGAAATGGTATTTAAAGGAATACTATAGAATAACATGCAATAAAGTAACTTTTAGAAGAATAATACAACACATACAGAGCTAACAAAATAAATATCTAGAAGAAATTTATTTTAAAATAATAATAAGTTTGAAAGAGTGAATATTATAAAACTAGGAAAGAAATCGAAAACAATAAATGTCCTTGAATGCTTAGTGTTTTAAATATCATTTTTTTAAAGTAACAAAGGTTATAAAATTTATTTAACACTTTTCGATTGTTTTTTGTTTACTTCCATTAAATAAAATTAACTAAATTCTGATTTATTTTACTAATAGCAATACATTAATAGCAATACAATTTGTAAAAAAAATCTACTGGGGCAAAACGTTAGTATTTTGCAAAAAATAATTTTATTCGTATCATTTGCGTTTCATAGACGAACAAGAGAGAGAGAGAGAGAGAGAGAGAGAGAGAGAGAAAGAGAGAGAGAGAGAGAGAGAGAGAGAGAGAGAGGTAAGGGGTAAAGAGGTTACTGTATTTTTAAGTGTAGGCTACTCTTCAAAATGAAATAACCACTGTATCTCTAAAAGCCGCTCCACCATAGTTTGAGAATCTTGCTAAATGTAGTGTATAGGCTTTCGTTACAATATATATATATATATATTGTAATTACATAAACTTTATACTATATGTTAATATATAATATTGTAACATACCACTTTGCATTAAGTGAAAACTATAACATAGAGCTGCTTTTGTAATGTAACAAAATCAAACTATAAACAATCATAAATTTAAATTAATTATAAATATCATGAAATATTATTAATAAATATATTTACTGTTGGTCACCGAATCTGAATTTTAAATAGAATAAAATTAATGGTAGATTTTGGAATTAAGAACAAAAAACCCACTCATTACTTAATAGGCCTAAATTGAACTTTAATATACTAAAAATTATTTACTAATTTACATTTTCTATACTATAAATTTATGAATGACGAGCTAGTTTCAGCGAAGAAAGAACACTTACAAATTAACAGTTGTTAGTCTTCAATATAAAATTATCATATAACTTATGTTAAGTACGAAATTATCCCTAGCCATGAGGTTACTGTTTATAGTTTGTAATTTAAAATTTTAGAAATTTTGCCAGTTTTACTGAATTTACATTTAGGTTTTTAATTCAATTTTGGAAATATTTAATTTTTAAATATTAAATAATTGGTATTGAAGATGAATTGAAGTAGCTGGTTCGATCCTTAGCGTTCCCTGCGATGGAGTCGTGGTCCATTTTGTGTTTAAAATAACGGCGGAACATCTCCATTATCGTTTTATCTACACTTTCCAGGGTTAGACTCCTCTCTTCCCGGCTTATCGTACTTTTGACCTCGCTGGCACCCCGAGCTTCCTCTTCCTCCGGGCCCCAAACCCTAAATGACATTCTACTTCGACTCCTTGATCGCTCCTCCATTCTATCCCTTTCCTTTCTCCTGTCTTGCCTACCAATGATCTTCTTCCTCTAATCTCCGTCAATCCTAGTATATCTTACATTTGTTGTCTTGGTCTTGAAATATTTTGTCCTTCTTTGCACACGCCTTATTTTGAAAATTACATATATCTAGAAAAATATCTAGTTTAATAACTGTGACGTTATGGGCTCTCCCCTCATTACCCTACATGTCTGACAGTTTATTATTCGAGATCCCAGTTTAGATGTTTCTATAATTTTTTATGCTTTTAGCTTTTAAACCAAAGGTACATAGAAACCTCAAGCCTATAGATTACCAATAAATCTATACTAATGAGAGACTGCTACACAAGGTTTAAACAATGCTTATTTTTTACCAGTCATTTAATAGATACTCTTTCTTTTTAATATAAATATATATATATATATATATATATATATATATATATATATATATATATATATATATACACACACACATATATATATATATATATATATATATATATATATATATATATATATATACACACACACACATATATATATATATATATATATATATACATATATATATATATATATATATATATATATATATATATATATATATTATAACATAAAGTATAAGGCTTTAGAAAAATATCAGTTAGGTTGCTAAAATAATTATCTGTATGATTAGCAAAGAAAGACACAAATAGTTTTGTAAAGTGACGACAAAGCAGGTACCATCCATTATCCTTTTCCGGGAAACCTATAAGCTGCGTGCGCAACAATAGACAATAGAGAGGGTCCAAAGTGTTTAAGACGAGAAAATACTGCGATCGATATAGCTTGGAAAAATAACCGTGTACCGTTAGGTTAAGCTAATTGTAGAACTGTGGGAAACTAACAAAGAACACATTGGTAGTGGGAGAGATTAGGGATTTCAATAAAAACTAAATGATCGGGAGACGAGGGTTTTTTTTAAGGGAACTCGGAAAGAAGGTAGACGGATTGGTGGGGACAAGGATGGGAGTGTTGTAAAAAGAATAAATTATTAAATTAAGTCAATAGTTTTTATAAGTAAAATTTAAAACGTGCGACGTAAAAGTTTTTTTTTAGAAATATAAAAGTAAGTTTTTTTGTGTCAAGTGTAAGCGCTGAAGTGAACAAAGGCCAAGATTCCAGGAGCACTTCAGAACAATAAGTATTATTTGAATATAAGTGTAGCCAACAGACATCTAAATTTTAGTAAAGTTCAGAACAATTTTATTTTCATCAAAATTTATAAAAATTATTCTAGTTTCACCATTTCTAATTTAAAGAACAAAGTTCCCGTAATAGCGACCCGAGAGCAAGAATAAATTTTTAATACTGTTTTTTTTGTTATGTTATTTTATTAGAAATCTAAAGCCTCAGAAGTCCACCTTTTATCATTGTAATATTAGTTAAGATATCAATCCAGTCACTGCAAAATATTAATATAAATTTGGAATAATGTGTAGAGTTAATTTAAGAAAATAAATGCAAGTGATGTTTAAAAATTTATAAGATTGTTAATTCTTTATATACCTGAAGGTGGGACATTAAATAGGTAAGATAAATTAATAACATTAAAATACAAATTTAATTATAACAAAAGTTAAGTTATATTATATATATATATATATATATATATATATATATATATATATATATATATATATATATATATATCATTTACATTTTTTTAGATTGGTTTCTGCAATCAAAATTCTAAATTAATTTATTAAACAGCCGCTTTATCCTAACATTTGTAGCTCTAAAATATAATTTTTTCACGACGTCTACGTGAAACTTAATTTTGTTTAACGAGGTTATCTATTGATATGTTTCAATGTTTTCCACAATAAGTATTTAATTTTAATTAGACTAAAGAATAAGTCTATCTATGCCTGAACAAAACCTATTTGTTTACTGAGGTATGTTTAATTAGAACTCTTTAATGATCATCAAAAGCATAAAATCACTATTTGTATTGTTATTATTAAAATACAACCACATACAGCACACAGAATCATACTTCTTAGAAGTTTTAATGGGGAAAACATACTTCGACATTTTATCTTTGTCGTGATTGTTCATTTGTTACGTCATCAATCAAGACGTTAACATACAGAAATTACGTTTGATAAGCACAACATTAGTCTCCCAATCTGTGATTCTAAACACATACTTGCCAGAAACTGTGGCTATAACCGTTTGTCCGTCTGGTTATATGAATAATCTCTATCTTGTAAGGCTTGGCAATGAGAAAGATTCATTCTTACGGTAAAAATAATTTTGGTTGTCAACACACTAAGACATCGATACGATCACCACACACCCCACGAAACAAACAACAAACCGTATGCCTTATGTAAATTGTAAAACAGAAATTTTGTCTCTCACCAGCTGCCCATCAGCCAAGATATATTTCTTTCTATTTAGTCATTCTTGTAAAATCCGAATACAGCATGTACATCAAATCTGAAATGTTGTTTAAACTTCCAGTCAAGTGTTTCTGTATTGTTCATCGAAATAACAATTAATTTTGTGTGTACAAACTAAATAAATCCGGATTTCTTTGGAAGATGTTTTTATACAGGGACCAGCGGTGAGTTCTTGTAATTCATTAACTATTGTGACATGAGTGACTTAACATGGTTGTGTTTCCTTGCTGGGCCACAGTTCTTCCAATTTATTTGTTAAAAGACCGTGAAATAATGTTAACGTTGTTGGACAGATTAGTCAGAGAAAAAGGATTGGGTTTTATGACCATTGTGGATTTTTGCAGTTAGACCTAACACTTGCTGCAGGTTGGATCAGGATAAGAGATGTTGGAATTGACTGGTTTCTATCTAGGATTACGTTTGTTGGGTCAGAAAGTGGTTTCTCTGGGAAACTGGATGCATTTTACGTCAGGAAGGGCAAGCTGACTTAAAGATATTTTCTTCCTGTTTTCAACTGTACAGGAAATATTCTTTAAGCTAAGTGGCTTAAATGTTAGCGATGTAATTCAAAACTGATTGCAATTTACTTGAGTTAAATTATAAATTAATGTATGTAAAGAAAAAAAAATGGAATACAAAATCCGTTGAGAATAATTTATTGGCTTAAAAAGTGTGAAAAACAGAGAATAGGAGGAAATTTTTGAAGACAGATTCAAACCCTCAGTGGGTTGTTGATCTTCCTGTTAAGAAATCCTGTTACATAGGCACTGGCATATCTATTAATACAAAATAAAGCATGTAAAGATTTTGGAAGTAATAGATTATATTCATTTGAACTTCCCACGAACATATTTACGTAGTTATGGAAAACATTGTCTTCATAACATACTTTTCCGAAACAGAAATCTGGGGCTTGTCCCAGGATTGGGGATATTATCTCCATAATCCTTTAAGCACTAATGGTGGCCAACCTTTCATGAGGCACCTCCGACTCAAAGTAGGCCTACAACGAACTTGCCTCATAGGTCTACTAAAACATCTTATATAGACCAGAACCGCGAGCAAAAAAAGCCGAACATTCCTAGGCCCCGAACATTCGTGGGTGCCCATGAATGTTTCAAAATATCTCTTGGGGTAGTTTTTATTAATAAATGAAGCAATTTTGATTTTTTTTCTCTCATGTAAGTAGCATTACTTAGCAGTCGAATGCTAAACGTTAAGAAAACACTTGTAAACGTCGCAAAATATAAATATGTTTTGAATTTGGAAAAAACACGAGCATAAATAGCTTCATGTTATCAACACAGTCAGGACTTTATGAACTAAATGTTTCATTATAAAACAGAATATTATTTTATAATAAAATCAATTTGTATCCACCTCTATACAATATAGCAACAACATATCCAGGACTTTATGAACTAAATGTTTCATTATAAAACAGAATATTATTTTATAATAAAATCAATTTGTATCCACCTCTATACAATATAGCAACAACATATCCAGGACTTTATGAACTAAATGTTTCATTATAAAACAGAATATTATTTTATAATAAAATCAATTTGTATCCACCTCTATACAATATAGCAACAACATATCCAGGACTTTATGAACTAAATGTTTCATTATAAAACAGAATATTATTTTATAATAAAATCAATTTGTATCCACCTCTATACAATATAGCAACAACATATCCAGGACTTTATGAACTAAATGTTTCATTATAAAACAGAATATTATTTTATAATAAAATCAATTTGTATCCACCTCTATACAATATAGCAACAAAATAACCAGGACTTTGTGAACTAAATGTTTCATTATAAAACAGAATATTATTTTATAATAAAATCAATTTGTATCCACCTCTATAAAATATAGCAACAAAATATCCAGGACTTTATGAACTAAATGTTTCATTATAAAACAGAATATTATTTTATAATAAAATCAATTTGTATACACCTCTATACAATATAGCAACAAAATATCCAAGACTTTATGAACTAAATGTTTCATTATAAAAGAGAATATTATTTTATAATACAATCAATTTGTATCCACCTATATACAATATAGCAACAAAATATCCAGTTAGGGTTAGGATAGACTTTACTGGATAGTGATATTGTAGTTAGAAGTACTTGATAAAGGAGAGTGTTTCTAAAAAACATAGTTTAATGACCAGGCTACTTAAATTCACACCACTATTTTAGGTTCTTCTTAATTAGAATGTTCTATTGATGAACAAAAGTAAACGTAAAATTATAGCTTTTCCCACCATTGTTAACAGTTACCGTACCAATTACATACATATTTAATCACGTGATTAATTGTTTACGTAATGTGTGTCTGAAATTTCAATACTGAAATGTCTGATAATTTTAACGTAACTTACGGTTAAGTCTAACCTCTTGTTAATGATTTTATTCCATGTTCAAGGTACACTTGAATCTGTTCACTGTATAGGTGCAGAAAAAAAATAGAAACTGCATTCTCTATAACAACAGTAAATCAACGTTTATAAATGTTTTCTTCAACGTAAACATATTCTCGTTGAAAGTCACAAGTATCACTACGTGAATAATAGTCTCAAATGTTTAAATTCTTTTCATCTAATCTTAAGTCGATTTCGATTTGGTAAACATGGTAAACAATAGTCGTTCGAAAAGTATTGCATGACAATGATTGAAACAATTAAGTCAGATTTGGTATTCTGGCCAAGTAGCACTAAAATATTAATGCCATCTAAGAAAAAAACAATGTTGTTTGATTTGAAAGTAATGCACGTATGCGCATGCGTATAAAGAGAAAATACGACCGACATTCACATAATTCACTCCCTCGGTTCGTCATTCCTAAAGGTTCACTCAGAAAAGGAAACTCTTGCGCCCAGTAATAACGCCACGCATCTCATATATGCCTATATATGTAAAGCTTAATTCCACGTCATTATATCAAACAACGTTTTTTTCAATTCAGTCCTCGATTTCTCGTAAAACACGAGAAAGTAACGAGATGTTACATTGTTAATTGTATTTGTAGCGACATATAAGGGAAAGGAAGCGGTTGCCTGGCAACAATATGTCTCCAAGCTTACGTATATCTACGACTCCATTGTGTTTATTGTTAGTTTTTACGATATACTTTTGAACCTCTGACCCCGTTTAGTGGTAAGTCACGATGTCACGGACCAGTCCGACTCGTTCTGGACGTGTACGTGTTAATTTGGATCGAAATTGTTTGCTTTTATTTACGTAAATGTCAATTAGGGCGATGTTGCTCGAGACACCTCAAAAATTGAAAAATAAATACAATGATCAAAATGTAATATTTCAGGTCCAGTACTAAGAGGATTAAATGGTATTTCACTTGCACCTGGATCGCAGCTTCGAACTTTAAATTTTGAGTAAATAATATAACACTTTAATTTTGTAGTAGGCCTACATTACGTTCGGTGAATTTTATTAACATTAGTCTATGAATATCCGAACTTTAAATTTTGATATAAGGGTTGGTTTTACATTCATTTATGAATATGTTACGTATTTTATAAACATAAAAGCTTTATAAATTGCTGTAATATACTACCTTTAAAACATTTTTTGTTATATAAGGGATCACAAAACGTTGTTCCCCATTGATCATGTTATTTTTTTTCTAAAATGTAAATCTCCCCGTCTCAGATATGCCGAAATTTTCAAATAAAGGTGTATTGTTAAATTTTTTTGTAGTTTGTGGGTTTTAGTCAGTATGACAGTTGTTGCTTAAAATGCATAGGAGGGGTTTGTAAAGGTATGAATCGCATTAAGGTAGCTAAATAAAATCACCAGAATAGGTAGAATCCCCTATCAGGATTTAGGGGAGATCATGACATCACGTCTGCTGTTTCACGAATCCCTTAAGTAGACCTGATCATTATCACGATATTACAGATATGTTCGTCCTTTGTATTGCATTGTAAAAAGAATAAGGGAAGATAGAGCGAAGTAACTAGGATTAAGTAAAGGGTTTATGATTGAATATGCGGAGATGCATTTGCTCTCCTCGTGAAATGTGGGACAGTTGCGCCCAAGTTACACCCCAAATATACCTGCGTTTTTAAGACCCACATTATTTTCTGTGTTATAGCCCATATGGTTTCCATCACACTTAACCCAGGCTTTAGACTTGCTAAGAGATAGAAAACCAGTTTCTCCATCATTTTGGAAAACCTGTTGTCTATCCTTTGAACGGGTTTAAAATCATCTGAATGAGTTGTCACTTTTATATTTTTTACTTTTATAAATCAAAGTATATCATGTTAATTGTTATTTTTTTTGTAATTTATTGTTATTAATTTCTTTTGAATTTTGTGGTGAACTTAGTGGACTACTGTTTGCAAATATTGTCAAAAGTTTTAGCAGTCTTCAGTTTGATCTCAGTCTAACTTTTGTAAGTAGGTCAGAGTGCAAGACAAGTCCTTATGCCATTAGTTTCTTCGTACTTCTTGGTCATTTTATTCATTCTCTCGGCCAGTTTATGCTGGCCATGTGCATATTTTCTCTTTCATCCAAGCTTTAATTGTATCTTCCTGTATACACAGGCTGCATTTTCCTCTTCAATTTTGAAACGATTAATCACTTCTTTGGTTTTAGGATTAGGTCTCCGAAGGGTGTTTCTAAGTTGTTCCATTCTTCGACAGCATGAAGATGGCGCAAATATCGCTGGGCGCAACTGACGCGAAATCGTAATGGTTCCTTGTAAAAGGGTTGGGTCGCCTATATGAATAAACTTATCTTAATGAGAGTGAAGATGCTTGTTTACAATATACCGGACGGTTTAATTAAACCGAAACACCTCGACAATAAAACAAAAAATAATATTTAGTTTTAAATTGATATTTTAAACTTTTAACAATAAAACATAGAATATTTAGATTTAAATTGATACTTTAAACATTAACAATTACTATGACTCATAAAACCTAACAATGTTTATATATTATCAGACAGTTATTTGTCTGCGATTATAAACAATATTTAAAAGACACTTTATGTTTATAAAACTGATAAGCAACATTATTTAATAGTCTAATACTGACGCATTATACGAGTATTACAGATATTAAGGTTTATAGTAATAATGGGTGGAGATTTTCAACAGTACAAATGAAGGGTTTGAGTTTTTAGGTAATGAAAAGGCGAATATATTTTTTGTACTTTATTCGGAACGAGATGGATTAAAAACCCCAAACCCAACAAGTAGTTTATTCTATCACGACCCCTCGCAACTAATTTACCGTTTATTTTTTCATTTTATTATAGATCTTTTTAAGCCTTTGGAGGTACAAAAGCTCGTCTAAGTAAACATTGCTTTTTAAATCCCATATTTAAATTTACCACTTACTTAAATAAAGCAAATTCTAATACTAGCTTTACTGTAAAATAATTTACAATTTATTAGTAAAGTACACTTAAATGCTCTTAACTTGACTAAAATTTAACCTTCAGCACAACCTTATTTATATTTTGTGTGTTTGCTCACAACGTTTTAGTCATACATCATCAGAGTCTAATGATCGTTTTGAAGGAAATTAATGAATACAAGGTTGTCACATATAAATTTTTGTTTTGTAACCTACACGAACGAGTGAGCGCGTTGCACACACACGCTCTCGCGCGCGCACGCACACAAACACATTGGCCCTTGATAATGCTAACAATTACGTTTGGTTTAAGTAGGGATGGTTAAAAATTCTTCTTTTTGGAAATCTTTTTATTAAATTGGGCTATTTAATACTTCATAATATTTCAAATTTAAAGACATATATTTTAAAAAATTGCTCAAAACTTTAAAAATTAAAAAAATATAAATAAGATATAGGTATCTATATTTTCGCTGTTGACTATAAATTCTGGTTTTCAATTAAATTATTCTGACACTAACGATTTCCCTAATACAAACCTGAGAACTAAAGACAACAGCGTTGCCAAGTTGTGCTCATAACAAGAAGCGGGTGGATTTTGTCAGTATTTCGCGTACCACCACATTATTCCAATCACACACAAGTAACGTGTTATAGTCGGATACGATGTACCGTTTCTCTGTATTGCTATTGTTACCGCGACAATACTGCTTGTTAGTCCAGGAAGTAATAAAAGATGCCACAATTCCCTAACTATCCACGCTCTACGTGGTTATTGAAGGTCTTGTTAAGCGAATACAGTCCCTGTGGGTGTTCTGAGCGTGGCATCAGAACAGATTCCATTGTTTGCGCTACTACAGTTGAGGAGACCATTACTATCTTAAAGAGAACCCTTTTTGCAGTCCTAGCATAGGATTCTAAGAACAAACGCAATACATGGTCTGTCCGAATTTTGTAAAATTAAATATTTAAAGTCACCGGTCCTACATTCAAAAGTAATTGCCCTTTTTTAAATTACTCGTTTTTTTATGAAGACGTCAGCAAATTATAATATACGAAACATAAAATTATAATGATTACTAACATCTCATATATAAAATATTAACAAGAATAATGCTGAACATTACTACAACACATTTCTTATCCCCAAATAGACGGTTTTTGAGATATTTACATTTTAAATTGTTAGCAGTATCCTTTAAGTATAAAATTTTCCCAAGTTTGTCTTCAACATTGGATACAACCACATAGAATAACTGTAATCGTTTAAACCGTAAAATCATTTTGCCTAAAAATATGTTAAAAAATAAATGTTTTGGTTTCACGTGGTTCATCATTTTGTAGATGAAGGGTGCTTAACATTTCAGGGCTATGCGCCCTTCTTTGTGCAGTAATTTCAGGTCTCCCAAAACCATTCCCATTTGCTATAAATACCTACAGTTATAACAATCGGGATATAAATCTAAAGCTTCTGAGGTTAGGTCATTAGAAACTTATAAACTTCAGACAACATGCTTCAGGTAATCATTTAGCTTTAGATAATTTTTGTAATTTTTTATGTACCATTTATTAATACTACACTTAACTTTATTTAAAATATATCACAATTAGCTCTACGTTTATTTTGAAAATAAAATAATCGTAAGCCTTGATTATAAATTTAAAAATCACAAAAAAACAATTTTTGTTATGAAGAGGCCATGTTTATAGTATTATTATTTTTTTTAAAAAAATACATTCACGCATGTCTTGAAATCTTCCTTTGCCCTCCAGAGTTAGAACTCAAGATTCAGCTTCTAAGCTTAAGGAACAGAAAGGAGTAATAAATATCCTCCAATGAAGAGGATGTTCCTGAAGTGAACATTTATGTGAATCGCGTGTAACCTAATTAAAGATTGTTTTTTATCAAATCAGATAAGAACTAAATACTATTCGTATTGAAACTGGGTATTTAAGGACATTTCTACAAAGGTCAATATGATATTGTATTCACTGTCATCTTCAATATGGTGTCGTTACTTAGCGTTTTCTGGCAATAATGACTGTTTAAATCACTAAACATAACAAAGCCAAAGGGATATAGGACATATAGAAGGGATGACGACCTCCTATTAGAAGTTTTCTAACATTTAGTACGTTTTAACTCTATAGCAAAACCTTATGGTTCCGCATTTTCAAATAAAGCCTGTATATACCTAAATAAATTGTTCTGTCCTTGTCGCGTTATAGTCTGACCTGGTTCCGCACTGACTAGAGGTGCTTGCTCAGCTGATATCAGTGACAGAGAGTCTGTGACGTCATCATGGTATCTCTCTTAGAATATGATTTCGTCTTCACTTCTTTCGTAAAATCATCCGTACGTGATTTTATATCGTACCTTTGTTCTATCTATAGGTCTCACGAGAATTCCATCAATCACGATTAAGGAACTTTTGTTTTGTCATCTGTTGTTTTTCTTCCAATATAATGATTACTTCATATAATAGTGTCTCTCAAGGCGTATCTACTCCAGTGTAGTAGCGACACTAATTTAACCTTACAACGTGTGAATAATTTGATTAGTACTTAAGCTAGTGTATGTTTCAGTTAGTTTTAGTGAACGTTTAAGTCAGATGAATAGAATCATTTTCCGTTCACTTCCCCCGCACCAACAATAAGACCTAAGCAGATCTAGACATATCACATTAGTGTAGCTCACACGTTTGGTAGCGTCTCAATTATTGCTTGTAGTTTTCTTTTTTTATAAAATGTCGCAGCAGAGTAAATAAACTATTTTAAAATGCATGGAACATTTGACAATGACAGTTCTAAGGGGTACAAAGGGTAAATTTACAAACAACCATGGAATCTAACTTTTAGGAAGTAGAGACTGAAATGGGAATAAATGTGGCAGAGATTAAAAATAAAATACGTGCTCTGAGATTTATATATTTTTAAGAAAGGAAAAGAAATAAATGACTCTATAAGGCAAGTACCTGTAGGGTACAAAGAGTCCCGAAAGTTAAGTGGTTGAAAGAGATTGAATTGACAGGTTTTTAGGAATTTTAAAGCAAAGTAGATCGTTAGCAGATGATCGGCGATTCAAATATATTTCGATGCACTAACACTTCTTCATTAAAATAAAAATCATGTAACCTGAAGACATCTCAACTATAAGCTAAATGCGCTAAATACGAAATGCGTGTATATATAACTATAAAAGTTGTTATTTCCACTACCCATCTGTTTTAGTAAGTCTTAGTACTAAGCTTTAGAATTTTAGTAGTTCTCTCTATTAAGTTTGAGTAGCTTTAGTAAGTTTAGTAGCTTGATTTAGTAAGTTTTAGTAGCTTATTTAATAAGTTATAGTAGCTAGCTTTAGTAAGTTTTAATAGATTGATTGAATTTGTTTTAGTAAATAGCTACAATGAGTTTTAGTAGCTGTCTTGAGTAAGTTATAATAGCTAGCTCTAGTTAGTTTTAGTAGCTTGAATTAGTAAGTATAAGTACCTTATGTAGCTAGTTTAGTAGCGTGTCTTAATCAGGTTTGGTAAATAGCTTTAGTAAATTTTAGTACCTTGATTTAGTAAATAGTTTTTAGTCTATTTTAGTTGCTATTTTTAGTTACATGTGTAAATTCTCCTCTGGAACTGACTTGTGTAACCAAGACAGTAAAATTAGGATCTAATTTTGGTAAGAGTTCAATAGTGGACTATATTGTTTCGTCCTTTATATTATACTGTAAACACTTTATTTCAGTTTTGTAAAGAAAGATTCTCAATTATTAGAGATATTATTATTTAAATACCTCTTTTATACTAAGTAAAAAACACTATTTCAAGAAATTTGTTCCGTCATTATTACTAATTGCAGGTTTAAAACAGAAAAACCTTTGTATATTTGACTCGATATGTTACAAGTACTTCTAAAATAGTTTTCTTTGCCGCTTTTCCAGCCTCTATCTATCGGCAACATGTAAAGCCGATTTCCCATTGCTCACGTTAGAGCATGACACATCCCTTCAAACCAAATGCATTGCGAAAATAAATTATGAATCGATTCTTTCGAATTATGTCATCGAAAGCTTTAATACTTTGTAAGAAACCGTTTGCAGCTTTCTATTCGTGCAAATAAATAATGAACCACACATCTATTGGCACACATACAATAGCTACGTTCACTTTGCATAGGCGACGTGTAAATTGACACCCTGTGTAAAGGTTCACTCTCAGCCTAATTACTATTCCAACATGTCTAATCATGCCGATATAATGCCAAGTCTGTCCAGTATCTACACTGTGTAATGACACCATGACGTCATCGGTTTAGTGAACAAATCTTTGTAGTCACATTGTTGCAATACATTTGTTTTAATAAAAGCATAGCGAATAAATTGTTATTACTTATCGTTTAATGAATACACGTAATTTAATTGAGCACCATTTTCTTCTATTCATTGTTGAACAAATAGACTATGCATAAATACGTAAAAAATAATATGCAACTTCAACAAAACATAAAATGAAAGCTAAGCGACAAACACTAAAGACATATTTATATATAAATACCATTGTAAAAAAGAAGAAATGGTAAATACGAAAATAAGAATGAACCACACACAAAACGACAAATATGCTAAATTATAATTTTAAAAAAATAATAATAAAATAAATAAATTCAGAAGAAAAAACTCAGGAAAACTTAGAAGTAGTGAGTAGAACGCCTTAAGAATGTTTCCACTAGAGTAAACCCTTGGCTATATTCATCCTAAACAACGCCTAACAGATTGACAATTGAAACGAACAGCAACTCCTGTTGTTTCCAGTTTCTGGAAATTTTCTAAATGCGAACTGAAGGGTAAATTAACGGGTCAACCCAGGCCAACACCTTTCCTTATTGGTCAGCTAGACACTGGTTTCCTGACATTTCAGAAGTTGTTAAAGCACAGCCTATCTGGTTAGCAAATAAATCTTTTCCCGTCTTGTAGATAGCCACAATAATGTTACCTACGAATAAGGAATTCTTTATGGCACATTATTAACGCTTACTTATTGAAATGTTAAAGGTAAAAAGAGTTTTCAGTTATGTAATGGGCAGTAATAGGTTCTGTAATTTTCTAAATTAGCTCTACATGTGACATGTTCTTATAAAGTTGACTTGCTCGTGTTGCGCCCAATGTTTTTAACATTGGAAATAACTCTTTCCCAACTAAACATAAGGACAATATTTCGCAGCCCAATTTTAACCAAGTCCGACGTTTGATAACTCTTAATAAATTCTACGCCTAAATCCTAGGCAACTCATTTTAACTAAGCGCAAATGAATAATAATCCATAGGATACCTGTAATAAATATCTTGATTAAATCATCAATCTAGGACTTACACTCTAATAAAGTGTAGCGTATTAAGATACCTTTAGCAACGCAGTTAAATATTTTAAAACATTGTTTATATTGAAATTTGAAAACTCTACTTGAATTATATATGGTTTCTTTGGTCCAACTAACTCCTCTTTCCGGCGTCAAGCGGACAGTGCCTTGTCAATACAACATAAATATCTAATTCATCTAGAAAAATTACTTAAATTTCTTCAATGATTATCGGATATCGGATAATTATTTGATCATAATGATGGGTGAGACGAATAAAGCCCAATGAGGGAACCTTAAAATATGCTCAGGATCAGAGTCCGGGAGACAGAGGCAGACACATGCTTCGCCCTGAGCATGGGTAGTATGGGTAGGGACTCGAGTCTGGGAGACAGAGTCAGACACATGCTTCGCCCTGAGCATGGGTAGTATGTGTAAGGACTCGAGTCTGGGAGACAGAAGCAGACACATGCTTCGCCCTGAGCATGGGTAGCATGGGTAGGGACTCGAGTCTGGGAGACAGAGGCAGACACATGCTTTGCCCTGAGTATGGGTAGGGACTCGAGTTTGGGAGAGAGAGGCAGACACATGCTTCGCCCTGAGCATGGGTAGTATGGGTAGGGACTCGAGTCTGGGAGATAGAGGCAGACACATGCCTCGCCCTGAGCATGGGTAGTATGGGTAGGGACTCGAGTCTGGGAGACAGAGGCAGACACATGCTTCGCCCTGAGCATGGGTAGTATGGGTAGGGACTCGAGTCTGGGAGACAGAGGCAGACACATTCTTCGCCCTGAGTATGGGTAGTATGGGTAGGGACTCGAGTCTGGGAGACAGAGGCAGACACATGCTTTGCCCTGAGTATGGGTAGGGATTCGAGTCTGGGAGACAGAGGCAGACACATGCTTCGCCCTGAGCATGGGTAGTATGGGTAGGGACTCGAGTCTAGGAGACAGAGTCAGACACATGCTTCGCCCTGAGCATGGGTAGTATGTGTAAGGACTCGAGTCTGGGAGACAGAATCAGACACATGCTTCGCCCTGAGCATGGGTAGTATGGGTAGGGACTCGAGTCTGGGAGACAGAGGCAGACACATGCTTTGCCCTGAGTATGGGTAGGGACTCGTGTCTGGGAGAGAGAGGCAGACACATGCTTCGCCCTGAGCATGGGTAGGGACTCGTGTCTGGGAGAGAGAGGCAGACACATGCTTCGCCCTGAGCATGGGTAGTATGGGTAGGGACTCGAGTCTGGGAGACAGAGGCAGACACATGCTTCGCCCTGAGCATGGGTAGTATGGGTAGGGACTCGAGTCTGGGAGACAGAGGCAGACACATGCTTCGCCCTGAGTATGGGTAGTATGGGTAGGGACTCGTAATCAGTACTATGTTATCAGTACACGATATTATTTCAAATTTCATTTCGATCTATAAAAAGTAACCTTAAGGTTCTAAATGTTATTCCCAAATAAACTAACAAAGTATTTTGCAAAAATCCTACTAGAGTAAACTAGGGTTTACTGGCTGGTTTAAAAATCTACTTAGAGTCTAAACAGTAAGACAGATAGGTTTACATTAAATTTTTAGTATAATTTTGTTTCTTGTACCAATAAGAAATAATTTTAAAAACGTTTGTATTGGACTCTTGATTATGAAAAAATCGATAGTTAACTGCACTATTTAAAAACCAGTTTATAATGTGATTAGTGCATTGTATACTAATGAAAATGCATACTAGTTAGGGAATTTTTTAACTTTAAATGCAAAACGACTTTTCGAGGAAATTATGCAACTTGCGTTAGGATTAAATACACTCATACAGTTTGATTGAATAATCTGTAAACAACATTTAGAGCCTAAACCATAAAAACTAATTACTTTTTATTAATATGTGCTATTGTAATTTCCATTAAGTAAGAATTTTGGAAAGGCCTGATATTAAATGGCAAAAATCTTTTTATGAGTTAAGCCTACACATTATTTCAGTAATTTGTTTTGTGAGGGAAGGACAAACGGGAGACGTAATTTCCGAAAATGTTAACATTCAAAGAAATTAAAAGCTAGTTTACAAAATTATGTGTTCTTTTAGTTCATTATACAGATTTCGACCTTTCGGATTTCGTTATGTAAAACTTAATTGATAACTTTATATTAATTTACAACTATCCGAACTTTAATTATGTGTAAATTTGTAAAAAACTTACTCAGATAAAACAATCACGGTGATCTTCATCAGTGTCTAAATGTTCCGCTTGGAGTTGTTGGTTTAAGCGGTAACGGTTTTAAAAAGAAATTTTCAATAGTGTCAAAGAGTACGTGCGATTCGTAATGGGTCTGTTCGTTTAATACGTTTGTATTTTGTGTTTTTGTAAATTTCATACTGTTAAAGCGTGTTGAGATGTGGTCTTTTTTTGTTGATGTGTAAGATTTCCATGTTACTGTTTATGTCTGTGTATGTGTGCCCTGTTTCATTTAGGTGATTGGTGAATGTTGAGTTGTTGTTATGTTTGCCTGATTGTATGCGCTCTTTGACTCTTTGTTTTTAAGCTGCGACCTGTTGTGTTTGTCCTATGTAGAATTTGTTGCATTCTGTACAGTTTAATTTGTATATTCTGGTGTTTGAAGTTTATCTTTGTTGTTGGTGTCGGGTTATAATTTGTTTTGAAGTCTGTTATTAGTTTCAAGTTCAATTTTATATCCTGTTTTTTGAGATTTGTGGGCTATTTTATTTCATGTTCTGTTCATTTAAAGTATTGTGATAGTAGTGTGTTCCCTCCTTGTAGTGTTGTGTTTGGTATGTTTTTGTATATTGTAGCATAGTTTGTCTATTATTGTGGTTATGTATCCATTTGTATATGCTAAGTGTTTAATGGTGTCTAATACTTTGCTTACCTTCTCTGTGGTCATTGGTACTTCTTTGAATCCGAAACTCTAATGGAGATTCTTTTAAAGATTATGTTGTTTTAGGTTTTATTGGTTTTGTAAGTGAGTCTTTAATCTCAACTGACTAGACATTCTTGTTCGGAGATGTATTGAAAAATTCGCGATGGGATGAAGTTATGTAAAATTGTTGGACTTTCTTCATTGTAGTTTTACGAGCTAGAAATACGTAGTCTTAACTATATTTGTACTTTGCCATTATCTAATCATTGTTAAAATAAAGTAAACTTTCATAATACTCAGAAAAAGTTTAGATTTCCTCCAGAAAGGAACTCTACCAAAACCGAAATAAATTTTTCAAGATATATCATACTTTCATATTGAGTCTCAAAATTTCTCTGCCAAAGATCCAAACTAACACTTACATAAATAGGCGATGTTTCGGGAATTTGTAAAATTTTTCGTCAACAGTAAAATCTGTTACACACATAGGCCTAAACAGAATCAAAGATAAGACATGTCTATTAACAACACAATTGTAATGAAAATAACAGAATAGGTGATAACAACATGTTAGTATTATATCTTACGAAATAAATCACAAAAATTATTAATTTATAAACAACAAATTTTAAAACAATAAAATAATAATGCGAATCTAAGAATAACTTTAAATTTTATTTATATTAAAAAAAATGACAAAGACGTGCCTACGGGTAAAATATTAATAATTTAATATATTATAATATAAATAAAATTAGTTTTACTTTTATAATAATTTTGGTAAATTATTTTCATAATTCAATATTTCTTTTTTCCTATTATTTGTTTAACGCCACATTTTTTATACTGTCTAATAAAACGTAAGAGATTAACACAAAGGACATTTATTATTAATTTTTCAAATCAGGAAATCATTATTTTACCGTAAACCATTATAAAGCAACATTTTAATTCACAAAGAACAAAATATAAGTTGTTACATCTATTGCCGTTATACGTTATAGAACTTATAACTGCAACTACTATATATATAAACAAAATTGAAAAAGTAAATACAACACAAGAAAGGAAAGAATGAATATTTTCTATGGCGAAGATTTCTGTGTAAGAAAGAATGCCGAAAGGATGGTGAATCAAACAGGAAAATCTAGAGAGACATAAATCTTTTCTTGTCCGGGAAGTGTAAAATAAACCGATGAGACAATCAGGTTCGATTTCATGCTCCACCAACAACACGTCTTTTTGGTTTTTAATTATTTCTAATATATCTGCCTAAAACTCCTCCCTCGCTTCGCCATTTCGAAAAAAACATTTAGTTCAAGTTAATGTTTAGGCTGACATTCTTAATATACTCTTCTTTATTTCTGTTAGGATAATTTCTATATTCTTTAGTACACTTTTCTGTGCGCCTATTCTAATATTAAAATATTTACCTTTGTTGACGCATTTTGGAATAACTCTATTTTCAAAACTTAAATCGTACTTTTTCAAAACTTCAAAGTTTACGATTTAACTTTTCAAAATGGAGTCATTCCGAAATGCATCAATAGAAGAAAAAATTGTAACGATAGGAAAGGGAGAAAAATGTACTGAAATATATAATTCTTAGCCCTTTACATCCATTTTGCTTTCAGAGAGAAATATCACAATAGTATGTTTTTTTAATGTTATAATTAATTTATATATTTCCAAACGTCATTTGTAAAGGGAAAATCAACACCGAGTTACCTTTTCCCTTTATCAGAGTCAAGGAAATGTTAGATAACACTTTCTCTTTCTTTCAATAAATTAAAACATTTATATTGTACACATTTAGAAAGCCACAATGCCAAACAGCTCATTAACATACCCCGTTACGACGAGCATTTGAGAACATATAACGCTTCTTAAGACACTACCAGTTATAACTGATTGGTTGTGTTTTCATATTTATGCCGTAATTAACAGTCTGCCCTACCAGGCATACTTAACCCGACGCCATATTGGTTCGTGTTTCACCATAAACGGAGCAATATCCATTAGCCGGGGAGGGGGAGTATGGTGAAAAGTTGGCCAATGAACTGAGACTAAGATGCGGCCTCTATTCCCACGAGCACAATCGCTTTACCCGTAAATGAATCAATAACAGAAACACTTACTTGTGAATTATTTATAAAGTGGTTCCGAGGTCAGGCGCATAGAAACGGCGGCTCGTTTTAGAAAGGATTGTTTGATCTGGTTCAATATAGAAGCTCGTTTGGAAAGTGTGACAAATCGATGAAATGCATGGAAATTCGATGGAAGAACTAGCAGAGGACCCGTCCTTCGTACGGGATAGACGAATATTTGTACTGATTTAATTTGTATTTGTATTTGGGTTGAATTTAATATACTGAAATTAAATACCAATAAATATATCAAACTATAGTTTATAAAGTTACCGATTGTTGTCTTGAAACACCAAAAGAAGGAAAAGCTTCTGTAACATGACATTTGTAAAGTATAACTAACCTTGACAGATGAAAACAACAAACATTTACGATCAGCTGTTTGATTGAGTTTGAAAGAGTCTTTTACAGGTGATTACAAACACATTTACTATCAGCTGATTAAGCCAAGTATATAAAGAATTATAGATAATTGAGTGTTAAGGGAGTTTTCAAGCCCAGTGGGGTGGTGCCGAGATAGTTTTTCTAAATAAAAATAAGCTCGTGTTAACCAGGGACCCTGAATAAGGCCATGTAAACTTTCAGCTCAATGGGTTCAGTAGGTTTTACGTGATTTAGTAACACACACACACACACACACTCACACCATTAGATTTTCATATAATAGTATAGATTATGGAAACCTATAGATGCACAATGAAATGAAAAGCGCTTATAAGTGACGCTTGGTCGGTTGATTTGGAAATGAACTCGTTATTTTTTGTCATAAAATATTTCTTATGGGTATATTTCAATGATACTACTAGGTTACTGATAAAGAAGATTAAAATACATCAGCTAAGATATTACCGATAAAGGAATCGGAAACCTGTTAAATAATTTAACAATAAACGTAAAATATATGTAAATATTAAACACTCTGCGATTATTGGCACTAAAAAACATTAAGATAAAAGGAAGAGAAGTAAGAGGGAATGGTGGTTTTCCGGTAAGGATCTATTCTGTGATAGGAATCTAGAAATGGCAGAATGTGTTCCAAAACAGATCTTAGGTAGGTGAACTGTTCTCACAGGATACGTACTTACCTTTCTATAAATGCATAGAGATAAAGTTTGTTAGTTATTAGACCAGAGAACTAATACAGATCTCGTGTTAAGCAAACACCGTCACATGGAAAAAAGGGAAAACAATTCAGGGCAAAACCATAAAGAGAGTATCTTACAGCATGCATTCAGAGGCAAATAATGATACATAAACAAACTAAGAAACAGAGGGTCTGATATAAAATCTGAATCAGAGGGAGACTACAATCCGCACAAGTGAGTATAATCAATAAAACAACAAAATCAAGGAGGGGAATAAGCTTATACAGTAAATTGAGAGACTCGTTCGAGAAATGTAGATGGAGAAGTGAGGAGGGTAAAATACCCATCAACGTCAAGTCAAAACTTAAAATTAAAGTTCCTATTTAAGGGTTTATGAAATATAACTCTTCCTTATTTCAAAAGACGACCTTATCATTTATTTATATTTTATTCAATAACTTAGAGAAATTTCCAAAATAGAAAATAAAATAAATATAAATACTATGATTGTATTTTAACAATTGAAAATATATTTATTATTTAAATTTTTTTTTCCTTCTGAAACGTACGGCTCATTTTTTCTAAGAATATTACACTTTGTTTTAGCTTATACAGTTCTATTACTTCTGATATCGCACTTAGTATTCCTGTAACATCTGATACAATTTAACTATTCCTATTAAAGTTAATTATAAAATATGAATTAAAAATTTTAACGAAAGGTTTGATTTCTGTGACTTGTTAAGAGGGCACACAACATATAAACACCCACACCCACACTCACACCCACACTCACACCCATAGCCAACTAAACCAAACAACCCACCTACAAACACACACACACACACAAACACTCACTTACACTCACTTACACACACACACATACACACTCGTACAACGGATTAAATATATTTAAATTCTTGATCTTAAAGAGTATTTAAAAAAACCTCAAATAATATTTTGCCAACGTCTATTCGTTAGGTAAGCATGATTACATACCCTAACAAAACAGGCGCTAAATTATTTCTATGCAAACGTTCGGTACTAATCTAAGTTACACTTTTAATTACTCACGCCTTTTGTTCTCACCTAATGTGATAAAGTAATTCTCCAATGCCAAAGCCGATAACATTTTATTACAGTAATTAGAGCGTACTTTCAATACCCACAACGAATAAACTAATGCTCCCTTTTTAGATCGAGACAAAGGATACACGATTCGCCTATTTCCATTTTTGGAAGCGCTACACATTTCTCCTAATGAGTAGAAAGTTAGAATTAATTTAAACATGAGAAGTTTAGTGGATTACACGTTAATGTCCTTCTTTGATAACCCATTGGAATAATGTGTTTTTTTATTCTACTTAAAGAGTGGATACTTGTAAATTATAGTTAAGGTAATTAACAATAACTTGCTATGTTAAAACGAGCTTTTACTTTAATTGCTTGAAAATAATATAAGGCGTATTCTACTATTAATAACAATAGAAACAACACGTAATAAAGATGTAATAACGTTACACAAACCTAATTATCAAACTATAACACTACGAAATAAATGTAATTAGTTTTTAAGAAAATAGTCTAATTAGAGTTAGATTCAAAAAAATAATAAATTAAATTTTAAAATTAAATGCGTTGTTGTGTGAATCATATAAACTATTTCAAGCAATAAAAATGTTTACAACATTTTAACTAACCTTGTTAGCAAAGGAAATATTTAAATAAGAACGTATACGAAGTCACAATTGAAAAATGATTTTATTTCGAAAGTTTCAATAACAAAATCGTCATCATCAGTGAGCATAGGTAAAAAATATTATTCTTTAACTTAACACAGTTATTACAGCTACGGCTATGCAGTTTATAACAGTAATAAACCTGAATTTGTTTAAATGAATTTACTAATTATAATGCTAAAATGCGTTTGAATAAATGAATTAATAAATGGTTAATTATAAGATGGGGATTGTGTTAATTTAATTATAAAAATCGTTATTTTAAAACATAATCGTGCATTCTGTTTCACTTGTATAACTGAATTACAAATACATTTCTACATTTAGAGATTACGAACTAACCCTAACTAGCAAATGAAACAAATCATACAATCTGCATTAAATAAGCAGAACATTATTATTATTGTATGTCTAAGTAGAATAAGAATAAAACACTTGTAAATGTGGTGAGTAGAAATCACTATATGGAAGATGAACTATATTATACAAAGGTTAGCTCCAAAGGCAACCCGGATGGCCACAAAAATAAACTAGAACTTCTGCTCTGGCCCAGAACAAAATAGTATGTTAAACACAAACATTGGGCTTAAAATGAGTAAAATAACAATCGAATTGAAAAACGGTAAGATATTGTTAAGTTGTTTATATTTAAAATGTTTCCTACATTTTTAGTTCCCACATCTTTTTTTACAATTGATTTCTGAACTACGAATTTGAACAGACCTACTTTTGGCATAATAAAAAAATGGAAGTGAGCTTTACAAAAAAATCTTTTAAAAACGTCCATTTAATCAATATTTTGTTAGTTCTTAAGTACTTGAGATAAAATTCATATAAATTCATGTACAGGTTTTATTAAAATTATTCTCCACTATTAATTCTCCACTATTAATAATGGTGTTCGGTGTTTGTGGTAGTTTGTGTTTGTTTTTTTGTTACTTGAAACCCATAATTATTTCAGAATGTGAATTAATTTTAAAATTATTTCGCTACGGTTTGTTTCTTGTTTTCAAAATGCAACCTTTTTATGCAAAACATACTTTGTGCAAAATATATCTATTTTATATATTGTATTATTTCAAATAGTTAAATTATTTATCTTCTAAGAAGTTACTTTTTCCTCTCCCTATGCATTTTTATATTGTCTATGTATTTTATTACTATCGATTTTTATGGAGTAGTTGGTATATCTTGTAAATACTGTTTGCGATCTTACCTATTTGTTTTCTTGACTGAAGGTTCCTATTTATTCAAAAAATGAGTATTTTTTATAATTTGTAATGTAATGCATTTTTTTGTATTCTTTATTATTAAATGTTTCATATGCAAACTTGTTTATGCGTTCTTTACCCTTACATTTTAAAAATTGTGAATGCAGGTATAATATATAAGCATAAATAACATAATGCTCAGATCAGAACACTGTATCCGTAGTTTTAATTAATAAATCCCCCTTACAAGAGCAGGAGACAATGTCCTCTAGATCGCCAAGAATGCAGTTGTTGATATCCTGAAGTCCGAGTCGACCGAAGACCGGTAGTCAGAGGGGAAACGAACGTGATAATTGCTCGGCGTGAGATGTAATGAAATCTGCCGAGCGGGGCTTTTATTTTAATAAACGGTTGAGCTGTAATGAACTCCTGCGATCGTATCTACCCCGGGACGCCATTAATTCAGAGATGACGAATTGACAGGTCTTTCAGGGCGAGCACTAATGGGGCCGGAGATAATTCGATAAAGGTTTTTTTACGAAATTATTTTTTTCACGACTCAACTCGTTCTTGTGTTAGTCGATAATTATTTATCGTTAAATATCTTCATCCCATCTTGTTGGTTCGGTTGCTGCTACGTTTGCAACTATTACTAGCTGTTGGGAATAGCACGGCTGCAGTGCTCGGCTACGGGATAGCTCCACTATTTATACTTGAAAACAAAACGTTTTCCGAGGATCAATTTAATAGAATTCCTGGATAATTTGAATGATTATGACTTACGAACTATTACAACTTGTGATTTATCGGTAATTAAGTATACAATTTACTAAAAGTTATAAAAAAATATCTTAAACGATCAAAAGAAACACAACAATATGAAACACATAACTTCTAAAAGCCTAAACAAAATACGTAATAGCTATTTCATACAACGGAAAATTTACCTACGTATGATCCTTTGACAACAACATAATGGACTGTGTATATCAGTAGGTTTTTCATATAGATTTTAGGTAGATTGTATTTTCATTCGATTCGTAAAAATTATATTTGTGACAAAATGTTTTTGTTATTTTTAGAATGAAAGTATACTGAATATTTTCTCTTATTTTTAGTTGCATTATAAAAGTTTTACCTATCAATTCAATAATAGATAATGTTAGGATCATTAATTATTAATCTTTATTTCTTTCTCTCCCTTTTCTCTTGTGTGCACACAGTCTCTCTTCCTCTCTCTCTCTTCCCCCGTTTCTCAATTTCACCTCTCTCTCTCTCTCCCTCCCTCTCTCTCAACTCTCTATGTATGTAGGCTATGTTTTACAACTAGTACTTCTGTATTTATCTCTCTTTATATATATATATATATATATCTATCTTGTCTTTATCTCTATCTTGTCTATACATATATATTATTTTTGTGTATCTTTTCTGTATCTCTATTTGTATATGCTTTTGTGTGTGTGTGTGTGTGTGTGTGTGTGTGTGTGTGTGTGTGTGTATGTGTGTGTGTATGTGTGTGTGTGTGTGTGTGTGTGTGTGTGTGTGTGTGTGTGTGTGTGTGTGTGTGTGTGTGTGTGTGTGAGAGAGAGAGAGAAAGAGATAGGGAGAGAGAGAGAAAGAGATAAAGAATGTTACCTTTAACTTATTCTTACCGTCTATTGTAAAATATATCTACATTATAAAATGACTTTTTTGAATAAATATTCCTTACAATATATAAAATGATTGAAAGAGCTTGTATACAATAATTTTGTAAAAGATAAGAAGCGGGACTATATTTTTCACAATTTAAATAATACAATACCGTATTATCAGACTGGGGTTTATTGTTGGCTTATGGCAGTTGTGCAAACTAAAGGCATAAAAAAGTGAGTATATTTTATTATACCACATTGTTTGTTTCCATTTTATATCATTTCATTGCCATTCCATGTCCCCTACATTTTGACATTCAGCGTTAACTACTGCCCATTTTAGATTAGTTTTATTTCTATTTGACAAGAAATCTAGCGTATATTAATTTTCCTCATCACTTGGTAATATTTGTTATTTATACTTACTCCAAGTCATAAAAGGTATCGAAACTCAAAAAACTTTAATAGTAAATTACCTATATTAAAATTAGTTTCTAGTATTATTAAAACTCCTAATCGATGGCTTTATAGTCTCACCTGTTTTAATTAAAAAATAGGAAGCAATTACTTGATGCAGATGTAAGTGTAGGATATAATTTCCAGTTGTATCAAAATAAAAAAATTAAAATAATAAAGTTAAATGAGAATAAATAGATTCCTTAATTAGTGTCTCCTCAAGAGTGTCAATTAAAGAAAACACCTGCACATTTCACTTTGCAGGAATTTATTTTTATTATTAGATGTACTATGAAGATCATTTTTACTTTTTATGGAAATTCTCTACCATCAGGATATTTTAATTTGAACAAAAACGCTAAAACCAGTACCAACCGAGAGCGTATCGGTGAGCCTGTTATAGATAATTACAGTTAGATCGATAAATCACATTTATTACACAAGTACCAAGCCGTAAACAACATGTTGGCATGCGAAGCATTCAATTAAAACCATAGAGATCGTTTTTTTCTCGCAGCTTCCAATCATATTGCGGCCTTCGATGCATCTGGAATAAGAAGGTGTACGGCTATGGAGTTATGCTAAAAACTAGTCTCCATGTAAATCATGGATGGACACCATACATACTTCACAGTGATTGATGACAATAGTTGGTACGTCGTATTGAGTCGTTACCTCGATTTGGAGCTCGTTTCCTTTCTGGTCCGTCCCAGAAATGGAGTTTGTCGAGACGGGGAGGGATGACGACTTCACGCCTGATGCAGTTAAGTGGAGAGATTAAGTTAGAATGACGCTGATTTTTGCTTTGTCCCTTCCGATAAAGCGCGTGTTCTAGAATATCCATTTAGTTTAAATAATTTATCTTCAGCTATCATCATGCATTAAATATACCAAGAGGTTTAAATGCTCGAAAGCTTTATAATAAATTAATTTGCAAACGTATGAGCCTACAAAAGTATTTTCTCAATATTTCCTTCAATTTGTGTATACAAAATTTCCTCAAAATATTTATCATAAATATTTTTAAAAGTAACTTGAGAAAAACATTCTGAAGGTAATTCTTTTAAACAGTTCACGGGTTCATCTGCATTTGTTCTTTACATTTAGGACTAAATTTGTAACTAAAAAATAGATTCTTAGGACGTTTCTTGAGCGAGACATAACAGAAATATTGTTTAAAATTTGAAAAAATACAAATACATCCAAAATTTTCAAATGCAACTTATATCTGATTTTAGTAAAAAATATCGTTCCTACAACATAGTTAGATTAAAAAGTGCTAAAATGTGTTCGATTTAGGAAAAACTTTGAGACTGCTAACTGATTGCTAAAGCTAAACGTAATCCATTTTCCCCACCGAACGTACTTATTATATGTTCTATAAGATATTGTTTTTTCACACATAACCTACCCTTACTCAACATAACCTAACCGCACCAAACATAACTATCATTTTCTTTACTTACCATACGTCTATTGCTGGGTTATAAAACAGGATTACAATCATTCAACGTGAAATAAAATAGTGTTTTATTGTATAAAAGAAACTTTTTGTTTGCATAGTGGGGTGAGAGTATTTGTTATTTTTATGTCAGTTTGTTTTCAATCAGTATTTATAGTTTAAGACATTTATATAGTAGCATTTTATCTTGTGTCTAATATAAAGCTTCAAGTATGTAATTATTTAAAATTATTAGTGTCGCCATCTATTGTATGGAGTTCTCTCCAGAGTTTGATGCAGCTCTGATAATTCGATGAAGTGTAGAAAATACACATTCGAAATGTGAATTTGACGTAGATGGAGCTGTTTAATGAACGGACAGTATGACGAATGTTTGTGGGTAAGAAAGAATAAGTGAAATGTGTTACAAAAAATATAACAACACACAAATTGTTTGTAAACAAATAAAATTAATTATAAGTAATTATTGCATAATTCAGGGAATACTTTAGAATTTACTTTCTGACGCGTTTCGAAATAATCGTTTCATATACGGAACTGACCGTCTACTGAGTAGGCGATTGTTTCGAAACGCATCTGAAGTGTTCACTCAGTTATGGAATATTTACTTATAGTTTAATCAATGAATTCAAGATAATTACAGTAAGCAACCTTAATATAAATTACAACATTTTTATGTGCATTTCATCAACAGATTTAACACCATCAGTGGGATATAACTATTCTTAGAAATCAAGTTAGTAATGGCTCACTACTCCTACACAAACTAATATGTTCTGAACAATCCGGAACTCGAAAAAGGTGACGAATCGGAAATCCCCTAACAAATTCTAACAATCTATTAAAGTTATACATTTACAATTCTAACTTACAAACTTTTACTACCGCCTGCATAGAAGACTTTCATTAAATCCACATGTACGTGATTTGAGAACCAGGTGCAGCAAGATATTGGATATGATGAGAGTTCTTAGTGGTACAAATTGGGGAGCAGTCAGAACCTGTATGCTCCGTTTCTATCGCGCCGTTGTAAGATCGCGCATAGATTACGGCTGTATAGCCTATTCATCTGCTCGACCTACGGTTCTGAAACTCCAGGATTCAATACATCTCGCTGTCCTTAGACTATATACTGGTGCTTTTAGATCAAGCCGGGTGAAGCTGGAGAACCATCTCTCTCAATGCGACGTCAAATGCTACAAATTTCATATTACACTGGTCTTCAAAGTAAACCTAAACATCCGGCAATCAAGTTTTTGATAACTACCTCGAGGATCGTTACAATGTTCGCCAACGTCCAACTGCTCCCTTCGGAACAAGAACGTTGCGCATTTTTAGCAATCTAAATGTAGAACATCCACCTATATTCGAACGAACATCATTCTACATCCCTCCATGGGTAACACGAATGCCAAAATTAGACTTCTCATTGTCCAAGCACCTAAAACACAATACTTCTGACGTTATTTATTGTCAGGAGTTTTTGCCGACTCAACTAACTCACCAACATACTGTGACTATATTCACAGACGGTTCAAAACTGGACAATGGGATAGGATGTGCATTTTATATGGAAGGACAAACATTCACTGACAGATTGCCCTTAGCATGTAGCGTTTTTACTGCAAGCTTTAAGATCAATTTCGTCTGCAACATCTAAAAATCTTGTATGTTCCGATTCCAAAAGTGCTCTCCAGGCTATTCAGGCAATGTACACTAAGAACCCTTTAGTTGGAGACATCTTGGTGTTGGAGGGGTTGAGGTGTCATTTTCTCTGGGTTGCTAGTCACTGGGTAATATTCGGAAACACTAAAGCAGATGAAGGTGCAAAATTAGCTACAAGTATGGTACCATCGACACAACGTGATGGCATCAGATTTTGTAAGCAATGTTAAAACTACTTTATTCTCTGTTTGGTATGAAGAATGGCAAAATATAAATAGAAACAAGCTGAAGGACATAAAAATACCGTCTGACCATGTAGGACATCTATTCGTTCGAATCGTAGGGAGGATGTGGTGGTAACTCGACTTCGCATCGGCCACTCCTTGCATGGATGGCTGATGAGACATGAGGATCCACCACTATGTCCGTTTTGTAGAAGTACCATCACAATCAAGCACATTCAGCTTGACTGTGATGACTTGAGTGATTTGTATATACGTTACGATCTTCGAGGTAGTTTAAAAGTGGTTTTAAGGGACGATGTCTCGGCTATCGACCGTGTCATCGCTTTCTTACGCCACGTGAATCAATTTAATAATATTTAAATTTTGTATAATTTTATTTCTTTTGTTTCATATAGTTATAACTAATTTTATTTTATTTTATTTTTATTAGTTTAATAATATTCAAATTTTGTATAATTTAGTTTCTTTAGTTTTAGATAATTACAATTAGTTTTTAACATTATTTTATTTTGATTGTTTCATATATGGAACATTTGTTTTAAACAACGATTAAGTTAGGCGATGATAACCTTAATAGATTTTTCGCCTGAAAAAAAATAATTAAAAAAAACGTCTGTTGGAACCTCAACCGTGGGACATTAGAGGTTAATTATTTTAAGATCACTACTGGGTACTCTATAGTATCTATCTAAGCAGAGATATATGTCTTTTCGTGTAGTTATCTAATTATAAAATAAAACTTACTTTTAGAATTAATATAAAATTAAATTTTACTTAGGCCTATATATTTAAATCCACTTAAATTCATTTATATTTCGAATTTGGTTCATCATCACCAGAACCAACTGCGGCAAACTGTTGAGCAGGCACCGTCAATAAAGCGTATTATTTTACTCAAAGTATTTTATTTAATCTTTATCTAACAAAAATCGATGTATTATAATACATATCGATATAAATCTTTAATTACATACTTTAGAAGCGACCTTTATTAATAAATGGTTCTTCACCGTCCAACACGCAATCATACGGCAAATCTTTTCCGCCCACCATTATAAGTGCCACTAAACTTGTTTAATTTAATTATAAATTAATCGGCTTAAAACGTCACCTTTTGTAATGACTCTCGATTATTGATGTTCGGCGTCCTCTTACGCCCGTCTCTTGTAAATAACAGTCTTATAATTCAGGGAGCCAATCAGATGCGGAATAATTAACTGGTCGATAGTATCGCGTATCGTAGAGATCTCGAAATTATCTTAATGAAAGATTGGAACAAATCGATTAGTTTGATTGGTTTCGATTTAGTAATAGAGGTGGTAATTTGAGGTTGACATGAACGAAGCGCAGTTGGAGGTAAAACGTTGAAACGATAAAAGATTTAGTGAATAAAAATGTTTACGTTTTCTGCGTGTTTTGACATTTATTATAAACGTTTCTATTTCATTGTGGTTCCCAAGCTATAAATGTTTGACTTTTTAGTTTACTATTAACCGAAGGGAATTTTGTAAAGGCATATTTCATGCTTTGATGTTAATTATATCTCATTTGATTTAGAGGTACTTCATGCTTTGATTAGTAGTATTTAGTTAGAAATCGTGGCATTTGGAGATTTAATACTATACGGAATATAAGGTTTTATCGGATATAACTTTATTTTAAATAACCTTCAGGTAACTTATAAAAAAATGTTGTGTTATAATCGAACAAAACTTTATAACAAAATAAAATGTTTCTACCTGGTTGATGGTTGACATTATTTTTTTCTCATAACCTGAATAAAATTGTCAACTATAGGCCCTATTATATAAATTAAAATTTTTGAAACAGACATTAATAAAAAAGCATCCACTATACTTAAATACGCCCAATCAACTGTGCCTCGAGAACAAGTGAAAAAGCACCGACCTTTCTGGTCAGCGAAACTCTCCACCCTGAAAAAGAAACGAAATGACGCCAGGAAAGCTGCTGAAGTTGAAAAGACAAGAGATAGCTGTGTAGAAGTGCGAGGAGCGCTAGCGGCCCTTCAACGGGAAATTAAACTAAGCAAGCGACAAGCATACAGAACCTTTGTCAGCCGGTTGGACTATAAAAAAGATGGAATAAAAGCACATCGTTTCCTGTCAAGTTTAAACAATCAACAAGTAACTGCATCTGCAGACCTGTAGTATACCACGGAAAACACATCCATGACCCTAAACAGGTATCAAAGGCTTTCTGCCAACACTACGCCAACGTTGGAAAATTAAAGATTCCTAAGCTACAGAATAATGGAATTCCTAAAGTATCGACACACTACATGTCTAGAGGATGAAAATCAGGCCATGAACGGAAACTTCTCCCTAGCAGAACTAAGGGTAGCCCTATATAATCTAATGCCAGGAAAATCAGCTGGACCAGACTCCATATTCAAAGAGTTCCTGTTACATCTTGGGACATCCGCCCAGAAAACTCTCTTGAAGCTTATGAACCTAACTCTGAATAAATTCATCCCTGACCTGTGGCGCAAAGCGGAAATTATTCCTATCCTTAAAAAAGAAAAGCCTCCATGCGAAGTAAAAAGCTATAGACCCATTTCCCTCACGAGCTGCTGCTGCAAGCTAGCCGAGCGAATGATTGTTAATCGTCTGAGTCCCTTTCTAGAGAGGGTCGGTGCCCAGCCAGATGAGCAAGCTGCCTTTAGGAAACACCGTGACACTATGGACCAAGTTGTAAAGCTTGTTCAAGCAGTGAAGGATGGCTTTCATAGAAAAATGTCGACTGTGGCAATCTTCTGTTGCACAAACTCCAAAAATTAGGAATAACTGGAAAACTCATAGGATGGGTGAAGTCCTTTCTGGCACAGAGGCATGTTCGAGTCCGTTTCCGAGACACAATTTCGTCATTTAAACAGCAACGCAACGGCCTACCGCAGGGAGCAGTACTCAGCTTTATCCTTTTCAATATTATGATAAACGACCTCTTAAAAATAGTAAAAGAAGTACCGCGCATATCAACCTTACTTTTTGCAGACGACCTTGTCTTTTGGGCTTCAAGCGGGACTCCTTCGAACCTGGAATAAAACTATAAATCGAACCCTTAGCAGAGTTGCTGACTGGCCCAACTACAACCAAATGGTAGTTAGTGAAAAAAAAACTGTTTTCACTCTACTCACCCTTTCAACTAATCCGCCAAAACTGAGGATCAAGTTAAACAACAAAACTTTAAACCATGAAGATACTCCACGATATCTTGGCATCAGGAAGCTAAACATTGCAAATCATATTGAGGCAACAGCTGAAAAGGCCACCAACAGAAGCAAACTGCTGAAGAGATTAACAGCAAGTACATGGGGTGCTACCCAGGATGTTCTAACGTACCAGAACTATGTACGACCAACAATGAAGTATGGAGGAGAGGTGCTCAACCTGGCCAGCTCAAATATGCTAGACAAGGTTCAAAATAATAACATGAGGCTCATAACTGGAGGAGCTAAATCGACTCCAATACTAGTTATGGAAATCGAAACAGGACTGGAACCCTTGGAAGTCAGAAGAGACAAATGTCTCCTAAAATTCTGGAAAAAAATAAAAGAACAAATAGAAAGTTTTGGGAAACATATAAAGCTGCAACTTACCGCTTCAGAACTCAGATTACTCCAGTAAACAAAGCTCTACAGCTGGAACAAAAATATAACCTTTTCCTTCATGCAGAAGCTGTCCCATTAAATCAACACAATCGAGTCTTTGACAACCTACCTCCAGTTTTTCTAAACCTTGTTGACCAGGTGAAACCAAAGTCACAGGCTATGGATATTGAACTCAGGAAAGCAACATTAATGACCATCAACGAACGATTCCCTGAAAGTGACTGGCTTCATGTTTACACAGATGGATCCTCAAACCCTTCAAGTGGAGAAACTGGAGCAGGATATTTTTAAAATTATTTCAGGGCTTGGTAGCTGTGGACCTCCAATTTTGATGGTGAGGTTGTGGCCATAGAAGAAGCAGCATCATGCGTCATGCAACTTTCGCCGCGGCAGGTTGTATTCCTGATTAATTCACAATCAGCGATTTTGGCAGTTTCCTCTAATACACCAACTGACTGCACCTTGATAGCGTCGTGCAGTGAAAAAATGCAACTATGCCAAGAGGCAGGCTTCAGAATTGCGCTTCAGTGGATTCCCAGCCACGTTGGCACAACAGGGAACGAAAAAGCTGACAACCTCGCCAAGAGTGGGTGCCGCCTACCACAGCCACAAATCAAAATATCACTGGGCTGTGCTTACACCAGGATTCACGCAGAAGCTACGACGTACTTGAAAACATCACAAGAAAACCTGGCTGTTGGAAAGAGATGGCAAGAACTTTGCACCAACCCCATTCCAAAAGACCTGCTTCGCCCTATCAGTGTTGCGCTGTTCCGTCTAACCACGGGGCACGACTACCTTCAGGCGCACCTTCATCGCATTGGGCTGGCGGACACGGATCGGTGCCCCTTGTGCCAAACAGGAAAGATGGATGGAGACCACCTTCCTGCCTGCCCACAGCTCGAAGCATACAATAGTGACCCAAAAACCAGACTTTCCAAGCTCTACTGGTCTGCACGATGCCAAATGGTCGAGTTATCAAGGGCAGGCGTTGGATAAAGTAAAGTAAGTAGGTACATTCCCGAAAGCTAACTCGTCAAAACACAATTAAGTTTCGGATAAGTAAGTGATTATCATTAGTGTATGTGTAATTAGTGGCTGTCTACAATTTAAATACAAGGTTGTTCCTTTCTAAAACTGCTATTACACGGGTACTCTGAAACAAGCAAATCAGAATACAGCTTCTAATATGGATGAATTTAAGCTTGCGTAACCAAAGATTTCAATATATTTTTTTATGTTTTACCCAAACCGTGTAATTTGCCTTGAGGATTGAAAATTACAGACATAAGTGTTCAAAGGAAGAGCAAGACGTTGTGTATCTCTGTATCTTTCAAAACCAAAGGCGTAAATAAAGTTATTTTTCGCTTTATACGTTATTTCCTGATGTTCGGTTCCTATCCGATCAAGGACCACTTCCTCAAAAGACGATTAATCAAACTGAATCCAATGCATCAAGACTAGGAGAATTAACGTTGTTATAAAATTACTACTTTAACATTAGTGATTTCTCTGTTAGTAAATTATTTTAACTTTCACTCTTAACTACAAAATATTTCAACTAATCTGATAAAAAACGTAGTACATGTATCTGACTTACATTACTTTCTGCAAATTGATTGGCGTGACTGGTCTTGAAACCGTCACCGGTTACATTACTTTAGATTCCACCCAATTGTTTGAAGGTTGGCATTCGAGGAATCTACAAACCCCTTATTGAGGTGAGTTCTGTCCTTGCTTGATTTATTGTGATTTTGCTGGTGCAGGTTTTTTTAAGTGTAGTCATTGATTTAATTGGTTCGATTTCTTTAGAATGGAAGATTTTTTATTTTTAAAATTGGGCAGTAGCTCAGATTGTGTACAAAAGCTTCAGTGGCATAAAGGAAGCGGCCATCAAAGAAGGTCTTATCACGCAAAGATCACTAAACGTACTAGTGCCTTTGGTGACAACACTCAGACCAAAATGTTTCAAAGAAGATTAACTTATTTTTTAAATTTAATATATTAGAAATATTGTTTTATCAAGGCAATGAATCAGTTTGGCTGCTATCTATTGTAACGGATAAGAAAGGATAGGAATTATATATCAAAATAATGAGTAGCAGCCAAGCACGTGTGAAGGCGACATCATCGTCGAAACTAGTCTGTTTGTTTTAATGAACTAGTATGTAGAGCCATTTAGAGTTAACTGTTTTAATCTTTAACTTTGAGACCTTTTCTAAATATCTAAGCTCTAATTAACTTAATGAAACTAAAGGTTGAGAATAGTAGATCAATTAATAGTAGGGCCATAAAAAATTTAAGTAGCTTTAGTGAGTTTCAATAGTTTTAGTTATGCCTTCTCTTTATCGGATATAAATGGATATGTTTATAAATTTGAACCAATTGGAAGAAGGCTCAGAAAGGACCGATAGAGATGCAATTAAAGTAGGACTTAAGCTATATCCACTACTGTACAACTTTTCTTGCAACTAAGTATTGAATCGGCGCACATTGTGTTGAAAGAGGGGCAAGCGCTATTGTTTGTCTCTAAGAGACAAACAGGTTAGGTTACGTTTTTAATGAAGTGTGCCTTAACGCAACCATATCCAAAAGTTTGGATCCCCTTTCAAGGTTTTGTGCGTTTCGATAGCGATCTAACCGGGGGCAAAACCGATCAAACGGTTCATATTGTTCTGCTGGAGGGTTCTGTATAATGTCTAAAAGATTATCTGGTTTCCTATAAATATAATTAATCAGTAATATAGTATCTGCTTTTATCGAGGAAAATAAATTTTTTAATGATTTTTATTATTACGTTTATCTACTATATTTATAATTTTTATAGCCTGGTATTATCTTGTACCTTTCGTATTTCACAATTTCCAATAGCCTAAATATAAAATCGAATAAATAATTTAATTATTTATATTCATGAGTAAATAAGAGTTCATTTATGGCTTTAGGCTTAGATGTAATATCCTCTGACAATGGCATTGGAAAAATGCACACTTATCTCATTGTAATATCTCTCTGTACGGGTTGCAGCGTCTCTGTCTATATGTATAAATATTATGAAAAAATTATTGCCTTTAATGATTTTTTTTTAATAACATTCAAACATTCGGGTAGTACAATCTTTTGGCTTTTATAATTGCGTACCAGAAAAGTATCAATATACCGGTATTAAAATACGCAACGCAATAGTAATAAAAAAAAAACAAATAAAAACATTCACAAAACTCACAAATTATTCATTTATTTACTCATACGCGTTTCAATAACCAAGTCATCATCTTCAGAGAGTGTTACTACTACAAACTCTAACTTACAACTTCTATGGTCATTGAAACGCGTATGAGTAAATAAATGAATAATTTGTGAGTTTTGTGTATGTTTTTATTTGTTTTTAACATAACCTAACAAGCTAAGCTCAAAGAATATTTGCAATAGAAATGTTCATCAATGGACATGAACAGGAACAAGTTTAGGATTATAAATGTCTTGAATGTAGATTAACACACACAATATGGAAGTATGGCCATGAAGATTATTCCTTTGATTAAAATGGACCTAAAACTGAAGAGGCTATGTTGTTACGTATTTTTCGTGTTCGTGTATGGAACAGGAGGTTGGACGTTGAAGGAGATTACCATGGGGAGGGGACTGGTTATTTTAAAACGTAATATTACCCATGGATGTTATTGATACCCAGTGTTCCTAATGTAGAAGTAAAATGGAGGATGGAAAACCGACTTGATATTTAAATTTGTTAAGTTTTTTCTACACTACAATCCCTATTTCATGACATGACAATGATAAAGTGATATTTAAATGATCTTATCTTGAGAAATGATAAAAATAAATGTTAAATATTCCAGATAAAACCTGGTAGAATTTAAGAGAGAGGGGGTAGTTCCTGATAGAGCGATTTATAATAATCCTAAAAAGTCTCCTATTATTCTTGGGTATAATTGTAGAACTAAAGAAAAGAACAAAAACGTATCTGCTATAGCAAGTTGGAGAATGATATGAAGAATATGTGGAGTAAAGATGGGTCTAAAGAAAGGGACGTAAAGAGGTATCTACATATACATAAGGACAGAGTAGGTTCATATATTAATGATCCAGTACAACCAACCACCTCCTGAAACAGTAAGTGTTAGAAGAAGACACTCTGGAGCACATTTGTTTTATTTCTTCTGTCCATTATTTTTCTTAAGCAACCAGCATTTTACTTTTAGTATATATCATATAATCACGGCATAACTTAATGGTAATGTATCCTATTTCTATTTTACGATTCAAAACATGTGTAATCATGTACTTTATTTAAACGTTAACCAATACCTTCTTTACAGTCATGCGTCAATCTGTTGAAATTTACGGTATTATTTGCTTATAGACGAAGTCGTAGTTTTGGATTCAAAAAGAGTAGCAAGTAATAAATGTTCAGAAAATCTGAAATGAAAATAAAATATATTGTATAAATACAGCCCCCCCTGGGACCAAATCCCCAGTCTGAGGGCCTGGTTCCTAGGTAAGGTCACCCGGGAGTGTATAAATGTCTTGGAAGTTTCTACTGATCCCGAGTAGTTCTGAAAAAGCGGAATAACCGTTGTCTCTGGTTGGAGCTCGTCTCGTCTCAGTGGCGGGCTGGTGACCAGTCCAAACCTTACTGAAAGCTCAAAGACTCTTATATTCTGCTACCACGGATAGTAACACCAATCCCCACCCTGCCTTGGGTCTGAAGCAAGTCACCTAGACGGGAATCACGAGTTTGAGGTTTAATTCGTGGAGGCAGAGGTTCGCGGGGATAGTATGTAGTCCCGCAAAATTCTTTGTGTGGTGTAGATTGAGAGTCCAAATGAACCAGAACCATCGGCTCCTTTAAGTAAGACACACGAATTACGTTTCTGTATAAATACAGCCTGTAATGTAACAAGTAGCCTGCGAAAGCCTGATACCAAATCACTTTTGACACGCTTTAAGCCAAACATTCCGGATAAAATTTCTTGCCTCTGTAAATTGCTTATGTCTATTCAATTAGTCAATCTGTTAAGATTTATTTACGAATATGTCAGGGCTGCCAACCTAACGAATAAGTCACTGCTACCGACCAAACTAATACATCAGGCGTACGGGTATTACAAGAGAATAAATTAAAGCCGAGCGCGCTCGTGTTGTGTCGTCCATACATTATTGCAGTTTATTATTGTTATTAACGTTTTAGTTTTTTCTTTCGTCAGAACGCCCGCAAATTACGCAATGCGTGTAAAACGTCAGCAGGAAGTTTACGACCGGAGTTCGTTATTACGACGGGCTTGTAGCGTAGTAAAACGAAATAAAGAGTGTTTGGAAGTAGACGTTTTGTGTTTGGGCTTTTTTTAATATTTTTGGTTTGCTCGCCGACATCTACGAGAAGAAGTTAGTTTTAGAACTTTAATGAAAACTTCAAATATATAGGCATTTTCGAGGCAAAATGACCAATCGGAGCTTCTACCTTAAAATGCCTGATGCTCTGTGATTGGTAGTTTTAGTTTGAAACAAAAACGATCACCACCTTATTTTTTTTAAATCTCAAGTTAATCATCTCGTAGAATAAAATCTACTTTTGAGAAATTTTCTAATGAAATATATCTGAAAATAATTCAACTAATCCCATTTGAATTCGTAATTTTATGAGGCAAAATAAAATAGAATTTTGGAAGTATTCCATTAGGAGTGAACAGGATGAGATATTCTCTGAAAAATAGCGTTCTCTATGACTTTATTCATTTAAAATCAATAATTCATATATTTAAAAACTTTTTTACTCTGCTATTCCAAATTGACAGTTATCCTCTATTACAAAGATTGTGACAGTAGGATTTGTTACTAAAAGATTTGTAACGAAAAATATAATATTTCTGATGTGGAAGACAGGAGAATATACGGTTCAGGGTTGGTATCTGGTGCAAATGTTATTTCTTGTAGAGTGTCCGTCAAGCTATAAAAGGAAAAATAAGAAAAAAAAGATGGAGTGACACTAAAACCGTTGTTCTCTTTCTGATAGCGGCAGTCGCGTCTTGAAATCATTAAAGGCGTTGTATGTGAAATACACAAATTCTCATTCAGACTGTATAAGGACACCTAGCTCGTACTAACCTCTTACACTGGTCATTCAAAAAATACGCAGAATTTAGAAATATTTCCAGGAGTACGTTGGGCTTACCGTTACAGTATACGTCTATTAGATGCATGCCAAAGACTGAGAGCAGATGGAAACACTTTGGGTGTAATATATACAAACACCTTCAATACACCTGGTGTATATTATATCATCAGGTTTCATATTACTCTGATGATGACACCACGAGATTACGGAATCGTTTTAACAACCTGCTAGCAAGTTATAGACAGCATGCGCACCGTGTCTAATTAAACAACTGGAATTATAAGCTGCAACATTTTTAGAGGCCACGATTTCAACGGAAGTACAATAATGAATGATGTAGTAACATTAGGACTAAAGAACGACCTATGTAGGTATCAACCCTTGTCAAGTAGCACAGGAAAGGATAATGATAAATAGGGGCGTTGACGACAGGACTTGGTACGAGACGTAGGGATATTACTAGTCCCTACCTTTATACCAAGTTTTAAAGCCGAAGAAGAATGCAAAGGGTAACAGTAGGGACAAAGAAGGACAATACGGAATTGCCTACCCCGAACACCAATTTGTTCGAGGAAGGATGAGGAAAAATATCTCCAGTAATAGAGGAGAGTGACATGAGGTACTCAGTACGTCAAGCGATTAAAAAAAGGACATGAAAGAATATGTAGTGTAGAAGTAGAAAAAAGGGAGGGCTAGTGGAAGATATATAATTCTTACACCAAATTATAATATGAAGTTTAAGGTATAATAGGTCCAATAAAGGTAGGACATGCCAAGAGACTTAGAGACGTTTTTACTTTTTTCCCCTGTTGTAAGGGAAAAGATGTGAGAGAACGCGTTGAATAAATTTGGTGTAATGGAAGGGCTAAGAGAGGGATATAAGAACACTTCAACCCTGTTCACCCAGTGTTAAGAGGGAGGAGGGGGAAGTATAGTTTGAGTAACGGTAGAAATAGAGTTTTTCACTAAGTTATAAGAGGATATATAAAGAAGAACGTAGCGTGACGTAGGAGTAGGATAGAACATAGGGATTTTACTCCTAGTTCTTTAAGGAAGGATAAGGATGAATCAGTTGGATGTGGTAACGTTAGCACAAGAAGGAAGATAAAGTGATATATATTGTTGGTGTAACTGACGAGCGAAAGAATATACATACCTGTATCTCACCCAACATTGTAGGAAGAAGAAGAATAATAATAGGTGGGGTAACGGAAAGAACGTAAGGAAGTAGGTAAAAATACTATTGCCAAGGAGTAGGAATTAAAATTTTATAAAATAGAAAGGGGCATAATGCTGCGGCATATTTTAGAGGAACATTATGCTGTCCTTACTTGAATTAGACTGGAATGGTCAAAAAAATAAGAGTCTCTAAAGGACGTGTAAAATATTTCGTCGATTGTAAATTGTACGCCCGTCATAAACTATAACGTCTGAGAAGGACTTGCCGAAAGAAAGTAAATTTGATATTCAGTTACTGTAACATTTTTTCTTTCATTTTAATTTTGTATTTGTGTAAGGAGCCGGTTTGTCATTGGCTTGCGTCAGAGCGTGAACTAAACATACCGTCACTCTTAGCTTCCTTTTTACCACCTTCGAAACACTTTCGCCCACCCGCAACGACCCGTACATGAAACACATGAACACGATGAGACACTTGTACAGCAATTACAAGGGACAAAAAGCAGGGAATGCGGTCGGGGTACGGGTCACCACTGAGGGTCTGGGCAGCGTGATCTTATCTGCAGCGGCGGCGGCTGTTCAAACATTTCGCCAAGTGTAAGGGATATTAATTCAAAGCGTGTTAGGCCGCCTTTTACAGGATAAATTATTACAAATCCAGGCGACAAGGCGGTTTAAGTGTCGAGAGCTATTTCTCACTCCGTTTCATTATAAACTGAACTATTTTAGTCCACTATTACCTGAACTGTTTTGGTTCATTATTACCTGAACAAGTGAATTTTGTGTAAATAAATGTTTTATGTTTGTAAAAGTATAGGCTAGATGATTTTAAAAGATTAGGGATGTAATACAGGATTTATAAGACTTAATATTTACTTAGGGTCTTGTTACTTAAGATCCTGTAAATGATTGTTCGTCATTTCATTGTATTTGTTTTTGTATATCCTGTAAAACCTGTAATAGTTGTTAACTCCTTAGTATTGTGTGATGTGTTGTTGTTTTAAATTTATCTTGCTTAGTAATGGCTTGTTAAATTATTTGAAATTATTTTCACAATAATTTAAACCTATAAGTAGAGACACGATCGTACTATACCCAATATTTATGTATAACACGAAGGAACAAGTATTTTTGTTGTTGTAGATACAACTTGTTTATTTGTATTCAGTACAATTAGTTTTTGTTAAAAGTTAACTAGATTGAAAGTTTTGAAAAATGTGAGTTTCGTTAAAAAGTGATGCAAAGATATCATTTGATTGTCTCTTTAACTATATTACTTCTAAGAATTATGAGTTATATTTCAATTAAGTTTCATCTATTTAAAATAACAATAAAATAGTCAATTGAAGTAAAACTATAGTTAATTTGCTTTTCCTAAGTCTTATAGTTTTCCACATATTTCAAAAATAAGTTGGATCGGTTAGAAAAATAAAAATGCATGACAAACTTATTGTGGTATAAGCTATATTGGTTAGACAGTCCTACTTTCCTGACCGACTTAACACATCTTTCATATTTATATAATAACATTGGTTCTGTGATTGAAATTATATTGTATTGCGAAAAGCAAGCAAAAAGTAAAGAATTAATATCACATACTTAATATCATTTTAAGAGTAAGATATCTACAATATATAAAAATAACAATAACGCAATGTTTAGGGCCTTGTATTGCTGGTAAAAAACATCAGTTCTTCTGAAATTCAGTTACGGTTGAACTTAATCAGAATTCGTTAATTTTGTAAATATAGCACCTATGGTTCTGCGATAAAAAAGCAAACGTAGCCATAGAAATAATATTGTATATCCCCTTTATTATCCAAAAGGTTAAACAGTAGTTGGCCTTTGGAAGTACGGATGATCTGTTCTGGTAGTAGAGGCCTTAAACATTGCGTATTTACATTTTGTAGATATCTTATTCGTAAAATGATATGAAAATAAGTATGTCATAATATTTCTTTACTTTTTGTTTGCTTTTCGCATTAAATATTATTCAAATAACAGAACCAATTTTATTATAAAATATCTAAGTATGTGCGTATGTAGGCCTATATGCGAGCGTGTGTGAGTCCGTGCGTGTAAGACACTCTGTGTCTGTCTGTGTGTAAGTGAGTTTGTGTAAGTGGGATTTTTTAAAATAAAGTACAATAAGGAAGCAATTAATCTTCTGTTTTGTATTTATTGTTTCGTTTGACATCAGTAATTATAATCTATTATCAATTGATCAGTAGATAAATGAGAGAAAAAAGCATATTTTTAACCTTCAGGTAAAGATGTGAATAATTCTTTCTACTTACTACCTTAACCGCTTTCAAGTTCCTTAAAGACACGTCCTAGCTAGATCCTAAGTGCCTTACGAAGAACAATGTGCAAACTAGTTAGAAATTGAAAATATACAAGACAAATTGAGCAAACTAAACAATCCGATATTAAAAATCTTTAACAAATGTGATTGGAAAAACAAAAAAAAACTATCTTAGAAGTCCTACGTTACATTGAAGCTATTCCTTTAGGACAGCGACGTTTTGAAGCATTCATTGAACAAGAGTTTTGATTGGCACTTTTTTTGTGTACCAAACGATTTGATAATTTTCCTTAATGAAAGATATAACAAAAATTGAAAAAACAACGTGCTGCACTCCATTTATCGAATTATAGCCTCCCCGATAATAAACCTGCCAAGCATTCCGCGCTAAAATATCTGGTAATTGATTCATTGTATTGCGATCGGCGATGTCAAAGCGACGTGCAGTCACGTACAAATAGCAAACCCCGGCCACTATGCACACTGTGACTCAATTTATTGCATTTTTCTAGAGTTGGGGTCGGTTTTTTGGACGCAGCGTGACAGTATGCCCATTTTTATGGTATTTCTATAAACTTCTTTTGATATAATGTGGTATTCGATAATCGATATTATCGACGCTTTTCAGTTTCAAATTACCCGGGTATAGTGGAGTGTAATTGGATACCGCTGGCCTTTGATAATGTTTACGGACATTACTTTCCTAGTCGGACCGAGTCGCGATCTTGTAATCCACCAACCACACGTACTCTACACTTCAAACAAATTTAGATAAATTGTTTTAATTAAATTGTAAATTTGAGTACAAGATCCAGATGGTGACTCGGTCACTGAATCCTATACGGTTAGTGTTTGAGTTTTATTTTTTTATACTAGCTATGTAAAGTAAATTTCAAGTGAAATATAGTAGCTTATATATCTAAGGTAAACTTCACGAATGCGACTACAAGAAGTAATGAAAAAAATAGGAAGAAAACGAAGAGAAAGCTAAAGTGTTTTGCAAGAGAATAGGAGAAGTAATTGAAAACTACAAAAAAACAAAGTTGAGAAAACTGTATAAAAGGTAAGATATTTTGAGAAAGGAAAAGATAAATAACAGATGCAAGATCAATACTTAGAAATTAAAAAGTGATATATATATATATATATATATATATATATATATATATATATATGTATATATAGATTTTGACATATATAAATAAAATTGTCTAATCATTCTATTAATAATAATCATATATTTCCTGATATATGATATACTTATATGAAATACATATATGATACTTATATGATATATGACACTTTTAAAAGAAATTAACAAAGACTTAAGAATGAATATTTATGAAGCTTTAGAAATAAATAAATATAATATTAATAACAAATTGATAAACGAACAGATACAAATAAAATGAAAATTTGACACTATATTCATTGTCAAGGCAACAAATTAAAAAATTTAACAACCCTGTAATAGATTTGTCACCATAGTTTGTTGGATATAGCTAACAATTGTATGCTCGATATTCTTTAGTGTATCTGAAGATGTTAGTGGTGTTTGCAAACGAAAAGCTTTGAATTGTATAATTCAATAATTATTCTTGTATGTATATTTCTCTTATTTTTCATTGTTACACAAGAATACATATTTTGATATTTATATATATATATATATGTAGCCTACAGTAGATGAACCCTGCCACAATTCGCTGTGGCGCATTGTAGTTTAGTTGCATGAATGAGAAATAAGTAAAGAAAAATAAATTTAATTTTGCAATATTTCAGATGCTAAGACAATACATAGCAAAGGTTATGTTAGTTTTGATGGAACCATTGCCAGATTATATCTGCTATGAAATGTATCCCCAGATGCTCCTGGCGCATGCATGAAGTAGTCCCTGGGCCAAATCCATCATTTATCATTTGCGTTATGCGATCATAAATGACCTTACGTCCAAGCATTAAATTGCTTGATTGTGCAAATGACAGAATATCACCGGTGCTTGAACTCTGATCACGGTGCAAATCCACATCAAATCAGTCGCAGCTCCGTTGGGTGCTGGCATTCCCAAAAAGCTCTACTTACGATTTGTCAAAACGCTATGATCACACAAAAGTAGGTCTATCTCGATTTGGATGAATATTTCATTTATATTGTATTATAATACAAATGACGCGCAAGTGAATAAGTTTGTTTTTGTTAATAATCAATGTAATTGGGAATATGGAATGTTTCATATGTTACTTTGGTTGTCGTTGGCTGGTAGTGAGCGATTCTCACTCCTGGCAGATGTCTTGGTTGCTTATACACAGATACCTGTTAAAAAAGCAGTTTTCTCGCAGTCACGAGTAGTTCACTTACCCGAAAAGTACACAGAAACGATATTTGAAGCGGGCTGTACTTCGTGTTAAAATTGAAGCTAAATCGCTGAATGTTTTGAATTTTTGAAGGGCACACAAACCAATTTATCATATATGTATTTAATTTTCATTATTTTTTGTGTTATTTAAAAAACGAGAAGAAAATATACAGAAAAGTTGATGAGTAGGGTCCTAAGAAGCGTGGAAAAATAATAGAATTAAAATTAAATTAAAAATTGGAGAAGACAATTTACCTTCACTTTTAAAAAACACGAAAGTAAATAAAAAAAGATTTTTGTAAACACAGAGCATTAGGCTATACTTCATTACAATATAGCTACAAAGTCTCCAGTTAGGAGAGATTTGGTTTTCTATACATAAAAACCAAAAAACACTGTTAATATAGTAAAATATGCAAGTGAAATTGACTCCTTGTGTTAGCTAGTGAATTCTAGTGTTAGCTATATTGTAATGTATACAAGGCAGGGCTGTTGATTTTATAAAGTAAATGTGAGATTTTTTGTTCTTTTAAATTTTAATTATTGGGCGTCAGAACCATTTTTGTAAAATATATTCTGTGTTTTTAAAGACTTTCTACATCATGAACTGAAATTCTTCCAACAAAATAATGGAAGTATGGCTATGCGATATTTATTCACCAATATGTACTTTTGTGTATATAATGTTAAATATTTTTTCATTAATTGTGTTTCTCGATTTGTTGGAAAAGCGGTTACTTGTTTCTAATATTTTTTGTTAATATATATTAATGAATTTTAACAAATATTGTAATCCGTTACGTGGCTTAGCGGTGTAAAATTTATGCTTTCAGGACATGTAATGCATTGACACTGCCTTTTCCGTATTCCGCTAGAATAGTAAAAATGTCGAACTGTTCAGAAAACTGGCAAAGTACTTCTAATTAATAAATTCCTTGGTAATTAAATTAATTGTCAACAATCATTGAAATATATTATGAAATTTATTGTAATTATTTAACTTAATATGACTAGCTCGTTAAATTTCTCGCTAATCATTATAAATGTATTTTGATTAAATAAATGTAAAATTAAAATACACAACAACATTTTAAACGCCTGTCCCTATAAAAACACAAGTACCGGTACGCAAAAGACCTTCAGTTTTGTTGAATTCCGAGCCAGTCGTGTTATCTTCACACCTTTTATTAATTAACAGTGAATTCTCGGGCCGGCTAGGAGTTGTAAGATGTCCGCACTAGTCTAGAGGGCGCTCCATTTATCTCGCCCAAGTGTTCCACAGTTCCTATAAAATTACTTATTATCTGCTACAAGCCAAGTGCATTCCAAATGATCATGCTCGGATAACAGCGATCTTCATTCCTGAAATTGCCTTATATTTTATGGCGTCCGGCGGCTGAGTTTAGGAGCATGTAACCAGAAAGGCTTAACATTGTTCATGCAAGTTTTATATTATTACATAAGAAGTAATAGAATGAATAGATTTACTTTACAGTAAAATTTTGGCAATATTAGTTTTAAACATTTTCTACACACAATCAGCTATTAGGTTTTACTAATTTAATTTTTGGATATCCACAGTCTAATTTGTAGCCCAGTAGCTCGTTTTTGAAGACCAATAAAACCAAACTGTAATAGTTAACAAAAAGTGCATCGTATGAAATATTTTTCCGTTTTTGCAAGATACTTGAACGTACATTATAAAATGGTAATTTCAAGTGTTGCGAATGAGACATTGTGGTTAAAATTTAAAAAAAAAACAATCAAAACATTATTTATAAACACATAACAAAATAAATAAACTCGGTGTGTCTTTATAAAACAAAACGCTATGTTATAATGTATCACATTGTTGTAAACCTATGTTGAAATATAGCTACGAATTGTCTTATTAGGATAGGTTTGGGTAAAGGCAAAATAAAAATTAGGTTTACCGATGTAAACTAATCACCTACGTCTCAACTATTTATTATAACAATAGTGGTGAAAATGCATGTCACGCGCAATATTTATGTAAATTTAGCAACCAATTTTCCGCTGTAAATTTAATTCTAATTTAGATTTTATAATTTAATTTGTCCTGAAAGAATGCTTTATATTTTATTATACCGTAAGATAAATATAAAATACTAAAACAATTTTCACAAAAACGAATTCTTTAATGGCGTCAGACTGGTTTCATCAACTATGTTGCCCTCATCAATGTATTTTCTGTATACAATGTAGAAACATGTCTTGAAACAACGACATTGAAGACAATAGACAATGTTATAGTGAATGAAGTTGTTATATTTAAACAAAAAGTCTGTGTTTTATACATACATATATATATATATATATATATATATATATATATATATATATATATATATGTGTGTGTGTGTGTGTGTGTGTGTATAATTAGGAAATAAAAATATTTCAAATACAAGGATTGTTTTAATTAATATACACAACAATTCTTGTATTTGAAATATTTGTATTCATTAACTTTACTACACGAAAACGTATCACCATATGTTATATATATATATATATATATATATATATATATATATATATATATATATATATATATATTAAAACAACATAGGTTATTCAAATACAAGAATATTTATTAATTTATATCCAAAGCGTTTCGTTGGCAAAAATTACCAACATCATCAGGAAGAAAATTATAATAATATATAATTTTAATTTTCATTCCTGATGATGTTGGTACTGTTTGCCAACGAAAAGCTTTGGATATAAATTAATAAATATTCTTGTATTTGAATAACCTATGTTGTTTTAAATTATTAAACAATTATAAACAACTTTTCTAATTTATTTTAAGATAATTAAATTTCTACAGATTTCTTTTTTTATTACAAGTTTAATATATAATTTAAAACATTTTCTTAACAATTGTAAGTTCTTAATAAATTACATTTTTTTTTCTTTTTTAAAGTTTTACAAATTTACTATTAGTTTCCTCTATTATTATAATTCTTATTATTCTATATTGTATTTCTCTTTTGGGAAGCAATAGTTTTGATATAATTTAGCCTAAATTGATTTTAATTTTGGTTTAGCACAAGCTCTCTTAATCTCGGGTTATCTGGTGGGTTTTAAATTTTGAAAACTAAAGTCTTATTTGGCACTTTAAAGTACAAGAACATAAAAAAACCTTATCTATAAATGTTATAAACTATGTTACAAATTAATTTATTTCTAAGTAAAATTGTTCCTTAATATTTTCTCTAAATGTTTTCTTTTATAGTTTAATTTTTATAATAAATTCACTGGTTTCGTTTCTTTTATAATGGTCCGATTGCAAAATTTCAAAATGTAGTAATGGATCTAGCCTAGATACTTAAGTGTTTTAGATTGCAGATTCCACTTTTCAGCCTTTATCAAAACAAACTATTTCCTTTTTTTAATTGTTGTTACCGGCTTTACGGATGCTGTATTCACTGCCTTTTGTACATTTCATGTTCTTAATAACTAGATTTTACTTTCTTCGCAGGTAACTGCATTTAAATATTATATCTCCCGACGAAGTTTAAATTATCAGCTGTTCTGTTCACAATGCGCACCCATCTTACTTAATACGCTAGTCTACCTGTCTTGGTCAACTTGTGTGCAATCTTAAAATGGTTTCACTTTTCTTAACACTTAAAGGCTTTCACTTTTATTTACTTTGTTTTAGTGTTCTTTTTTACCTGTTACACATTAGATTGTTTCTATTATATTGTTTGTTTTACAGTGGTTATTGTTCTAAACTTGTGATTAAATATTACGATTTTGCCAATTTAGGCTATGTTTACATTTTTCTCTTTTTTCATAATTGGTTATTTTATGGTTTAAATTTACTTAAATATTTATATTATATTATACATAGTGCCTTTCTTACTTGCTATTCGAAATGTTACAATATATATATATATATATATATATATATATATATATATATATATATATATATATATATACACACACATTAAAAATATTGTTTTCTTGTTTAAAACGTGGTTTAAGTAAACATATAGAAACTATTTGGAAAACAGTAGGCTATAAGAAACGTTATAAAAGAAACGTTTAATTGAAGAAACATATTCCTGAGGTCAAACCATTTTAGTACATTACGTGCTAAGAAATTTTAAAAAGAGACTAATATCATTTCAATTATTAGAAACAAAATGTAGTTTCCTCTGCTCTGAATTCAATTTCATGTATTTTAGGGTAATTTTTACTTATTTATAGCCTTATTGACGCTAAAATAAAATGCAACTTTTAATTACACTGCACAAAATTATATGATCTGAAAAAAATATTTAATGGTTATGTTATTCAATTATAAGAAAAATTTTTAAAATCTTGTATATTCCACTTATTTTTATGACAAAAACAATTATACATATGAATCTAAAATAAGTTTTTATTGTACAATGAATAATCGACAAAAGTTTTGTATGGTACGTATTTAAATTTCGGAAATGTAATTAATGTAAATTAATTATAATATGTAAAACAAACACATAATATAATTAAGTAAAATATAAGCAATGACATAAGATGAAGGATACAACTTTTTCTAAGAATATTGCCAATGTTAAGGTCCATTGAGAGTTTGTCCATAATAAACAATCTTCAACCCAACGTATCGCTCAGCTGATTCTATTAAGACATCACCTGATTCTTCCTCGTGCCTTCTCGCTTCATTGGTCACTAATTCGTTCGCTTGTTTAGAATCTCTTCCAGTTGTTGGTTTAATTCTTGCTTGATAATTGCACAAATTCTTCTAGCTTATTATTTCCATTCTCGTTGATTGATGTAATTAAAGAAGAATCGGATAGGAAAAAAAAGAATTCCGATATTGTTTTTAAGTCGATTGAAGAAATGAACTGGTTTGAACGTAATCGAACCAGGTTGATGACTAAGTTAGTTGTTCCTGGCTCCGCATTACGTAGTACAAGTCATTTTTATGTCTGTCAAAACGAAGTCGCTTCCTTTAGCCTAATTTTAACTTTATTTTCACTGAATTCACTCGTTATTAGTTACTCGAAAAAGAGTATAGTTAATAAGGAAAAAAAACTTTTTATTTACTTCCGTATCATATACAGTCTATTGACATCTCTATGTAACGTGGGAAAGCAGTGCAAGTAAGTCCAATAAATATTATTATCTCGAAAGTATTGAGCGAAGGTAGTTTTTAAAGACTTTGTGTAGACCCTCATAAACACATCTTTGGGTAGAAACACAGTAACATGGTCAGTCTGTTATTTTATACACGGAATGTATTTTATTATTATAAAAAAAAAATTATTTATTAGTTTCGCACTAAACAGAAGTCACGCATCCACAGTTATGATGTACATAAATAGAATCAAGTTAGGTTAGATTTAGTAAAAAAGTAAATAAATAAAATTTAGCAACACAAGGAAACTAATTAACAAGCGACATGGTGAAAAGTGAATTTTGGTAGAGGCTGCTTTTTCACATCGTGACACGGAACAACAAGGCACAGTTTCACGCAAGATATGGATTTACATAGTATTTAAATATTTTTTTTGTAAAAAACCAAATCCTTCAAAACTAAATTTTTATAACAATTTTTTAATATATCTTTTTAGTAATAAGATATAACTTAGGGGTGTAATTTTTCAACAATTTATTCATAAAGAAGTAGATTATGTTTATCAATTGAGGTTATGTTTATGTTTAAGGATTTATTTTAAGGACTTTGTGGACTTTTAAGGATTATTTATGACCACCCAGGTTGTATATTAACTTTTTTTTATTTAGAAGATATTTTTTCACTACACCGATCTTCATAACTATCCAAAAGTCATGAAAAAACATATTCTACAATATTTACAGAATATTCGCCTGTGTATGGGTGGCCTCCGTCAGATACCTCCTTGGGAAATGCGAGGCCTGGAGGAAAGCATTTTCTTTTTTTTCAAGAAAGTGAACTTTCCTTACAAAGTTTCAAAATTCTCGCGCAAAATGGTGTTTTTAGATCTATTTTGATGCAGAGATTTCGTTTGAAATAATGTCAATTATTTAGGTAACGTTTTTCATTTGCCAAGTTGAAACCCCACCGCTATCAAACGATGTATTAAATTCTTTTTGTCACGTTGCCGATATCTTGTACGAAGGTTCTGTCATTAGTCAATAATTTAACATATTGCTGGGGTAATCAGATAGATGTTTTATGCACTTAAATCTCTACATTAGTATACTATTTCATTCAACCAAACTGTTTAGTTATTTTTTAGCGCGAGAGCTGGATCGGCCGCTCCACTTGCTCCACCCTAAGGACACCAATGGCCAATTCGAAACTACCAGAATATGTTTTCAGGTATAAATCTAAACGAAGATCAGGGAACCTTAAGAACGTTATGTACAACAAATCTGATAAAATATAATGTTTGCGTTTTAATTATAACTTTTCCATTTATTAAAATTGGTTTCAAACTACGAACAAAAAAAAACAAAGGTTAGTATAAAAATTTTAAAATTATTTCAATACGCAATTTTGGGGAAAACTGTTTTAGTAACCCCCTAAGACCAAAGTAAAAAATAACATTCCTTTTTTTTGCTTACAACGAAGGCCTTGATAAAGGGTCGGAGAAGAATGAGAATTTTTTCCGTTATACAGTAAAAGCTCTTTTATACGGCATTCTATCATCCGGAACGTTCTATTAAACGGCACATTTGGCTAATAAAAACAAATGAGTACATTTCTCTTTTTTGGTGTTACAAGATGAGTCTTTTCGAAATTCAGTACAAAACGGATGTAAGTTACTAAGAAATAGTTCAACAAAAGGTAAGAGTTTCATGGAGTAATTCTGCAGCCGATATTACAGCGCTGTTAACGTTTACTCAAGATGAGAAATTCTACTCGGCTCAGGAAGATTCGCAACTGCATATGCTTCATTCAAAATTTTTTGAACAAAGTTGACGTGTCTTGCAGTCAGACATTCTTGATAATTTTAAAAAGCAATAAAACATTATAAAATCACAAAGTTTTTTATAGTTAAGTGCACTTGTGCATGATTTATTTCAACGATGAATTGCTTTTCTTTTTTCAAATTTGTTTCTAATAAATTTTGTGTGCGCGAGTAAGTGCTTTATTATTACGTGTGGAAATACAGAAATTTAATACAAGAAAATATGGAAGGCCAGGAATTTAATTTTCCTTTATAGGTAACATAAAGTTATGCACAGTACGTACTGTATATAGGCTATTTAGATTAGGTTCTTTTATCCGGAAATGTTCAGACCCCGAGGGTGCCGGATAATAGAGCTCTTAATGTAGTTTGAAGGCGACTAGCCGTATGCTTATTACATGCTACCAACAATCAAGAATAATGTTGCTATAGATATAACTATAATTAGAAATAAAATTCCCGCGTATGGGATGTAGGTGGTGTTATTTTTGCATCTTGTACCTTACCTTAACTTAACCTGTCGCTATCGGTTAAAAAGTGGGGTCAACACATTACCATTGCTATTTAGACAAGGGACAGATAAGATATGATTATGACAATATGTACAACGTAACCGTTCCCCTTTACTGGTAAATGGCTTCTCGTGGGCAGGGTTGGTATCTGAAATAGGTCTGCTCACAAATAAGGTTTAGTCCAGATTAGGGGCCAACTACTTTGTAAAAAAAGAAATGACGAATGCTATAAAATATTAGTTATCACTCACAACTGGCAGACTATGCACAAGTAACAGCCTCCGAAATTCGACGTATTTCCTACAAACTAAAGTGCAGTATTAGGCTTTGTTCTCTGGAAGGCATATAACAAGACCCGTTTCGAGAGCTATCAGCTAAGTAGAAGCTGACGTACTGACCGAGTAATTAAAAATCGTTTATCATTTTTATTCAGCTTCATATGTAAATAAATTATTCTTAAAGTTCCTAAATATGGGAACTTTCAAAAATGTATGTTACTTTAGATTTTTAAGGAGATTATTTTTTCTATTTTCTATTTCGTCCTTCTTTGAATGTGAATATATTTTGTCTACCGACACAGTTTATTTTGATAGTTTAAAGGCCTACAATTCAAATAATGTGTTTAAAGAGTTTTTCCCCTGAGCCATCTTATTATTTTGATATATCTATTTCTTTTCGTGATCTTTTCAGTTGTTAGTAGATAAGAGAAGATCTTTCCATGTGACGTTCCATTTATTTTATTGCTTTATTAACACTTCTAATTTGTTTATTAGGCCTAGTAATAAAGTATTTGTAGGATAATCCGCCTTTAAATGTACTACACAACCCCTACAATTCCGACCCTTGGCGATATTTGAAAGGGGACCTTTACTACCAGATTTTTCACGCTGTGATTGACGAATTGTTTTCATTCACTAACTACCATTTGAAAAAAAGATCTACTGGAATGGGGAGGTGGTTGTATCAAGTGTTCTCTCGCCAAGTAGTGCTGGTATATACTAAGGAACAAAACAAAATTATCCAATAAAAGTTTAGAATATTTTAATTTACTAGGGGAAGCAATCTTAACGCATTGTTATAATACATGTATATATCGCTCCAGAATTCTACACGTTTTATAATGCTTGGTTGCCAATTTTATAATTTATAATAGTTTTAATTACATATACGTATTATTGCTTAATTGCTAACCACCCTTACTTTCCTTAATATTTTGTAATGGTAGTCTTTATTTAATTATAGTGAATTTTTATTCAAGAGAAAAGGGCATTCTCAGATGGTGATCAGGAGTACGTTCTTGGTGAAATTTGGATCCAATGAAGGAAATGTTAAATATAATGGTCTACTATACGTGTTGAAATCCTTCCTGCAGCGACAAAGACTTTGAAGAGTAGATCAAAGCTACCAATGTTTACGTGAGTGTTGCTAACGTTAATTGTTAATACAAAGCTGTAGTGCTGTATCGACTGGGTATTGTTTGTCCTCCCCTGGCTCGAACACGGACTGAAATATACATAAAAGCATGTAGTTTAATATAAATACTTTATGTAAAGAAATTTAATTGACAGTCGACAGGGAACTACGAGGTGAATCAGCAACCATTTGGTACAAATACAAATACAAAAAAATGTTTTACCTAAATATTGAGTGGCATTCTTCCTTAAAACAAAGTTGTATGGGTAAGCGTGCAACAATCACTAATTTAGAAAAAGCTATTAGAAAATAGTAGTCACAGTCTGCTCGGACTAAAGTCTGCGTTTCCGATACAAAAACATTAAAATGTTCGGTGGAGTGATATGGCAGAAAAGGCTGGAAAGGCCGTATGGTGCTGCTACCATGGAGAGAAAAAGGAAACTAATCAACGAACTTAGAATGAGAATGAGAATGAGTATTCTTAGCGAATAAAAAAAAAAAAGCTAAAGCCCACAAAAGGGTGAAAAGCTATTAAATAATAATTTAAATTACGTTTATATAATTAATGCATTATCCATTTAATTAGAAAAGAAGCTAGTGAAAAAATAACTACATCAACTACAGAAACGAAAATAAAGCTCAAACAAAGAAAAATGAAAATTCAACCTTTATTGAAAGACATTTATCAATTTTAAATAAAGTCATCAGCGTTTTCTTTCATAAAAGCGTTAATATTCTCAAATATTTTTTTTTGTGTTCGAAGGCATTTGATGTGAACTTGTTTTAAATCACTTTCAGAATAAGCTGTTACCTTATCAACGTAAAAATCCACTTTATTCCAATAAACTCGGAACGCCCCTAATATTTAAATTCAACAGGTTTTCAGATACATATTCATCGCGCTATAAACTGAGTCTTTCAGTATTCCCACAGAGCCTTACTTTTACGCGGCCACGTAAGCATAATTTTATATCTTTGTTAATAAAAAACCCTTATCGTACGTCAAGGCAGGATGGAGTAAGCATAAATTGATCAACATTCACTTGCTCGCGGAAGATATATTCGCTTTCACCTGGACACTTTCCAACAGTTCGCAGTTTAAGAAATGTCTCTACTACGCGTCGGATTTATAGCTTACACCTTTTGACGCAATTTATATTATGACGTAAATAAAAGATAAAGAACGAGGGAAACACTTTACAAAGTTGTTTTCTTAAGTAAATTAGTACGGAGTAAGTATAGTTAACGCTACAAAATCGTATCTATTTTTCAATTATTCAAGTAAAACATCTTGATAAAATGTGAGTCTCAGGAATGATCGGCTAAATTAAAAATATATTATGGCAAGTGTAGTTGAGAGATTGAAAGAGGTGTTAAGAAATTTATTGATAAGAAAATTAATAAATTATTTAATTTTAACATTGATACTGATTAATTAAACCTCATTCTAAAATTGTACCAAATGCATCTCACAACGTGTTTACTTTAAAATTTGAAATGATATTATATCATTCATGATTACAATATTCAATTATTTTTGTGTCATTTATTGAAATACAATTTATTAGTTTTAATAAATGGTAATCCCTAATAAACAATAAAACTTTCAGCTTATAATCTGCAAAATAAAAACTAGCATGTCCTATGAGAAAGACTGTTTTAATATAATACTACTTATACTTTTATGTATTACGTGTCACAAAAAAATAAAGAGGGGATCCCAGTATAATCTTCATTTTTAGAAATGCCAGATGAGGCCAAAGACCTTTTCAAAAACATTTGATTTCGATCGCTGATCATACTTAGAAAAGATACAGGTCGTCAGGTTTAGCCTGACCGTTGACATTTAAAAGAACAGAACATTTGAGTCGATGTGTCATGGATTCCTGCTGAGGCAGTGTATTGATACCGTTTGTGCATGTGCAAGATAGTGAATAGTAAAGTGTACATCGCTGCTCTGGTTCTCATGGTAGCAGTTTCCACTTGCGTTTGCCTGCTCTCCCTTATGCGCAATTCATAGGTCACGCTATACCTGACGACCTGAATGTAGTTTAAAATTTTTTATGTGTATTATAAAACGAAGTCGTTTCTCTCCTAATATTTATTTTTTTAATTTGAATTGTAGAATTTTTTTATGTGAGAGTTATAAAACGAAGTAGTTTTTTTCCTAATATTGGTTATTTTTTAATTTGAATCGTAGAATCGTGATAAAGGATAATATGAATAAAATGTGGACTTGCGAATTTATGTTAACGAATACATAGACATGATATCAGGATTGCACGTGGTCTGTTGTTTACTTGTGAATCCTACAAAATCAATTACTTCTACGTTTTAAACCACTCGTAATACATTTTTCTTTTTGGTATTTCTTAGGCATATTGACAGATGAGTTTGTTTCTTTGTTATTTCATTTCGCATTTATAACCCATAAAATATGGCTCAACAATTACTTTACCTCAGTCCAATATTCACATAATTGGTTATGTTACATTTCCTTTTCTCCTTTTAGAAATTCTACTTGATTTTCAAAAAAATCTCATTACTTATTTATATCTTTCAATACCAAAGAAAGTCATGTACCGAATTTTTATTTATTTCGATTTACATAATACTATATTAGTAACATAATTTTTTCGAACGTATTTAACTGTTTGTCATAAAACATTTGAGCGTGTAAGTGCGGGAATACTTTTCATATGTTGATAGTTAAATTTTAAATTTAGTATATTTTAAAAATATATTATAAAATGTGAAATCCGTTCTGTCGTTCGTATTTTGCTTTAATTACTCGTAATTGGCTACTTGATATAGCATTTGTTCTGGAGGTAATAACTCCACCTTTAGATTTTCTTTAGTGGAGTTGTGTTTTCGTGTTACTTTCATTCTTTGTGGATTTTAAATTTTTTTTGTTTTTATCGTATTTTGTAATGCTTTTATCAGTATATAATCATAATTAATATACATTTTAATGTTTTAATGCTACAGAAACTACTATAAGTTATTTAACGATAAATAATAACGACTTATCGATACATGTATTTTGTTTTATCATTTCGCGTTCGATTAATCGAGCATCTTGCGAAACAACTAATTTCAACCGAGTTCAATCACCATGGGAAAATTATTTATTTCTTCTTAGCCATGTTAAAACAGTATAATTGCAGATGGGGGAAGTGTTTTGATAGGATACATCAAAATGGTCCTATCTTGATTAAATGGAATTTTTCGCTTAGGAATAATAAAAGTAAAAGTATGAACGGGTAAAAAACGTGTGGGTTCATAAGGAGATAGGCTTTAAGAAATTATAGTTCCAATATTTAAAATAAAGAGAGTTACATAATTCATTACCATTTTTTTTCAGGTTATCTCCATAACCAGAACTTGTCTAAAAAACTTGAATATTTTGCCTAATTATGTTTCTTCATACAGAATTAGTGTTTTTTCCTAATTCTTTTCTTTCAAACTCAGCATCTTATGTACAAAACTTCTCTAAAATACTTGAATCTTTCATTTGTCTAACTATGTTTCTCTTTACAGAAATAGTTTTTTTTAACCTTAAATCTAGCATCTCATGTGTACATCTTCTCTAAAATATTTGAATGTTTTATTTGCCTTATTTTGTTTCATTATAAAGAATTTTTTTTAATAAATTTTATTACCTAAAATTTATCATCTTATGTATACACCTCTAAAGTACTTGATTATTTTATTCACATTATTATAATTCTTTATACAGATTTATTTTTTAAAATTAATTTTGTTACTTCTAATCTAGCAACTTTCGCTGAAATCCTTTAACGTTTTATTTGCTTAATTATGTTTCTTTATACAGAATTTGTTTTTGAAATTAATTTTGTTACTTCAATTTCAGCATATGTAAACCTCTGATAGTTGGGCATTGAGTAAGTTATGTTTATCCTTCTTGTAGAATAGGACAGTGCATGCTATGTGGACTCGTCTCCAGTTCATGTCTTTAGGAATACACCCCACTAAACTCTTGTCTTTCTTCCAACCATGAGACTGCTGTAGCATTATTTTTAAGGAGTCCCTATGTAAGTACTTTATAGCTCTTAAACATCCTATCCTCTTTCCATTTTGTAGCAAGGAACATACTCTGGATCCTACGTTTCATTCCACTTTCAATCCGTATTTGTCAGCATGAGGATTGCCTACCTCATATTCGTCATCTGACTTTTCCAAACTTAGGAAAATACTGACTTTTAAAAACATGGGAAATATTTTTCACATATTATTATTCTGCTTTCGTACATAGCCTTGAAGCATTTATTTGTTAGAATAATCAAGAACATTTCCGTAGGTAAATCAATTAAATATCTCATATTGTATCTGAAGAACACAAGGTTTATGGTTTTAAATCTAGTGATTGATTCATAGACCATAACACTGATGGTTCCGTTAATTACATATAAAAGGGTTTCCTTAATCGAACGATGATCCATTAGCAAAATATTTATGACTGTTAACCCAACACCTCGCGTAATACTTCATGCTATGCTGAATAGGAAGCACGTACGCGCGAGGAGTGGAAACGAACGTAGAGGTAGAAACGTTCAACTCTTCAGGAGGGATTTGATAGCAGTTATTCAAAAGGTTAGAGTTGCAGTTGTAGCTTCTATCTGAATAGACGTCCTCCGGATTGAAATCATCCGGCGGCCATAAAGCCGTGCGGACATGTCCTGCGTTATTTATTATGTCTTTTGATTGCTTTTGCATGTACGTTTTCAACACGCTTTAATGAGTCCCACTTAGAGCTTGTTTCACTAGGAAACTATGGGTGATGGGTTTCTTTTCTAAATGAATTAGATTACACATAACTTAGCTATGCGCTGCCATGACCGTCAAGCCTAATCGCACTGAGTGGGTATGATCGCTGTCCACTGAATAAATTATCATCATGTTTTGTTCGTTTTGAAAAAGGAAATTTTACTGTCGATATTAGTTATGTACTTTGCCTTCTCGTAGACCCTTGGAGAGTAAATATATTACATCAAGTTTTTTTATTAATTAAATGTAGTATTTATTTCTCAAAACGGAATATAGTGGTTAACATACACAAATTCAGAGAAACATTTAGCTCATTTTTTAATTTTAAATATTTAACTGCTAAAACAGTGTTTTTGTAGAACAATAATTACTTTCACATTTCATTTTATTGTTATGTCTTTTGCATAGTGTCATTAATCGTTCAAACAATAACCCACTATAATAAGTGTTTTTTTTCTTTCATTTATTTACTTTTCCAAATGAAACTTTACTTGGTAAGTTTCTTTCGAGACTTATAACGCAATATGTTTTAACAAGGAAATTTAATGTACTGCAATGGCGTAAGGTGTAAACCCTATGCGTTTTATATTTTTAAATATCCCCTTTCACACAAAGGTCAGTTTTAAGACGGAAATATAATAAAACATGCAAATATCCAAACATTTTTGTTTCCAGATGAAATGAAAACTCAAAATGTGATAATTATCACTTTTAAGGATGTTGAGGGTATAAACGTAAGTAATATTAAGTTAGGTAGATAATATAGGGATAAAGTAAGGGGAGCTATCTGAGGTACCTTCTCCCTATCTGCTTCGTAATAGCATATTTACTACTTAATAATACTAAAGAACCTATACTCAATAAAATTTTTATTTTAACCTGGTGTACATTTCGGTTACTAAGTAACCATCCTCAGAGGCACGACAAGTAAGACTGAGTCAAGACTAATACGAACTACTTCTGATACGAACCACTACTAATACGAACTGCTACTGATAAGAACTAATTCTAATACGAAATACTACTAATAAGAACCACTACTAATACGAAATACTACTGATATGAACCAGTAAAAATGCGAAATACTACTGATACGAACCTCTACTAATTTGAACAACTACTAATACGAAATACTACTGCTATGAACCACTAATAATGCAAAATACTACTGATACGAACTAATACTAATATGAAATACTACTTATACGAACCACTACTAATACGAAAAACTACTGGTACGAACCACTACTAATATGAAATGTTAATGATACGAAATACTAGTAATACGAAATACTACTGATAAGTACCATTACTATTACGAAATACTACTGGTACGAACCACTACTAATATGAAATACTATTGATACGAACCACTACTAATACGAAATACTACGGATACGAACCACCAGTATTACGAAATACTACTGATACGGAATAATACTGATTAAAACCACTACTAATATGAAGTATTAGTGATATGAACCACTTCTAATACGAGATACTACTGATACGAACTACTACTGATACGAACCACTAGTGATATGAACCACTACAAATTCGAAATACTAAACATACGAAATAGTTATAATACGAAATATTACTGATAAGAACCATTATTAATACGAAATACTTCGGATACGAAATACTACTGATACGAACCAATAGTAATATGAAATACTACCGATACGAACAACTACTAAAACGAAGTTCTACTGGTACAAACCACTACTAATACGAAATACTACAGATACGAACCACTACTAATACGAAATACTACTGATAGGAAATACTACTATTACGAGCCACTACCAATACGAAATACTACTGATACGAAATAGTATTGATACGAACCACTACTAATACGAACCAATACAAATACGAAATACCAAGGATGCGAAATATTACTAATACGAACCACTACTATTGCGAAGTACTTTTGGTACGAACCACTACTAATACGAAATACTACTGACATGAAATACTATTCATACGAACTACTTCTAATACGAAATACTACTGATACGAACCACTACTAATACGAAATACTACTGATAGGAAATACTACTATTACGAGCCACTACCAATACGAAATACTACTGATACGAAATAGTATTGATACGAACCACTACTAATACGAACCAATACAATTACGAAATACCAAGGATACGAAATACTACTGATAAAAACCACTAGTAATATGAAGTATTTATAAAATTAACCACTTATAATACGAAATACTACTGATAAGAGCTACTGCTGATATGAACCACTACTAATAGAAAATACTACTGTTTCGAATTACTACTGATACTAACCACTACTAATACGAAATACTACTGTTACGAATCATTATTAATACGAAGTACTATTAGTACGAACCACTACTAATACGAAATACCACTGATACGAAATACTATCAATACGAACCACTACTAATACAAAATATTACTGATACCAACACTTCTAATACGAAATACTACTTGTACGAAATACCACTACTGATATGAACTACGCCCAGACCACTAATACGAACCATTACTGTTACAAATTACTTTTGATACGAATTACTACCAATACGAACAACTAGTGATACAAACTTCTACTAATACGACCTACTTCTAGTACGAAATATTACGGTTACAAACAACGTCTGATGCGAATTACTGGTAATACGAACCGCTCATAATATGAAATACTAATGATACACACGACTAATAATAAGAACGATTACTAATCCTAACTATTACTAATACGACCTAATCCTAATACTAACTACTACTCATACGACCGATTACTAATACGAACTATTATTGATACAAACTACTTTTGTTACGAATTACTACTAATACGAACCACTACTAATACAAACTTCTACAAATACGATCGCCTTTTAATACGAACTACTAATGATATGAACCACTACAATACGAATATTAACTAGTATGAATCAATATTAATCCGACCGACTACTGATACGAACTACTACTGATGCGAAATTATTACTTATTCGAATTACTACTATTTCGAAATAACACTAAATTGAACTAATACTAATACGAATTAGTCATATTAGAACTGCTACTTATACGACCAAATACTAATACGAATTATTACTTATTCGAACGACTACTATTTCGAACTAATAATAAATTGAACTACTACTAATACGAATAACTTATATTAAAACTACTAACACGACCAAATACTAATACGAACTAGTACTGATACGAAAATACTGAGTATGAAATAAAAGAAATATTATATATGTCAAAGTGATTTTGATAAAAAAACTGTAAACAGTATACAGAAAGACCAGATAACAAATGTACAATAATAAGAAAAATTGATCTTCCAATACGAGAATGGAACATATCTTGAACGTGAAGCCGAGAGAAAATTAACTTTGCAGCGGTTGAGTGTTGTCCTGAGGACATTCTATTTTCAATAAGGTAAAAAATACAAATTTAGCTTTTTAAATAGAAAATGTTACACGTAAACCTCGGAATAAAACTAGATTCTTAATATTTCAAACACAGGATTTAATTAAAAAATCCAACAATAATGATATCTAGGCATAATATAAAATCCAATCAAGACAAGGAACGGTCCGTTACTGAATAGGGAACGAACCGTGTCACCGTTGACCTTGAGGCCTAACATAATTTACATGATTTAAGTTTATTGGAACATGTGTGGTCTCGTACTCGGGATTGGCCCAAGTACATGCCACTACTAGCAACATTAACAAGCCCGTTTTATTTACTGTTTACCATTTACATGTTAAATTCATTTAAATGCGATACAGTAAGTGGTCGGCAGTAATGTTCGCAAAATATCGTCCATTTCCGTCATTGTTCGGCAATCATCGTCAACGTCAAACGCATGCAAAAGGCGTTGTTCTGGTTTGTTAGTTACGTTAGTAGTTGGGTGTGGATAATCAGTTTGACAAAAAGAAATTATAGTTCAAGCAATATTTAGAATGCGAGAATATTACAAGAATGTGAAATTGAAAGTAATAAGCAATAAACATTAACACGAAATTGCTATAAAACGTTTTTACATAAAAAAGGTAGCTTTGAAAATCATACAAATTTGGGAATAATTTAGGCTTTTAAGAATTTCAAACTTTAAAATTGTTACAAGCAAAAAGTAGTCTTTTACATGTCAATGGGAAGTAGCGCCTAAACGGGGTCGTAGACTATGATTTTACTTACACGTTATGCCGACGCGATGTTTAGAGTGTGAGGGACTATACTGTGTCCCACAGTTTAGCACGCACTCCCTTTTATCGGTCTAGAGCAGAGATTCCCAAACTTTTTGGTACCTCGCCCCTTCCTCCCACGCTCCCTCAACTTTACACTATAAATAAATGGTATGGGCATATCCAAGAGAATCAAATATTATATATATTGAAAACAATTTATCTATTTATACATACTTTCACAAGAAACATGATATAATATTTCAAGTTTTATTTCGCAGAGTAAATTTTAACTGAAAAAAGAGGAAAATCTGTTAGTGAGATGCTTAAGGTTGCTTTTTTTACACTAAGATACCCATTTGAAGATTTGAAGTTGTATTTTAGTAAGGGCACAAGTCATTAGCAACATCAAGTTTGTTCCTATAATGTTAAAAATTTAACTTATCTTATTATTTTCCAATAATGGTCAGGCTCCCCGCCCCACCCACACTGACTTGCCTTCACGGCTACCAGTTTGGGAAACCATTGCCTATAGTCTAGAGGTACGTGGCCAATAAGGCTACGCCAGACAAAATCCGTCACATAAGGAAACAGTGCTACAACGTTTAAAATAAATTAAAATAAGGAGAACAATTATTTCATATTGAAGCCTGGTATTATTACGAGATAAGTTGCGATATAAGTTAGAGAATTCTTTAGTACTAGAAGAGTACCCTTCCTTCGTACGCAGTTGACGTATATTTGTATTAATTTCATTTGTATTTGTATTTGGGTTTAATTTAATTTACTGAAATTAAATCCAAATATAGTCCAAATCCAAATCAAACTATAGTTTATAAACTTACCGATTGTTGTCTTTAAAAACCAAGATATGGAAAAGACAACCATATCTTGCCTTATAAAGACAACCATATATTTTTGACTGTAGCCAGAAATCTTTAAAGTATAACTAACCTTAAAAAGATGAATAACAACAAACATTTACTATCACCAGTTTAGTTGTGTTTAAAAGTAACTTTTACAAGTGATTACAAACGCATTTACTACCAGTTGATTAAGCGAAGTATAATATAATAGAGATTAGGTAATTGAATTTTAAGGAAGTTTTCAAGGCCAGCGGGGCGGTTGACTGGTGGAATTTCTAAATAAAAATATACCTATATGTTAACAAGCGACCTTAATAATGTATATGTAAAATTTCAGCTCAATGGGTCCAGTAGTTTTTATGTGAATGAGTAACTCACACAGACACAGACAGACAGACAGACACACACACACACACACACACACACGCACGCACACGCACGCACGCACGCACGCACACACACACACACACACACCATTAGATTTTTATATAATAGTATATATTAAATCCCAATAAATAAAGCAAACTATATATTTAACAATTATTGTTTTGTAAAAACCAGAAGGGAAGAAAAAGGTTTTGCTTACAACATAACATTTGTAAAGTATAACTAACTCCGAAAGATGATTAACAACAAACAATTACTATCTGCTGATTAATGTGTTCAAAAGTGACTTTTACAGGTGATTATCAGCTGATTAAGCCTGATATAATTCAAGTATACAATTATATCCAATTATATACAATTATCCAAGTATATAATTCAAGTATACTTGGATACAAGTATATAATGGATTATAGACAATTGAATATTAGGAGTTTACAATATTAGATGATGCAGTTTACGAGGCCAGTGGGGCGTTGCCCTGACGGAATTCAAAATAAAAAATAGGTCTATGTATTAACCAGGGACATAAGATTGTTCATGTAAAATTTCAGCTCAATGAGTCCAGTAGGTGATTGAGTAACACACACACATAGACAGACAGACACCATTTAATTTTTATACAATAGCATAGATTATTTCATTTATTTTATTGTTATAATTAATGTTTTATACATTTTATTTTATTAGTTATATTTTTATATCTATATTACATGTTCAGGAATAATTGAAAACCAGTTTTGTATTAAAATGTTTCACCGTCATTACATCACTTCTGTAACACTATCTATTATTTAATAATTACAAACAAGTAATTTATAAACAAATAATTAAGTCAATCGCTACTGAGATCGACAAAGAAAAAAATTCTTTTAGTTACTTTTTATTTTTCATCTACAAATAATATAAATGTGTATATAGGTCTACATATAACAGAAGCACAATATTAAGTGGGAAAATTGAAATGGAATTTCCTTGCAATTTTCATTATCTTCCTTATTAAATGTATGAGGTTAGACTAAATAATAGAATACAATATTTAATAAAATGCAACTTTTACTAACAGATAATATTTTTCAAATTAATTTTAAAGTAGTAACGTTAAATATTTGGAAAATAAATTATATTAAACGTAAACGTAATGTAATCATTGTAAATATTTTGAAACCTTAGACGCCAAGGACGTTATATCAAAAATATCATTTATGTTATCAAACGTCAGTGATGTTGCACAACATTTATTTTACAGAATAAAAAAAGTACGTTTACGTTAGCACGGGAAGTGTTAAGAATTCGTCCGCAGTTTAACCGCAGAAACCAATACCGATTTGCAAACGTTTTTTCGCAACTGGTTATTACCGACAATCGGTGGGTGGAGGTGTAATGCTAGGTTGGGTTAGGGCATCCTTGACCTAAAACCGTACAAAAGCAGACGATAAAATATCCCGAAGGGATCAGACTGTCTGATTATAGATAGTAAAATATTGTTGACACATTGCGAAACGCCAAAAATGGTAATATACCGGGCGGCTTTAGAAATCTGACGGCGGTTTTGTTTAGGCAAAGTAGGTCGATTTTGTGATTTTCAGATGATTGTTGAGGGCAGTCAGTTTGAACTTTGTAACGGATTCTTCGCAGATTATGCGGCGCGCAAGTCACTGCAATGGGCTGCGATCCACTGCGTGTGTGGTAAAACAACCGTTCCGTCATTATGTGACCATCTACAACCAAGGTAGGGTGGATTCAATCCTTGAAGAGAGTATGCAATTGTTTATAGCTAAGACTACTTTCTTTTTTAAAAAAACTAATTGTTTAGATATTAAAAGGCACGTTTCTAAAATTTGTATGAAAGACTTCAACATTCTTTGCAAAGTATTAATGTAGAGATTAGTAATTAAACAGATTTCATTGAAAAGTTTAAACTAGCAGAAAATAAGATATAGCCTGAGTTTATACACATTCTCGTTTTAGAAAGTCTGAGGTATGTCATATTTTATAAATGAATTACTATATGAATTATTTAAAAAAACAAACCCTGTTAGCCGTCTTAAAATTATTTTAAAAACAAATAATAATTAGGTTTCATTAATAAATTTTAATAAATTAATCGCTTTCTACTTTTCTACCTAATAATGTGATTACGTCATATGTAAATTTACTTTAATAATCGTAATTATTAAATAAAGAGTAACTTAGATGAAACTTTTCTTTGTTGACTTGAGTAGGAATTTTTTTCATATTAGTTTTTTTTTCTAATAGCCTGGTTATTTCTCCAAACACCGGAAGGATGTAAGTCGCTTTTTGCGATTGAATCGTTAACCCTCCTCCAACAGAAGGGTGAGTGTTGTTTTTATTTAGAATAGGGAGAAAAGATTTATTATTTATTACATAAATAATTTTCCTAAAAGTAGCTGCAAGAACGAAGACAGACTACTTTTTTAACCCAAGTACAACAAATCTAAATTTAGTTTGCAACTTTCCCAGGCGTTTTTATAATTTTCTCCTATTTCCATCGCCATATCATAATTACATCGCTCGGTAAGTAGCCCATATATTACTTTTCAAGTCCTTCGCTTGCTACTTCTCAAATACTATTTACGGTAGTAGGCTTCTTGATATTCTGCGATTTTCAGCACCAATAATAAATAATCCCCTGTCATAGTCCTTCATTCAATTCAACTCTTTTTCGAATCCCCTTTTTACATTCTCTCTATGAATCCGAGTAGTGATGACATGTAATTTAGTTAAATCGTTTATACAATGTTCTGTCCCTTATTCTAAAACAGCTTTTTAAATCCCTAAAATTTTATTTATGTGTATTTTTTAGTAGCTACTAATAAAACTGAGTTTCGCTTAAAATATAAAAAATCAACCCTGATCTTCATTAATATTTTGCCTTTAGATGATTTTATAATTTGATTATTTTTAACACAAAATTTTCATCAACTTTTTTGTGAACTAAGGTATTTATTACGTAATACCAAATACACTATCGTTCAATGGTTAATTAATTTTATTAAATTCCCTTTAGAGAATCATACTGAACACTAGTAAAGTCTAGATTGACTTTCCACTATGGCAAAATTCTAACGATAGTTTCCTATGACGTAAGAGAATACGAAATATTTCACACAGTCATATTTCTCAGCAATTGAATAAAAAAGCGACCAGCTATGTCGGCGCTCTCGATACTTATCGAATTCTCGACTGTCCTCATAAAAAACCGAACAACTTCTACAGAAGCAGGAAAATCCTACATTAAATCACCAAACTCGTATATTACGCGCAAGAAAACGTTGCTGATTAAAATTTCAAGTAGGTCGTGCGATGCTCTGTTTATGTTCACAGGCGCATAAAAAATATTGGAGCTTGGAACAAGCATCCAAATTTAAAATTAAAATATATTTAATTGACTTTTTAAAGTTATGGCCTGGCAGAATCGCTAAAATTTTGTGCAGTTTCAATTTACGTTGGTTTTGAGCGTTCTTTGTGACATTGCATGCCTCGTTATTAGCGACTGTTTTTTTCAAATTGAAACGTGTCTTTATTTTTATATTTATGAAATTAACGTTGTCCATTTTATTTTTAGTGTCTTCCGGATTTGATTTCCAAAAATGAATTAAACATGACGCTTAAAATAGAATCTCTTTGTCTCTAAGCACTTAACTTATGGTTAAATTATTTTCGAATGTAATTTCGTATATATTATTAAATTAAGTGATAATGTGTTATTACGTTCAACAGTTTCTTCATTTACTCTTGTGTTATGTTGTTTTCTGTATGGTATAGTTAGAAGTTAAAATACTAATCTTCTAGTTTTTACATTCTTTATTTCAATACTTTACTATAATGATAACAAATGTTATATTTTTATTTTAAAAACCATTAGTTGCCACTGACACTTTATGATCCCTATGCAATTTAATTTGTAACAAAAAATTTGAAAAAATGTTGAAAACCTCTCAACCTTATTTTGTGTACAAATTTTCACTTTATTAGGACAATTCCTCACTGCTGCACTTTTTTACTTAATTTTATTCATGATAAATTAAAATTTTTTAAAACAATTTTTATAAACTCTCCGTTAACTTTTAAAAGAACGAAACCATATTGAGAGTAAAACATTTATATTTCTTTTTTCAGTTAGCATTGCGAAAATACCATAAGGAGGAAACGTACAAAATAAATTAAATGTCAAAATATATTTTAAAAATGACTTTAATGTCATGTGTTTTGACAGCAAAGGTGTCATCATCAGCGACGGGTGAATTCTACAATAATCAATAGTGAAATACAGTCCTCATGTAATATTTACATAAAAGCAATTATATAGAATAGCCTTATATTTTAATATGAAACCACTTTATTGGAACATCACACGTACACACGGAACCACGAAATATTTGTAAGTGATTAACCTTTCATTCAACACTGTAGGTTTACATTCGTGTTATTCTTAGAAATATTAAATCTGAAAATACTAACCATTAATTGTTCATTTAGTTTAAGTTTGTATTTTGTATAAAGTGTTCACCTTTATTTCTGTTATTCTATATTTATAGTCAGTTTTTTTTGCATATTATGTATTGTCAAGTAGTGTAAGATAATAAAGTAAAAGCTCTAATATCTGAAACCCTTTCTAAAACCCTCTGGGTCACCATATTGCCAGTTATCGAAAATTTCCGGATAATAGAACTTAAGCTACATAGCTATATACAGTAATAAACATTTTGCTACCTATCAAAGAAAATTGAATGTGCTAATGAAATCTTACCTTCCATATTTGTTAGTGTCCAATTACCGTATTTCCGTACGTATTAATAAAAGCATACGGCCACATAAAATTTATAGGAAAAAAATTGAAGAAAGAAAGAAAATTATACACAAATGTATGTTTTTCGTTCATACAACATAAAATTAAAGCCTGCACTAGTACACTTAACTGTACAACGACTAATGATTTTATAAATAATCATAAATGTCTGACTACCTGACACACTATGACAGTTTTTCAACAAATTTTGAATGAAGCATATGCAGCTGCAACCTAACTTCCTGAGCCAAGTAGCATTACTCCAGGAAACGTTTACTTTTTGTTAAACTATTTCTTGGTTAGGTTGGTTGATATACATCAGTTCCACATTCGTTTTTCACTGTATTTCCGATGAGTCACATCTTGCTACAACAAAAAAGGACGCTGATATAATTAGTTCTTGTTTTTAAAATGTACCAGTTGATAGAACGTTCCGGATAATACAATGCCGTATAAAAGAGCATTTACTTTATGTAAATAAGTCTGAAATAATTGGAGGTATACTTTAGTGGTGGTAGAAGCTATATTGTATAGGCTACTATTAACAATTTTCAATTTTTTTGATATTTTCGTAGCAGTATACCACTTTTTTCAGTGTTCTATTGATGTATGTATGTTTACCCTAATCTCCATAGTCCATATTTTTTCTCAAACACTTATTTAAATATTCCTGAACAACTTTATTTCCACCTCTATTTCCAAACTTTCATTCATATCCTCAGGGTTATCCTTTTCATTTACCATAGCTCGAAAATTTTTGTATTTTACTTCCGCATCAATTGTCACAATTAGACTAATTAAAAAAAAATATTAAACTAAGTGATTACGTATTTGCTTACTTGCTGACGCGTTTCAAAACATTCGTTCCTTTTTACGAAGCTAACCCTCTACTGGCGGCATCGGTTAGGTGTAAAGGTTCTAGCGGGAATGAATTTATGACTGTGGAATGGGGTGGGTTGTTTAAGTTGTGTGATGTTAGCTTCGTAAAGGGAACAAATGTTTTGAAACGCGTCAGCAAGTAAGCAATTATATATTCACTTAGTTGAGTATTTTTTTAAATTAGTTTAACCAGTGAATTCAAGATGATTACAGCAAGCAACTTCTGTCACAATTAGATCTTAAAACAGTAAATACGTAATAACATGAAAGACGTAATCTATTAAGCTAAAGGTTCATCAGTTTTCTAGAGATAAAACTATTCATATTTTTTTTCGTGAATTTGATTTCAGAAGCTAAAATCTTTAATATCATAAAAACGTAAATTTTCCTGCATATGAAAGAAATGCATTGGTAGAAAAAATATTTTGGCGTTTTTAACATAAAACTATAGATATTAACCATTACTTAGTCGATATAAATCATAAATGATAGTAGACAATTTCGAAGCGAAAATCATACTAACATAGAAAATTACTTTTTTAAATCAGAATTAAAAATAATTGCTATTAATTGATTCTAAATTACAGTCTAAATAATTACAATAATGAATGTAAATTTGATGCAAAATCGGATGAAGTCAAGTCTCCCAACTTCCATAATTGATGTCGACGTTTAATGTAATAACTCACGGTTGACTAAAGAGGTCCCGGGCACCTTGACAGGAAGGACCACCCAGTCAGCTGTTTTACAACTTCCTCCCTAATATAAAGCAATTAACCACAAAGACAGTTGTTCTGTTAGGTTAGCTCTACAGTGACAAATACAAACAAGACAAGATAGAGGCATTTTAATTATTTTTAATGTTCTTTAAGAGGTTTCCTAGATTTAGTTTATTGAAATTACGTTAATGATCCTGTAAAGGGCTCAGCTTTCATATGTTACTTTCAGATTCTTTAAGAATCTGTTTCACTGAACTATTTTCTAAGAACCAATATCTTGGTCTTTAACACACAAATTATAAATGGAACGGTTACGTGAGAAGTATTGTCTAGAGCAGTGTCTTCCAACAACAATGTGTCAAGACCCTCTCATCGCTCATATTATTAACAAGAACACCTCTAACTCCTAAACTTAAATTGTAGATTAAACGCAAAATAATTTGAGTTTTATTAATTATTAGTAAGTAATTAATGGTTTGCCTGCCCACATATAAGGGGAAACTGTTCTTACATATGAAAATTAAACTTGATTTTACCAAAAGTTTATTACAAGTATTCAAGAATTATTTTATTTTTATTTAAAATACGGAAAGTATTTCAACGTGTTGAAATTTGTAGGTCTAGGTGAAATTCATTAAACTTAATTTTATTAATATTTTGTTTTGAACAAGGAGTTGATGACGTAAAAGCTTTAAACCAGAGTATGTTTTAATTGCAATAAAAAGAGGAAAACTAGTTAATAAAAATATAATAAGACAAGTACTAATTTAGTTCACAATTATTATATAGTGCAATTGCAATAACTCACAACTTAACAATAACTTAAGCTGCACGAGTTAAACCTGTCCTTTAAGTTAATGATGTCAGAACGATTAGGTTATGTACTTGGCACTTACTCTGATATCTTACTGCATATAAAAAAGCGATTTATATATTTAATCATCATGAAAAATAGTTACGTTTACCGTCGCAGCGAACGTGTTAAATACAAATAGTTTAATATCAGTGACATCTTACGGACCCCTAAGCATTGCCCGTGGACCCCTAGGGAACTTGAAAGTTAACTGAAAGGTTCTAGGCTTTATCCGCCTTGGCGCCAAATAATTCCAGTACTTTTTGTCGAATCCAGGGCGAATCATCTTGTAAACATGAGTACCTAGGATCTGACGTAGTCTAACAAAGGGTGATTAAATAATATTATTGGCCACATTATCTTTCTTGTACCATTTGGCTCGTCTCTCATCATGTTAATTGACTAGAAAACAATTGTTGACTAGGGTGGTAAGTGCCTCTATGAGGGAATAAGCAACATGCAAAACTATTGCCGGCTAGTGGAGTACTCAGAAAGCCGAGCTCTGATGCTATCCATAAGCAGAGAGATGCGAGAATGGGAAAGGCGCTGAGAACGTTCGATGCAGCGTGGTAATGGGATACTGGGAAGAAGAGAACGGATAAAAGGCAGGATGCTGTTGTTATGGACTGAGTAATATCTTTGAGTAGATTTGAACGGGAGGTAGAAAATAGCGTTTTATTAGTACATTTTCAAGTCAGTACTGGAATTATTGGCCTCAATTTCAGATTCGTTTCCTGAAGGATAGGTTTTGAATGCCGGTGTAGTCGTATTCAGATGAGGAGTAATCTTCTACATCTAGAACTTTGCTGAAGTGTGTGAGGGACTCTTAGTTTACATAACCGGAGAGGCTGTTAATAATCGATTACCTCGGTAGCCAAACAGTAGTTATAATGATTTTCCTGAGGAGGAAAGTAATCCAGCAATGCTTTGCAGGGGGACTTCTGGAGTAGGTGTTAGTTTCTTGAGATATTCAAGGAGGGGACTTGTCGACATCAAAGTGGAATTTTCTACAGTTAACCGCTTTCTTGTGTAGAAGGGTGGTTTGCGTGTAAGTCATTTTTGTAAATGTTTGTTTCCTAACTATCTTTCAAGATGTCGACTATTTTGTAAGTGTCAACGTCTAACTACTTTCAATCTATTAAAGATTGTTTTCTTTAATAGAATTTATTAAAAGACGAGTAATTGCAGCCCAATTATTTCTTGCTTAGCATAAATACAGAACAAATTATCAAACAAGTGAAACGATTGCAGAATTATTTTATTTGTAATCCTTACATTTTATATTATAATACCCGGACCCTTCTAGAAATATGACTATCTATTTACTTTTAAAATATGCGACCGGAGTAGTCATTAAGTCGCATGTCGCTGTCCGAGGGACGTTCCGGGTATGTACTAGGACGAATATGATCAACTTGTTTATCTAACTACAAGGTAAGGACTTTAAATAACCTCTGCTCGCATATTTCATAATTATCTATGATATGCACTAAATCATAGATTAGTAGATAGACGACACTTGTATATCGCAACATTGTACCTCTGACAGCGGTCTAATAAATTAGAAACAAATTATGCAGGGAAAACTGAGGGCAATATAAATGTAAATATAAACCAATTCACACTCATCAATCTAAGTTATAGATAGTTGTGGGCTTCCTCACTTAAACTGAACCTGTTAGCATGAAAACCAAAAGGTTTTAAATCGTGAATGCTATGGTAACGTTTACTATGGTGAACAAAACCAAAGGAAGTTAGTTTGTGTAAATATCCGGAAAGTGTATTGAAGCGAAGATAATGAGTAGCTGTGTCCGCTTAGAAAGAGGGACGTTCCCCCCACCTCCAATTTGGCATTCTATCAAAGTCATTCAAGTAAACAAAAATGCACTCAAGGAGGGTTTTGATCCTATAAAATGAATATGTGAATAATAGATGAAAAAATCAAAAGGGATGTAACTGACCTAAGTGCTAAGAGAGAGATAACTAACAGATTAGCAAACATTACGCCTTTATATTATCCGAATATATATATATATATATATATATATATATATATATATAAAGCAATATATAAAAGTAGACTGCCATACAAAGACTAAAATTCATACAAACTGGGTTCATTATCGTGAGTTCTAACCCAACATGGTCCAGCTGAGTTACGTGTTAGGTTGTGGACCGGCATAGTAATTTGTTCTTGATAATGCTAACCATGATGGCAGTTAGAAGATTTCAACCACATACAATTATTCTCGTGTATGAGATATAGTATAATAAATATAAATAACATTAAGAAACTCTCCCTTAATATAAAAATTGATCACTTATTAATGCGATAAATTACTTATTGCAACTGTAATACATTCAATAAGAAATTTACGTAAAATATTCGTCTAGTAATTTGTTTTAGCTTTTCCTCCAATATCCAGTATTACCTTTTTCAAGAGATAGTGAATACATGTGGTTTTCTAGCACTCAACGTCTTCGCAAACTATTGGTTGTAGCTTTAACTGTAAAGTATCTATAACTTACAGCTAAATATTGATTGTTCGTAACATATTTACCGTTGGGAAGTTGTTCGAAATCTAAACCTGCCGGGTTTTGCTGTACTCCGCCTCAGAAGTAAGCCATTACACCGTACCAGGGAACATACGCGCACAAGTAGTTTTATGAGCCTGTGTAATGAGTTTATAATTCTTTGTATTCTGGAATGTCGTTTAGCAGAGTAATAAAGATCCGCGGGAGGCTGCGTCTTGGAGACAAGGAGGTAAGAAGTGATGTATGGATTTTGTGGAGGTAAATTAGCGAATGCAGTAGTTACCATTTACCATAGTGGCAGCCGTCTTTCCTGTCCTTGCAATCCGGCGCTGGATAAATCAGGATTCACGGTTAAACTGGCGTTATAGGCGTATGAATTTACTGTTACCTATAGAATCCTGTTGCCGAGTAAATGTTCCCAAATTTTAAATAAAAACTCTTACGCGCCTGAATTCTGACCAAAGGGGGGACAGATTTAGTCAGATTTGATCTGTTATGGTTTTGGTAATGTCATTTAAAAGTTACTCTAAAAGCTAGAGTTGCCAGTAGGTCTGAAGTTCACTAACTTAAGAAGCACGTCTAGAGTAAACTGTTTAAATTTTACTGTGTTGAATCACGATCAGATGAGAACTCAAGGTTTTTTTTATTGATTTGAATAACCTACAGACCCCTGTTGCCGAAAAATGTTTAAAATTTTAAATAAAAATGCTTATACAGATGTATTCTTGCCCACCTATCCAGCGGAATATTCAGTCAAATTTTATTCGTCATGGTTTTGGTGTTTTAAAAATTAAAATTACTCTAGATCTAATGTCGGATGCATATCTGAAGTATACTTCAAGCCACTAATTTGAAAAGCACGTCTTGAATGAACTGTTTAAACTTTCATTTAATTTCGTGGGTTGCTATCGATGAGATGTAAATCTAATTTTGTTATTGATTTTATATCAGTCTTATGGAACATTCAGAAGATATTTGGAAATTTCAAGCAAAGAGCTACAATTACAATAGAAAATTACGAATAATAAGAGCTCGTAGAGTATTATTTTTATTTTAATAACCCACAATATTCGAAGCTAAAATATTCTTGAGCTAACCCAATATTCGAACCTAACCCACAATATTCCTGAGAAAATTCGAAAGCTTACAATTTAATTTCCATGTGTGTATTTTAATAATAACAATTAAACGTTTCTTTTTATAAAATTTCTCGGATTTCATTCCATCTTTTTTGAGTCTCTGAAAAAAATGTAGCTGTCCTTTAGAACAAACATGTATCTGGACAACACGTTATTCCTTGAATTCTGAAGAAGTTCTTCTAACAAAGTTTCTTAAAGGAAAGCTTCATCAATAGATCCTAAAATCCGAATTAGAATTACACGCACTTGGGATACTTAAAACAACGTCTTCGGAATATGTATTATATATTAGCACGTTACAATGCTCTAACAAACAAATATGTATGTTAGACATATTCAACGTTACGCAACAATGTCAAATTAATTGTTGCCATAAGAAGTGGTTCTGTAGAAAAGTATTTCCATGGAAATCGGAAAAGTCCATAGTATATACATTAAAATGAAATATTGGATCATTTCTGTATTTAGTATAGGCGCCAAGCCGTACTTGGGTGTCGCGAATTGAATAGGGAAAGAGGGTAGACAATATGTTTATCCTGACAGTTAGTAGCGTATATCTGCATAGACGAATTGTTAGAGTGGAATAAGCTAGCGCTATTAAAATCTTGAGTGTAAATAATTTAAGTATGGAATTTTTTTTTTTTTTAAGAATACGTAGAGGCTATAATTTATACTTTTTGTCTTTTTTTTATTTAGCACTCAGTGTCTCCATCTCTGTTTCCTCGTTCTCTTCATTTACGCTTCTCTCTGGCTCTTTTCGTCTCTCCTCTGTCATTATCAAGTTATTTATTTATACTACCAATTGAAAATGACAATGACGTAGTACGTTTCTGCTTCTACAAAACCCAGGAAACGCAGTACTAAAGTTTGTTTATGTCTTTGTAAATCAAATTTCATTTCAAAAGTTCTATGATGTAGGACTACATTAAACGTAAGCCAGAGAAAATATTACAGCCCAGGTGATATTCAAGTAAAGATTTAATACTTGAAATGATATTTCTTCATCTTCACCCCCACTATTAACATATATATGTATGTATGATATATATGATATATATATATATATATATGATACATATGTATGTATATATATGATGAATTGTTACTATCTGGAGTACATCCGTTCATTCTGCAGTCCATAAATTCGCAGTTCCGACGTTTCGCTAGAATCTCATCCAGCATTGACAAGGTGAACCCAACAACAGTAGAAGAGCGAGATTCTAGCGAAACGTCGGAACTGCAAATTTATGGACTGCAGAATGAACGGATGTACTCCAGATAGTAACAATTCATCATATTTTTTCATCCGTGAAGGAATACGTATCAGAATATATATATATATATATATATATATATATATATATATATATATATATATATATATATATATATATATATATGCAGTTTCTCTCTCAAACTTCAAAATTAATGCATCTATTCGTACCCATTGTCGATCATGGCCTCATTTCTATGTCAAAATTTATCATGTTTATTGTCCCCCAGGTTACTGGAGAATCTTTTACATCCCTCCTTCCTTCAGTTGGTACGCTCCTATGAATCTCCATGGACTTCATCAAACCCCCCCCCCCTATCTTATTACCTTTCCTACTACATAGTCAACCCATGGCCTATAGAATAGCTCAATGTAGATTTTAAAAGATCAATCCAGTAGCCAACCAAATTTTTCTTAATTGAGAACAGATTATTCTGGAGGTTTTTATAAACAAATTAAAAATGGGGAATGTCAATTAGATTGTTGAGCCTTTGAGTTTAGTTTAACTTAAAATATTTGTAAGCGATCATATTGTTTACCTGTATAGAGACATTTATTTTTACTTAGTGCATGCGAAACTTGTGGTTTTGTTAAAATCTTTCTGTATTTATGGTTTGTGGAAAGAAAAATGTTCATAAGAGTTTAAATACGAGTGAAAATTTAAATGCTTTTACGCATTCTTTATAATTTGTGTGTAATTATATTACTCTTGACACAAAAATGTAAAAATTAATTATACATGATTATTTTAAATGTAGAAAAGGAAATCAAATGTTCTAGTCAAAGTAAACAAAACTCTATACTTTCATCTAAACAGAAACAAAATGTTTACTGTCATATGAAGCTCTTAGTTTTAAAAGGGATATCGTTTTGGCGTCCAATTCACCTCAGTAAATTTACTATATTTTAATTGAGTTATTTAAACCAGACGACGTAAATCACTGCTCTTTAAATTATTCACTCCTAAATTAAACAACTTGTTACCCGCAAATTCAAGGCTGCCTTGAATTAAAACCAACAAATAAAGTGTTAAGCGATACGGCACCAGTTCCTGGCTGGTACTGAAATATACTACCAGTTTGTCACCGCCGGTTACATTTAACCGAATACTGCTCATATTTCGAAGTTTATTACAAAAAATGAAAACGAAAATACTCCAATATATAAGGGGACAGTTAATTTTATGTCACGACCAGTAGAAACCCACATAAATACGCGGTACCGAGCCACTAGCAATAACTCTGCCGGTACAGTCACGATCGGGTGGTAATAATGCACTTTGCCATGGCTATGAACTCACTTATCTCTACGCAAGTAGTGAAATCACAGAAGGTTTCATGCATGAGACTGTGGAAAAAAACCATCAGAAATACTTGTATGTATGAATGTATATATATATATATATATATATATATATATATATATATATATATATATATATATATATTCTAATTCAGAACATAATGTGATTATTACGTCTTGATATTTGTTTAAAAAAATAAAAGGTTCTTTCGTAAATTTTATCCAAAATAATATTAATTTGAAAAATGTGAATTATTTCTATTTATTAGAGAGTAAATAGATGTAAAAGACAAAATATTTGATTACCTTTTCATAAAGTTTCATTGCCCTAACCAAAACAAGTTAGGAAGGGATTTTTACGTTTAAAGACCAGTTCTGCCTATGACGAAAGTCAGTCAATAAACGGAGATCTGGTAAGACATTGTATTAACTTACTACTAGCAAATGATAAATATATATTTATTTGGAATAAGACGATTTAGGTTTTATTATAACGTTTAATTTCGATTCATGAGGATTTTATCGTGAACAGTTTTATTCTTGATGACCGTCTGCCTATGACGCGCGGGAGGTAAGGAATGGTGATCAGGGAAGACATTGTATTTAATGTCAATAAATGATAAATGTATGTTTATTTGGTGCAAAACAATTTAGGTTTTATTCAAATATTTCATTTCAATTCCCGACGATTTTAAACATTTAACAGTACTTGTTGATGAATGTAGGAATAGCATAAAATTATTAAATTATACTATTTTGTATATTTTTTCGTTTGGTCAGGCCACTTGGTTTAATAAATACGTGTTCTCTAATCCACGTTCCTTTTAGTTCTTGTTTGTCGATCACCATATGGTCTTTAGTCAGGGTTTATGACAAGTCCCTTTCTAACTTGTTTTGGGTAATCCAATTAAATCTGTATGAAAAATTAATTATATCTTTTGCCTTTAAAAATTAACTTACTTACTCTTTAATAAATGAAATTAATGTTCAGCTTTCTAATTAATTACATTGTGACTAAAATTGATAAAATAGCTATTATTTTTCCAAATGGAATTACCGAAACCTATAAATAGTTATAATATGTCCTGAGTTAGATTTTAATTGTATATCAATTTAAACGAGAAACAGAATGAATTTGTTTCTTGACAGTCGCAGAAACTCGAGCCTTTTTACAGATATTCACAACTGTTAACCGCGACTTGACCGCAGCGTAACACAGATGTATAACTAACATAGAATAGAATAAACATAAAAAGAATCACAATGCCAACAGGTAACCAAATACAAATCACTGTCGAGTCAATGAACTTCAATACCCTAGAAAATACACACGCTTTAGATTACATTCTGACATTTTGATAGAGTGTATATTCTGTATAACTAGAGTGGAAGGGCCGTCAGGCTTAGGTCATACTATTGCATAAATAACTATACCTCTAAAGTATTACATGTAATTATGCACAATTTATAAACACATAAAACTAATTTAAAAAATGGTCTTAAATATACAGCTTGGTGTCGGATTTGTTTTGTCTAAAATTTGACAGTTTTTATAAACCCTGATTATTAATAATCAACAATAGAATTCAGAAAGTATTTACAACTTTTTGAACAATTACAAGCTATTTAATTGTAATTCAACTGTCAGGTGGATGATAGACACTGCTTTTCACCCCGTTCAAGAAGTCTTTTTCAGGTGAGCAACCTTATCGATGCGATGGAAAATTTGTCCCCTACTCCCAGGAGGTACCTGTATTTTTCGTAGTACAATAGAGTCTTGAAAATTGGCGGTAGATGGGACCGAGACCCCTCGGATTACCCAAAACTCGGATTACACGGAAATACGTTCCAGCAGTGTACTTTAGAAAAAATAGGGGTTCTAATGAACCCTAGTACTATGATCAAAAATGCACAAAATATGTTTATAGAACTTTATTTAATACAGTACTTACTTAAATTTAATTTACTTTGGAATACGTTTTTCATCACGTTTGCTACATTTTTTGGAAAACATTGTGAAGTGCCTTCTGCGTCTGCTTATCAGATCGTGTTCGTGCTGCGGTGTCGCGTAGACGTTTTAGGAGAAACGCATCTGCTGGCGTGGTGTCAGTCTGTTTTTCAAAATAGCGTGGTGCAGTTTCCAAGGCGGTCGTTCCTTCAAATTAACTGATTCTCCCTTCTTGCATTGTCTCTCCCGAACCCTGGACTTTAACTTATCATCACTGCATTCATTTTTTGTAGCATTACAATAATCGTAAGATGTGATATCTCAAGTTGTTCGTCCTTACTCATTCACTGAGTTACGCTGCTATCATCGAAATTTTTCCAACCTTTAAGTTTCTTGATAGGAAATGTCGAATATATTTTTTATTGTGAATCAATAACACAATCAACAGTTAATTCACGACTCAGGATTTTATTCCACGACTTACTTGATGTTCATTCTTATATTTTGTTCCATAATTAGGCTATCCAGTACAAAATTCCTCTTAACTGTAATTTCATTTAGAAAGTCTACAATGCTTTCTTCCCCTTCAGTCGCTTCAAAGAAAGATTGTAAAAAGCAACGTCTGTATTTTTTCTTCATAAATTCCAGAACACCCTGTTCCATCGGCTAAAATAGGCTTCGAAAAGATATAAAGCACGGATATCAACTGAATACAGATGATCTTCATCGGGATGCGACGGTGCATTGTCTAACAGTAAATGATTCGATTTTTTTTTCAAATAGATAAAATAGTCTGAAATATAATAGGATGGAATTCAACGGACACTCGAAAAATCAGGACTCGGAATTTTGAGACTACTGTACTAGCTAATTCCGTATAGGCTTCCCCATATTTTTTCACAACTAGATGTAACAAGTATACACCTCTAAAACCCCGATAAAGAGTAAGTCTACTTCAAGAGCGAGACCTGGTACACGTGATACGGTGATTCCCCTTATATCCTCTACTACATGAGTTACCAAACAGGGGGGCGTGAAGGCAAGTCAGGGGGGCAAGAGACCAGTTGAAAAATAATAAGATCATTTAAAAAAAAAAACTTTCTAGGAAGAAACCTGATGTTACTAATAACTTGGGTTGTGCCTTCACTATGATACCTCAAATAGGCATGCTAGTGAAAAATGCAAGATAAAGCATCTAACTAACAGATTTTTCTCTTATCAGTCAATATTTACCTTGGAAATTAAATCTTGAAATGTTATATCATCTTTATTGTGAAAGTATGTATACATAAATGAATTTTTTTCAATATACATAATATTTGATTCTTTTTCATATGCCCATACCATTTATTTATAGTTTAAATTGGAAAGGGACGTGGAAGGATCTCATTTCAAGAGGAGAAGGCGTGGTACCAAAAGATTTGCGAACCCCTGCTCTATTAAGAGGGCCTATATCGTTTATACAGTCATATCTATACTCCCAACTTCTTATTATAAATCCTTTTAGATCATTTTAGTCATATTATATGTTCATCTTAAAACTAGAGAAATAAATAAAATAATCATTTCAATTTAGTTCTTGTTTATGTTTTAGTAGTTTTGTTTTGTTTTTTTATTTAGGATCATATAGAATTATTATTTGTTTATTTATTTACAGCAAAATTGTAAACTTGAATCACATCCCCGATCAGAAATCACAATTACCCATCTGCATCACGAATGTGTCACGGCCAATAAAGTGCCATTGGGATCCTCGTCGCGCACTATAGATTGCAATCAGAGCGACAGTGCATAAGGCGGACTGCATGACCTACCCCGGGACGGCTCCCCTGAGTTACGAAGCTGTGCAGTTTGAGATACTGTAAATATTAAGTTATACAAGGCGTCAACCACTACCGGTTTTGTATCCGGCCATAAAATGGTTTTGTACGCTCTGCTCTGATTTAAACCCGTCTGCAATATTTCCACTCCAAAGACATTTACAGTGTTAAATGAAATATTTTCTGAATGGTAACATACTTAAACTGATCTAAAGGTAGATTGAAGTGACGGAATTATACAGTTAAACATTCCAACGGTTCAATTCAACACTGCGTAAAACGACTAGGTTTACTTATATTTAAATTACCATTACTAACTATAAGATATAATATTTTAAAGTTATTCTATTAAAAGTATTTGAACCAAAAACAGAAGAACCTCTCTAATTCGTCACCAAGGGCCTGAATAATTCAAGAAAAAAACGAATTACGGCAGTCACGAAATCAACATGTAATGTGAGTAATCATAACACACAATTACGTAGGTAGGTATGTAATGTAATTAATTTTAAAGTTACATGATTTATGACGGCCGAAAACCCCAACTAAACAATTACACAATACTATACAACACTAGTATCCTACAGTAATTACAGTACGATACTATAACTGCATAAGACATACAAATAAAGTACCTTGTGAGAACAATAACCTTAGCAAGATAAAATAAGGTATTTGAAATATATATACATTTTAGTTTTTAAACAAGTCTGTCATTTTCTCTTGTACAACAAATTTTTCCGATGGCGTCATTACTACGTGACAGTGCATACGATGTTGGTTTTTACTGTGACGAATACGGCGGCGAATTACAGAAGGGGACGAACTAAAGAGGGGAGAATTACAGAGGTTCTACTATAATTGGATTTTATCTTCTATTTAGATCTATCGTTCAATGAAATGAACAGTTTGCTAAAGAAAAAGCCAATATATGGCCCATATAGTGAGTTTAATTCACTACTCACTTCACTAAACATTTCACGACTCTTAATAAATATTCAGATTAAATGTGACACATACATGTAAATGTAAATATTTATTAAGAATAATTAAATGATTGAATTTATTATGTTAAAAGTATTATGAATTTTATAAATTGTAAGCAATGGTTTAATATTATAATAATAAATTTTAAAAGGATTTTCGGATAGTAAATCGAAACGTAGAGTACTTGTAAAAACATGAGTTTATTTAGTCTACAATAAAAGTTTCAAGGTCGAGTGTTTTACGTCTAATGTCGATAATTGATGGTCCGCTGTACTTCAGTACTTTGTAAAAGAAAAAGGTGATTATTTCCGAGATATTAAAAATTGTTTTGGGATTGTCATATTGACTGGACAAAATTGGTTAAATACAACTACAGATGAATCGTCAAATACGATTGGAATAAATCTCGGTCTCAAACAAAGAACGAATTGGACACACATTTTGGAAGCCAGGCAAATCATAATACTAAACCTATATACTGCATTATTAAACAAAGGGTGAAACTGTCAAGTTGTAAGAACAGCCTACTTCTTACTTCTTGCTACAGACGTCAAGGGTCATGTACTCAAGGGTCCGATCTCCATAAGATGTTGCAGCCAAGGTCCAAAACTGTTTATTGGTTAACATTGTTTTTGTTATTCTTGCCTCCCAGTGCAGGCAGCAGAGCTGCTCTTAATGGAATTGGCGAGGAAAATCGCAGGAGTATATGCTCCAGGGTCTCCTCTCCTGTTTTACAGTGGCAGAGTGAAGGTTCACTTAAATTAAATTTGAAAAGGTAAGCCTCAGTCACAATATGTCCCAACCTTGCTCGTGCTGCAAAAGCGGCTGTGGTTCTCTAACTCCTTGATACATATTTAGGACATTTGGTTATTTTTGTATGGCATGAATGTTTCTATCTTTGGTTTCTTGGGGGTGAGCTGGTTGTCATCGGCCAGCCCCTGAATAGCTGACTATATATGGTACGTTTAAAAAAGAGCCGCTATAACACTCAGTGAACTAACAGCCAGCCGTTGCTTCCGTAAAAGGGGTCCCATAATACATCTTGTAAGAATAGCTGTTCAGGGACTTTATAAAATCATATTCAAGAAAACAAGAAGCAACGCATAGTGCCAAATCTTCACATTAGATTTTTTGTTAATTTGTTGTACTAATAACCTACGTTATAAAATCGTTGCAAGATAATTTTCCTACCTGAAAATCCAATATTTTTGTATCCAACATTTTTAATTGTTCCGAATATATCTTAGGAGGTGTAGGACAGTCAGCCAGCCACCCTTTGGTTTGACGAGGGTAGCCAGGTAGTTAATCCATTTTAGGACTTACTGCCAGTCAGCCCCCTTTCTCTCCCTCACTCTCTGAAAAAGGGGAAGTGAGATAAGGGAATAACCTAACCTAACCCGTTGCTATTGTCTATGGTAAACCCTCAAGAAATGAAAATAATGTAAAGTAAACTGTGAAATATTAGATGTAAACACACTACACCAATCAACACGAACAAAAACTTACAACTTATTTACATAAATTAACATGTGATTTTACTATTCTAACATCTGGCACACAAAGTATTAACTTTTAAAAAGGTTCTTAGGACGCCCTATGAAAAAGATATATATATATATATATATATATATATATATATATATATATATATATATATATATATATATTTGCACAAGGTTTCAAATTGAGGTGATCATTATAAGTATATGGACTGGTTGTTTGTAGTGTTATTTACGTTCATGGCTAAATTAAGCTTTACAGATATTCCATTTAATTAAACGTGTACTAGTTTTAAGTAATTTATATGTAAATTAAAGCAAAGTAGTATAAACTAAAGCATTCAAAATTGTAAAACTAATAAATAACAAATGAGGTGACTAAAATAATATAAGCTATTAGCGTTACATCATGCATTTCATCCGGTCATGTAAGACAATAGTATTTTAAGAATGGTATAGTCAGGGGTTGTTTACAACCACACTTATGCGAAGTTTATACGAGTCAGAGCTTTCTCTTCTTCTCTCGCAACCCCTCCCCCACAGTGTACCTGCGGCTGGCATATTGTCCGGCCCCTGCTTCTTGACAGGGGTCATAAACCGCCGCTGGCAGACTGTCCGTTTCCCTATCTTAGGAAGTCCATTTCACAGGGTTGCCGCGAGGTTAGTTTGAGCCAGGGGCAAGATTTCGCCTAGCGCTCCACCATAACATCAAACATGTATCCAACTAACATCCATATATGTAAGAATCGTTGTCCTGAGTGACTGACTAGAATCAAAGTAGAGTCGAAACTATGAACGGTAGAGAGTTGAAGTTTTCAGTGTATATAGCCTACCGTTTATACCGTATACCCACACTAAGAAAGGGTTTTACAACAAAATGTTGATTTAAAGGCTAAACATGGCAGATGTCCCTGTAAAGTATACAAGTCCCATATGAAATGAACAGAGAAAAATATAGTTTCAGAAACTTTGCCTGTTCTATAATTAGTATAACTTATTAGAAGAAAACAGGCCAGTGCCAGGTGATAAGATACAATGGGGGGGGGGGGGCTTGTGCAAATTTAAATGTTTTCCAATTGTTCTGTTTTTTTTAAAACAAATTACAAATAATTGTTTGCTATATATATGTATATTTGGAAACTGTATTTAATATCGACACTAAAGAACTTTGGATTGCAAAAATCGGACAATATTTATTAATTTGTTGCTACGTAGGTTTTTCTAGTCAGGTCTATAAAACATTTAGTAATACTATCTGCGATTTAGAAACAACTAATATAGTTTACAGAGAAGTTCTAAATAGAAAGTAAGTGTATTGTTAAAACCATTATACGTTTAACTAATTCTGAAAATTTGTAATCATTACCGAAAAAAATATAAATATTTACTATGTAGTTTTATATAGGATATTTATTGTAATAAAAAAATATTTTCGAATATTTTAGAAAAACTTTGCGTTATCAAATACAGTAGTCAGTTACTAATCAAAACTATACCATGTATTTAATACCTTCCTTTTTTTACATTTCACGAGAACCAAAAGCGTGAATGATGAAAACAACAGAATATAATATTATACATCTGTATAAATATGACATTACTGTATCATGAAAATAAAAAAAAACTGTTAAACATTTATTGAATAAATAATACGCTGTTATAACTTTGTATTCTCATTCCATAACCATTATCAATTATTAGTTGCTTTTAAATTTATTAAATTAACATAAACAGTGACAATTTTAATAGAGTGAAGGCCAAGCCATCAAAGGCTAGGTAGACCTATTTACACAGGTCGACAAATACACAGCGAGCGTTGGGACGGGGAACTTAAATGCATGAAAGAATAGTGGGATTAAATATAGAATCTGCGACGCTACTTGGGGCAAGGAGAGGAGAAGTCCAAATCCCATCGGATCCGATAGCTTCCATCAAAGTTGACGGTTTACGTCACGCTGTTTTTCCGTAATATTCAAAATTCAGTTACAAGAAACTTAATTAAAAATTTTTCACAACTAACTTTTTTGAATTCTATTTTTAATTTTTGGCGTTGCCATGGCGTTCTCTGGTCGCGGCCCCGGTGTATTCGGCCCGGTCGTTCCACCCATGCATGGCCCTGCTCCTAATCAGCCCTGATCAACGCGACTCCATCTGTCTGCTAGCCAAGCCCTCCCATAGGTAAGATCATTACGCAAATCCTACATAATTTGACCCAACATTCCTTACTCATCTTCTTCAAGGGGATATGACGGGCCTTCAGGATCGGGACTGTGGGCACTCAACACTATGATCTTCCTATACCTTCAGGGGTTTTTATGCCTCTACCTTATAACTTTATTCCTAATTCTTTGATTTTGTATGTATTTGTTGTTAGTTCCTGGTTAGTCGCCACAAAATTACAAAAACTTCAAGCCGAAATGGTATGAACATCCATAATGTCCTCGTCTTGATGAATTCCCAATTTTTCCGACAAAGCGGTCATCTAACTAGCGTTTAACTTTTTTGTCAGTCCTTCTCTCGTATGCTCGAGGATGTTACTCAAGTCCGGAGATGAAAGGTGGTAAACGATGTTTGTTTAATTTAGGAAACTCCTTGATGAGTTGTAAGGTGCTCAAAATAGCTGAAAGTTTGTCTGTTTCAAAGAAGTATTTGCATCGTTTGATAAAAAAAGTATTGAAAAAAAAGTGAAAACTGACTTCTTACAAGAATATTTATATTCAAAAAGAGGCTTATATTTTGCATTATTGTATTATTCATTTCTAATGATGTTGGTACTGTTTACCAACGAAAAGCTTTGAATATAAATTAATAAATATTCTTGTATTTGAATAGCCTATGTTGTTTTGTATGTTTCGATATAAATAAATAAATATATATATATATATATATATATATATATATATATATATAGAGAGAGAGAGAGAGAGAGAGAGAGAGATAAAGGGGAGTAGGAGAGAAGTAGGGAGGGGGAGAGAAACGGAAGAGGTTAGAGAGGGAGTGAGCAGGGGGAGAAAGGAAGAAAGGGCAGAGAGAGATCTAGTTTGATTTGAAAATGGTAGCTTCTACACATTTAAGAAACATTTTTTGAAAAAGTGAGTTAAGTTTAACAAAGGTTAGCTTTATAGCACAAACCAACTACGCAGATATACCCAAATAACTGTCAGAAGAAACCTATTTTCTACTTCCCTTCTCTAGTTCGTTATAAGTACACAAATAAAAAACTGCCGAATACTTCATTTTTGTTTTAAAATATATTAGGTCTATCCTTTTCTCTGATTTCTATGGCAATAAATATTTTCCCACAGCAACAATAATCTTCTCAACAATGAAGTTAGCATTGTTTCGTAACATGGAATAATGTTCAGAACGAGTTAAGTTTGTAAGTGTATTGTAATGCGATAGTTTGTAATGGCTACATTCTGACAGAAATGTAAATTTTCCAATAAACGACATTCCAGAATACAAAGAACTACAAACTCGTTACATAGGCTCACAAAATATTTTGCCAGAACTATAGGTTCCTGATAAGGTGTAGCCTAACATACAGGTGGTATACAGAAAACCCACCAGGTTTGAATTTTCCCAATACGATTGTCCCAATATGTTATATACTATAATATTACTAAATCATTAACTCTTTTAAGTAGTACATACTATGAATTGCCTAGATAGGCTATAACTAAGTCACAATCGTAAAAGTAGGCCTAATAGGGAAAATATATGTAAATTATATAATGTTTCAAAGTTACTAATATGTAAACAAACTGTTCACCAATATTTAAATATAAACGAGATGTAAAGGCTTTTGCCTTACCAGTACGGTATTATCTGAATCTCCCCTACTACATAGAAGAGATGCTATACCCATACATTGAATTCTTTATCTATCAACACTACAGATCTTGACCTACCCTTGCAGGTTAAATTCCTATCAGGTGGCAACGCACAATAGATTACATTGAAACATTCAACTGGGCCTAAATATTTTAACTAAATTGAATCAAATTATTAAAGATTAATTTTCGTTTGCATTTTCCAACATCATGTAACGTAACATTTACCAGTTGAATGTAATTCCTATAAAAATATCAACGTAAACATTCCGGACTAGACGTTACACTTCTTCTAATACACTTTATAAATTATTTTATATAAACAAGAAGACTACTTTCGTCATCATAAAATAACACGCATTAAAGTTTTGTGTTTTTTAATTTACAAAACGGTTCAATACTTCAAATTTTTGAAGAAAATAACAATATTTGATCACATGAAAGATGTTTTCTTACGTGACATGTAACTAAAAACTTTCATTTTTATTAAGATTACATTGGGTAGTTGTTCGGATTTCTAAAACAGCTACATATTTATATGGAACATTTTAAAACCTGTCCTAACCCGTAAAATAGCCGTATGGGCTATTTTTGGTAAACATATAGTCTTATGACGTTGGTTTATTTATTTATTTATTTTTGTTTGTAAATTACTTGTTTTAATGTCTAGAACACGTATATCAACTGTTTTATTTGCGGAAAATACGGAAAGTTACTTTTTTCACATTTTAAATGTAAGGCTGTAATGACATATAGCCTTATAGCGTGAACCGGGCGCGCAGTAGCTACAGCGCACTACGTCTAGCTACGTCTAGATTTGGTTGTAATTTTATACAACATTACTATATACCTATATTAAAATATACCTACGAAGTATCCAATCAGGATAGATTTGGTTATAATTTTATTCAATAATAATATCTACCTATATTATAATATACCTACGTAGTATTAAATCAGGATAGATTTGGTTATAATTTTATTCAATAATAATATCTACCTATATTATAATATACCTGCGAAGTATCCAATCAGGATAGATTTGCTTATAATTTTATTCAATAATAATATCTACCTATATTAAAATATACCTACGAAGTATCCAATCAGGATAGATTTGTTTATAATTTTATTCAATAATAATATCTACCTATATTAAAATATACCTACGAAGTACCCAAACAGGATAGATTTGGTTATAATTTTATTCAATAATAATATCTACCTATATTAAAATATACCTACGAAGGATCCAATCAGGATAGATTTGGTTATAATTTTATTCAATAATAATATCTACCTATATTATAATATACCTACGAAGTATTCAGTCAGGATAGATTTGGTTGTAGTTTTGATAAATAATTAGACTTATTGCCGATGCAGAAAATTACAACCAAATCTATCCTAACTGGATATTTCATAGGTATATTTTAATATAGGTAGATAGTAATGTTGTATAAAATTATAACCAAATCTGTCCTGACTTGATACTTTATAGGCAAATTTTATTGTAGGTATATAGTAATGTTGTATAAAACTATAACCAAATCTATCCTGACTGGATATTTCATAGGTATATTTTAATATAGGTAGATAGTAATGTTGTATAAAATTATAACCAAATCTATCCTGACTTGATACTTTATAGGCAAATTTTATTGTAGGTATATAGTAATGTTGTATAAAACTATAACCAAATCTATCCTGACTGGATACTTCATAGGTATATTTTAATGTAGGTATATAGTAATGTTGTATAAAATTATAACCAAATCTATCCTGACTTGATACTTTATAGGCAAATTTTATTGTAGGTATATAGTAATGTTGTATAAAACTATAACCAAATCTATCCTGACTGGATACTTCATAGGTATATTTTAATGTAGGTATATAGTAATGTTTTATAAAACTATAACCAAATCTATCCTAACTTAATACTTTATAGGCATATTTTATTGTAGGTATATAGTAATGTTGTATAAAACTATAACCAAATCTATCCTGACTGGATACTTCATAGGTATATTTTAATGTAGGTATATAGTAATGTTGTATAAAATTATAACCAAACGTTAAATATATAGATTTTAAGTTTAGTATTAAAATAAATTTACTTTGTCGTAGTGCAGTGCGCTGTAGCTACTGTGCGGCCGGTTCACGCTATACAAGCTATTACAGACTAACATTACAAATGTGCAAAAAATATTAACTTTTCTTATTTTCCGCGGAAAAAAGTCAATATTCGTGCTCTACACAATTAAATGGGTAATTAATTTTTTTGTTTTTTGTTTTTAACAATTTCTATATGACTTGTTTACGCTATACATGCCATTACAGTCTAACATTTAAAATGTGCAAAAAAGTAACTTTCCGTATTTTCCGTGGAAAAAAAGTTGATATTCGTGTTCTACACATTATATAGAGTAATTGATAAAAACAAAATTTTTAAAAAACCAACGTCATTAAAACTATATTTTTACCGAAAAAACTGCAGTGTGCCATTGACTATAGGATAGAAATATATTTTTGTAAAACATTCATCGATAAATATAAACATAAAATAACTCATGGCCTCTCTCTTTTAATAATCACTTCTTCTCCAAAGTAGTAAAGAATTAAGCCAAACTTTCAAATTTAATGAATAGGAAATGATGTTTCATTTAACCTAACTATTGTTTTTCAGTATAATATTAAAACAATTTACACTAAAAGTAGAGCCTAAATATATTATTGATGTATGAATATATAATTGATAGGGTGCTAAATAACACAAAATAATAGTATCGACCTCAATAAATAAATTAGAACATCAACAATTAATTTATATGGCTAGATAAAAATAGGTCATGCGTTGTTAGAAAACAAAATAAATAGTTTTTACCTTGATTAATATATATTTCATGTGTTTATTTCAATAAGCACAAAAACACTCCGAATATTGATTAAAAATGTTATACTAATTAAACTATCTTAAATACGCACAAATTAATGGAATATAAAAAACAGTAACTGACGGTCCGAAAGTCCTCGCACAACTAAGAGAACTGTTTACACAAAACAGACATCGTCATGCGACATTTTGAACCAATCAGAGTAGCTTCCTGTGTATTAAACAAAGAGGTTCTTTTCTTGGAAATAGAAGTCTATGTTTAGTAAAACCTAAAACATTTGTTTACACTAGTCGACATTTTGAACCAATCCGAAGTTAGTAAGTGGAAGCGAGTGTTTGGTAAAAGTTGAACCATTTTTTGTGACAACTCCAGGTTAGTTCGAGGGGTGGAGTAGTGAAAGTTTTGTTTTGTGTTGATAGATCAGTGCAGCAAGATTAACGTCCGGCTCAGGTAATTTAGATATTTATTGGTAGAATACAATTTTATAATGCCTACTTTAAGTAACATGATTTATTCAACTAAATTTCTACCAGTGACTAATATACTAATTTAGGCGGATTTAGATTTATACTAACGTATTTTTTTTTTTTTTTTTAATAAATGTGAAATTCGTTCCATTTTAGATTTTTAGAAAAAGGTATTTGCGTTTCTAATTATAGAAGTTGGAAATCATGAATAGAGATTCAATTTCGAGAACAACTACGATGCTAATCTAAAAACACTAGCATACATTATACTATAAATTAAGTTTTTGTATAAAATGAATAGCCGCTTACTAATCAAATTAAATAATTACAGTATATACGTATTTTACAATGGTTAGAGTACGAGCTGCGGTTAGACGAGATTTGGTTATAAAAACATAGTTGCTTTGATAAGGATTAGATTGAAAGGAACAATAGCTAGCTTGAAGTTATGACAACTTGTTTTTTTTTCATAATCAAACCTAACTTAAACGTATATTTTCTTGCTACGTTTAATTTCATTATGTAGAGGCAGTAAAAAATGCACGTAAAAAGCTAGATTAAATTTTCATAATACGTTTCGCAATTATCGGACTTAATTTTCCACGGAAAAAAAGAATGAAAATATTCAAGTAACTTTTTGAAAATTAGAGCTACTGATAACATTATTTCATAACACAGTTTCGCATGAATTTATTTGCTTATAAAATAACTAAACAATATGACCATTGTAAATATTTAATTTAAAAAAAAAAAAAAAACGTTTGTTTTTTATCCTCTTTATTGTGAAAAATATTAACTTGGAAAAAAAATTGTTTATTAACTTCTTTAAATTTAGACACGTAATTATATTCAAGTAAGATCGAATAATTGAATTAACTACTAGTAGAGCAAGCTACAAGAAACCTAATACAAAATCGATAACTAAATGGCAACCACAGGCAAGCCAGTCCAGAGAAATTTCGAGCCCTGGGTAAACATGAGTACGTGCCCCTTCATTACTTCCATCATAGGCCCGCCCCTACTAATACAACCCTTTTCTTTGCATGACATTGTAACAAAATTATTGTTTCCGTAATAAAACCAACTAGGCCTACTGAATCTAATCTGTTTATGTATAGTTTTATTGGAATAAAACTTGCTGTCATCGTGTACAGCAAATAAGACATTGAATTTTGTGTGAATAGAACATTTCATATAATGAGAACTATTTTGCCATTAAAAGCTTGAACAATTGTACATTGTACGTTTTATAATTCATTGATATGTTTTTGTCTCTTTTATGGATCTTGCCACAAGAGTAATTTTTTTCCAGAGTAAAAAAACACTCTGGGCCTGCCGGGCCCCTTGGCATTTGCTACCCTTGGCCCTCTCCCTTCTGAACGGGCCTGACTTCATGTCTACAAGTTTTGAAAATTATAATTTAATTGCTTTAAAAATTTTACGTTTTGAACAATATTTCGTATTTTTGACAAGTTTTCTCTATATGTGTCACACAAAAAAATACATTTTTGAGTCTGTGTGAATAGATATTAAATTTTGAACCTAAAAGATAATTTAAAAAAATAATCTGCCTGCGTTTTTCTAGAAACGATGAAATACAATACAAAATTGTCCTTTTTTCTATTTTTGTTCCATTGTTGAATAAATTAGCATAAATAGTTTAAGATCCGTGCCTACAAAACTAGATATGTAATATAACAGAATTTCCCTCCGGTTTCGGAAATTGTATGTTAAAATCTGATGACATTTGAGATATGCGTTTATGTGGAAACTGTATGGCGTACCTTCTGAATCTTAGATACTTAATTTATGCTCTTCTTCGTCTCCCGTTTATTTTATTTTGCAACAATATTCCAAACAGACGCATCTTACAAGGCCCGAAACCTTTATATGTCCATCTCTGGCCCTGTGGTCATAACATTTTAATTCCAAAACATAAAAAACCTTCGGCAACCTTTTCCAGATGCTCGACCGTTTACCGGATCGGTTGTTTATGTTGAAATTATTGTCCCGTATAAACAATAAATGTATAAAATTCCGTCGTAAAATGATTGTGTTTTATGTGTTGTAAAATTTATCGGGTTGTGGTAGACTCGGATGACCTCTGGATGACCTTACTTCGTCACACCGCGGGATCTTCGTAAAGTACGCATGCGTTTACAGTTGTGACACAACTGGACGATGTGTTCTGAGAGTTTAATACAGTTGAGAACAGGTACTGTAGTCTCAAAGCTTACCACCTAATACGTGGGTTTCACAAACAAAAATGTTTTTACACATACAATCTTTTAAACGTCTCTCAAACTATCATTGTAAGCATTATCAAGAATGACGAGTAACAATTCAATAATGATACGTTAATGAGTAAACAAAAAATGTTCGCTCAGTAACCAAACAATCAATTCTACTTTTTTCTCAGAGCTATCCTTTCAAAGAATGCTTGATCATTAGTTCATCAGTTACACGATATACAATTTTATGTTTCGGTTACATTTCAATAGGCATATTATAAATTTTTTTTTACTATCATAATTTTCCACATTTTATAAATTTTCATGCTTGAGCATTTGTCTAGTTTCCTTTCTCTATTTATAACCATTATACAACAAATTATTTAGTTCTATTTAACGTGTACTCAAAGTACAGTTTCTCAAGTTTTGATTTATTCATCGATTATTTAAATTTCATTGTATTTTTTTTAGAGTATTTAAAGTATAGGCTATATTTCCAAAGCCCAATCAGAAATGAATTACTTACCCAAAAATATTCGAATTAAGTATATCGCCTACAAAACACATTTGGGGTTTAAAAATCTCAGAAGTTCTTTTTCTCCTGTTTAAAAAATGTCTATATCCCGTCATCAATGTCTCCTTAACCATTCTCTTACTTGACTACTTGCCACCAAACTATTATTTAATTTGTCCATCTTAATTGTAACTTTGCGCTTAACCATAATAACATTTCTCATACCTAATCGTTTCTATGATTCAATATTAAGTAGACAATATGTAAGCATTCTCAACAAAGGTTAAAAATGATTATTTTTGTTTCAAATATTATTTAGGACCATGTCATGGTTGCATGGTCATTAGAGTAGGTTCGACCAATTGTAGAAACCCTCTCACATTGGATAGGAAACCAGTGGCTTTTCTCATTAGGAAACCAATATTGCTCTTCGTCCATGTTTCACTTCCACTTCGAGCCACCTTTTTTACAATACGTTCAAGCAATATTGCCCTCCGTCCATGTTTCACTCTTACATCTAGCCACCTTTATTGCAATTTGTTGAGGCAATATTACTCTCCGTCCATCTTTAGCTGCTTTTTTTGTAAGTCGTTGAAGCAATATTACTCTCCGTCCATATTTCACTTCCACGTCGAGCCAAGGTTTTAAGATTTAGTCGCATTTTGAATAAAACTGAATGTTTAGCATGATATGGCGGTTTATCTGCCTAATCAAATGATAAATTTTGACCTATTTCTCCTTCAAGGATAAAATACAAAAACGAAAAACAAAATAAAATTAAGCAACATGACTGACTAGAATGGCATACAACCAAAACATAGAAACAATATTTATACTTCAAATGCCTATTTGACTTTATCTACATATCTCTTTATATTTTTCAACAGCACATTTTATCAAGTATTATTTGTGTATTCAACACGGAATCAATTTTTATATCTTCAATTGCCTATTTGACTTTATCTAGATATCTCTTTATATTTTTCAACAGCATACTTTACCAAGAATTTTTTTGTTGGTATTATTAAAATAAATTTGTAATCTCACCATAACATTTTTTTGAAAATGAGAAAATCTAATTGTTATTTTAATAAAATTATTATATTATTAGTTGAGTTATATCCCGCATAAACACTGTGTTAGGGCCACGTCTTTAGTGTACTTTTAAACAGATATAAGTGTCCCTTCAATTTCGTAATCAGCAACCTATGCTACAGCTTCACGAAAACCTCTGGTGGAAGAATTGTACATCTCAAACCGCTTGGTACATTCTAAGAAGGAAGGAATCGAGTGAAATTATTCTACAAGGGGATCATACATTTAGCCTGTTTTAGCGTAATTTGTACACAAAGAATTTCCTTCGTTACATCAGAGTAGACTATATGCAGACCGGCGTTTAATTTATATATACATATATATATATATATATATATATATATATATATATATAGTACAGCTATAACATTATTAAATTGCTAAAAGAAACCAAATTAATACAAATAATTTGCAGTCTCACAAAAAAAAAACACAATGCCACCCAAATAATAAAAAAAAAAACATTTATTGATGTTTAACCTGACTATCAAAATATATATATATATATATATAATATGTATTATTGTCTAATGAGAGTATAAGAGAAAATACAAATGTTAGAATAATTTATTGAATCATACAATTGAAAGGTTTTCGTAGGCAATCAACACCAACATCATCTAAGATTGTCAAACATACAAAGATTGTCATACACACAAGTGTTATCTAGATCTAACAAACAGTGTTGTTAAATCTATTACAATATTGTAAAATTTATAATTTTTGTTGCCTTAACATTACATACATTGAATATAGTATAAAAATTTGTTTTTATCTGTATCTGTTCATTTATCAATTTGTTATTGATATCAAATTTATATATTTCTAAAGCTTCATAAATATTCATTCTTAAGCTTTTGACGATTTCTTTTATAAGTATCATATAATATTATTATCTATATTAGGAAATATATGATTATTAATTATGCAATGATGTGTTTATAAATTTCTAATCATTGTGTCAATAATAATCGCATACCTCTTAATGTAGATAATATGATAGTTATGAAAGAAATTAACAAGAGCCAAGAATGAATATCCAAGAATGAATAATTTCGAAATATGTAATTATAATATCAATAACAAATAGATAAATGAACAGATACAGATAAAAACAAATTTTGTTACTATATTCAATGTATGTAATGTTAAGGCAACAAAAATAATAAATTTGACGACATTTAAATAGATTTAACAACACTGTTAGATCTAGCTAACACTCGAGTGTATGACAATTTTTGTTATTCCTGATGATGTTGGTACTGTTTGCCAGTGATAAGATTTGAATAGTATGTTTCAATATATTATTCTTGTATTTGTGTTTTCTTATTTTTGCATATATATATATATATATATATATATATATATATATATATATATATATATATATGTCCACTTTTTTTTGTAGTTGTAATATTAGTTAAGGAGTAAATCTTGTCACTAAATAGTATTAAGGTAAATGGGTATATTGTGTATTAATTAAGTTATGTTAAAATTGATATTGGTGTTAATTAATTAGAAACCTGAAGGTGAGATAAAAGAGTGTTAAGGTAATTAAAAATATAACCTAAGAGAAAAGATATATTTTAATATATATATATATATATATATATATATATATATATATATATATATATATATATTACCTAACGTAATAGGAAAGAAAATATTGATTTACCGATAATGTATAATACATAAATCAATAAATGAGGATTATACAATCAATATAAATCCCTTAGGGTTCATGATTTATTAAATTATCACATGACACACACACATATATATATATATATACATATGAATAACAAAAATAATTATATTTGAAAAAAATGTAAGAGTAACCTCTTACAATTCTGTAGAGAGAAAGAGAGAGAAAAAAGTAATGTCATTAAGTAATCTGAAAACAATATAGATAAATATAGGCGGACATTTAACGCATTCTCGTTAGAATAACAAAGTAAAGAAGTCACATTCAAATGTTCCCTTCTTGTGTGAAGTATTGTTAAGACGTTTACCGTTGTAATAAGCTTCCACAATATAATGAGAGCCAAACCCAAAGATATTGTTCTAAATATGCAAGATGCATGAAATAAACATTATATTGTGATAGAGAATATTGTAAACGCTATGAATGAGCTGTGGTTGAGGCGATACTCAAGCTATGATATAACTACACAAATGTATCTCACCAGTACCAACAACAACATAATTCCAACGATATTGCATGAACAAAATTTTAAAAAAGCCAAGACCAAACGTGTAATATCAAAATCGTTGCAGTGGTTCAGAATTTGTCAACTTCCCTTGTACAATTCTATTCAGTGCAATAATAGAACATCAATAATTATTAATTTTTTTTTGTTACAATTTATACGATTTCTAGGTTAGCGTTGCTTGCATTGTGTTGTAGTTTTTTCGCTGTCCCTTTTTCCGTTTGTGAAGTAAGGCTCAATAGCGTAAATCAAGTATGTTTGTTTACTTTGTTCTTTTCATTCGTTTTTAATCCTAGAGCATTATTTACAATATAACCATTACAACGGTTTAAGGTTATACAATAGAGATTTTCTTATAAATTTCTGAGAAGTTCGTTTCTAACAATGGAAAGTTGGCTCAGTGCCAAAAAGTCCTAGACATCTAACATGAAGATACTCAGTTGGAACCTACCCTAGACCACCAAATGTTTATAATTTAATTATTGACAATGGAAAGTTGGCTCAGTACCAAAAAGCCCTAAACATCTAACATGAAGATACTCAGGTGGAATCCGACCCAGAACCCCTAATGTTTATAATTTAATTATTGAATAAATATTTTTTTAAACTGTAATAACATCAACTGTCATCATCTAAATTTTACAATAAAATGTATTTGAACTTGATTGGATGAATAAGAACGTATTTTATTAACGATTGAAACTTTGTACAAGATATATATCAGGGAGCGTGAGCTAGTAGAATAAATTTAGAAAAGAGCATATACCTTGAATGTGAGATGGTTTTCATACATACATGTAGAGATACATGTAGAGAGAATTCTGATGAATTCAATAAAAAGACAATTGAATCGAAGTTTCATTATTTCTTGAAGGACTCTTTGATCAGAAACCAATACTTTGAAACTTGGTTGAATCTCTGATATAACGGACTGGAGAAAATAAAAACATTTAATGGGAATTGAAATTCTTGTAAAAAAACTCATCTATGATTCGCACAGATGTCTAATTCAAAAGTCCACAACGTAATACAGTTAGTGTGTTTAGTTATGGGATACAGTGTTCACATTGCCTCAGGCAATATCTGTCGCTAAATACTCGGATTACTGTGATTATTTTGAGTATCACACTTATCATCTGCCATCCATAAGCACAGTCAGAGCTGACAAACCGTTCTGACTGATGGAGGCTCTCCGAAACGCGTGAAAGAATTGTGTGACAATGCTAGAAATGGCAGATAAATATGATACTGAAAATAATAATATAAATCCCAGGGGAAAAGTGGAAATTAATTAAAATTACTGTGGTTTATTAATAATAAATAACACACAAAAACCTCTAACCCCAAATATGTTTATTTTAGTGCTATTTACATTTCGTTTCCCAAGTAACCATCCTCAGAGACATGACATAACCGACTGGCTATTCCTTAGTTGTGATCAATTAAACATTTTGCTCCCCCACCACGAACCCAGGGTCACTATTCTAAACGAAGGACTGCTATGCTTTCCGGGTAATTGTGGCCGAAGCGCTCTGGAGGGGGAAGTGGTTTCGTCTTGGCCTTACCCGGAAAGCGTGGGTGGTTTTAGAAATATCCATAAGACTAGAATAAGATATTTGTGGTTAGACGTTTTATTTGTTTATTGTTTAATATCTATCGATAATAATCTGAAGAATGAAACTATATTGGGGCATTTTGAATTATGCAATTATTGCCGTCTGAAAGGGGAGATGCGAAGATCTAGGAACAGTCTAAAGTTGAAAATCTAACTAATAATAAAACCCCTGGAACACATTTGGGGCAGGCCCGCCTGGAGAAATGTCGGGGCTCTGAGCAAACATGAGTACGGGATCCTTCATTACATCTAACATAAGTCTATACAACTCTGTATTTGGCATGACATTATGAGTAAATTATTGTTTCCGTGTTAAAACCAACCAGGCCTACTGAGTCTAATTTGTGTGTGCGTTTAGTTTTGTTGAAATAAACTGCCGTTTGTTTACATCAACTAAGACATTCCATTTTTGTGTGAATAGAATATTTCATTTAATCGGTTGTACTTTGCCATTAGAAGCTTGAACAATTGCACCTTGCACTTTTCATATATATTATTGATTAAAAGTTTTCATCTCTTTTATAGATCTCACCACACGAGAAATTATTTCTGCAGTAAAAAAACAAAAACCCACCGGACCCCTGATGATTTACCCCCCTTATCCCCTTCTCTGATTATGAGGTTGAGAAACGTGCGTGAGTTGGTTTCTCCCTGGCACATACTGATGACTTCTGGTTCTAGAAGATGGTTATCCTACAAGTCGTACCACTATAATGGGCTTGAGTATTACGAAGGAAGTCAATTCGTTTTCTCTATGAACCCGTGATTATAATTTATTCGTTCAACTGGTTCAAAAACTATGTTGTGTCTATAAACACCTGTATGTATTACTCCGAACTGTTTAGTTTAAACTATTTAAACGTGAAGAAAACGAGAAATAAAGTTAGTTTCAGAGAAAATTATTGTAGGTTAGATAGGGCTACTAGTTTCCATCTTTTTTCACTGTTTATTAGCCAAGTTTTTGTATTTTTTTAAGTAGATTTGTAGTTTGTTTCGATGACTTTTATGCTTGTTGCTTTGAGCGATAAAGATATGTATAGAAATTAACCATTGACTGGTTTTTACAGTTTTGTAAATAATTATTAATGTTTGAGATAAATATCTTTTATTGTTTTACCATCATTACTGGTTATATCCAACTCTTTTCTTGCTCACCTTATATTTTCATAACAAACTATCTTTAAGGTTAAGCATGACTCCAGTTTACATTCATAAAGTGAAGTTTTATGGTCTACAACCTAGTATGTATTATTTTAATCTATTATTCGACTAGTTTTGTTATATAATATCCAAGAATCAATTTACCTTCTTCCTATTTTAGTCTACATATATTTATATGTATTGCCTTGAATTACTTTTGAGATATATCAACTGAGCTACTAGTGAACCAAAAACTATATTTGTCTAACAAGACAATAGTGACATTGAAAATTAAAATTTTGGTAATTCTAGATTTTATATGTAGGCTCTTTACATACATCCTCCATGGAAATACAACATCATATGTGTAATAAAATACAAGCATTTGTGTTTAATATTAACAATATATATTGTAATGAATTGATGAGAACGTACTATTAAATAATAACACTATTAGGTAGTAAAAATTCTTTTGGTTTGTACGAAGAGAATAAATGTTTGTATTGAAACCATTACTTGGCCTACCGTAGAAATCCTTCACTGAGTTTGATTGACGTAATGGCAAGAAAAGCTCTCAAGAATAATGGCAATACATCATAGTGTGAACTCTGCTTCAGAGAAATTAGAGTGCTATTAGACTGGGGCTGCCAGTGGTAAATTGAGGTTTCTATATGTGCTTTCCATAGTAAAGTACCATACTGGCTCTATTGTTACTCGAGATCCAAATAATTTATGCAACAATAAAGCTATGTTCAAAGCGGTTTAATGTTACAATCGAATCGAACAAAATCCGTTTGAAAACCAAAGCTCATTCACGGTATAAATATCAAAAGGCACTAAATGTCGCGAAATACGATCCTTTAAAAGACCACATATGATGTAGCACGGTAGTTTTATTTATAGGCGTCATTCTTTTTAATAGTCTTTATAAATATTTGAAAAACCCTCGAACCATTTTATCACTCATTCAGTGTTTGTTTTGTATTTCCATGACAATCCCTGTTGAATATTTTTGAATACTATATCTGACGTTTATTATGCATAAATACACTGTTTAATATGACTATTATCATAGTTATGGCCGTTTAAAGATTGGTAGACTTGTATGAGTGGCACCCACACGAGTCGGTGTCGCGGTAATCTATCTGCAGTTTATGGTATGGCCATCGCTTTACCGTTCAAGTTTGAAAGGCAAATTATCCGATTTTTATCCTACTGTAATACACGGTAAAACCTGTTTATAAGTTACACATTTGTAACTTTTGAAAAAAATGTTGTCAAGTTTCATAGATTTTATTTTTAACCTGTAAAACTGAAAACCTCATCGACGCTTAAGAGTCATCCACATTATAATTTAAAAAAAATTACCTTAGATAAATGAAGATGTTGATACCTGAATTAAAAAGATTTGAAAATGTTGAATCATAGTTAGGTTTTAGGAGCTTGATAACTCCAATCTATGTGCAGGACTGTATTGATCTAAAGAATAAAACTATCCTTTATTGGAGTCATAGAGATATGCTCAGGTGTTACCATTGTGGGATAGTTTGAGGGGGAAATATGTGTTGTATAAACAGGACTGGATGTTAGTAGAACATGACAGTAATATGTGGTTCAGTGGTTCACAAACGTTTTTAATATCACACCCTTGAGGTAAAAATATTTTCTGGCCACGCCGCACAAAAAATTGGTTAGTAATTTCTTGGTAGTAAAATCTGGAGTATATTTTTTTTAATTTTATATTTTTTTAGTACTATATCTAATACCGTACATACATATACCAGTATATTTTTCAGTAAATCTTTCAAACTGTAGAAATAGGCAATAAACCTAGTTTTATGCCTACCTATATAAATATGTATATATAAATATATATATATATATATATATATATATATATATATATATATGTATGTATGTATGTATGTATGTATGTATGTATGTATGTATCTCTCTCTCTCTCTCTCTCTCTCTCTATATATATATATATATATATATATATATATATATATATATATATATATATATATATATATATATATATATTAAAACAACATAGGTTATTCAAATACAAGAATATTATTTATTTATATTCAAAGCTTTTCGTTGGTAAACAGTAACACACATATACAATTGTAATTTTCATTCCTGATGATGTTAGTACTGTTTACAAATGAAAAGCTTTGAATATAAATAAATAATATTCTTGTATTTGAATAACCTATGTTTTTTTAAATTAATAAACAAGAAAACACACACACACACACACACACACATATATATATATATATATATATATATATATATATATACAATATATATATATATATATATACATCCCGCTATCAATATGGCAGCATTTCATTTTGCAACCATATAGCAGCCACTTGAAAGAGTGAAGTATACATGTTTTTCGTCGTGTATAATTTATTTCTAATAAACATTATACTACTCCATGTACTATAATTTCATAAAATCTTAAAAATACAAAATTGACTGAAGTACTATCAATACGGCAGCATTTCATTTAGACATCAATATGGCAGCCAGTTTATATTTTCGATCAGTCTAATAACAATATGGCAGCCGATGTGTATATTATTCCCATGCAACTAACAATACGAGAACCAACAGTGTTGCCACTTTGGTGCGACTATCTGACTAGTCAAATGTTTAGACTCTAAGACACGTGTGTGTAATCACGGAGAAAACATAAACATTAGTATGTCCCTTCTTTATTTCAGCTGTCCAATGATTTACTCAACTCAGATAAGTCCTGTTTGTTAGTTTTCATAAACGTGTACAACTATCGAAAGCTGACGGGGATACAAATGTGTGCCTCTACAGGAGTAGCAATAGGATCAATTACGGTAGAATATAAGAACCCAAAAAAAGCTAGGAAATAATCAATTGGGGTGTTTTTAAGAATGATGAGTCCACTACTGTGAACAAAATTAAATGGGGTTGAACGGGTTAGGCTCTATGGGAGTTGTAAAGGAGTGACTTGGGGTATAAATGAAAGAAGGCAAAAAAAAACTAGAACATGATCAGTCGGAGGGTTTTAATGGTGCTGAGTCTTTTAACATTATCGAACGTCATAGCTATACACGGGTGATCCTCTATGGCAGTAGCAAATGATGATTTGGAGTATAAATGTGAGAAGGCAAAACTAAGCTAGAATATGATCAAAAGTAGTGTTTTGGAGGTAGCTGAGTCCAATACCGTCTTCCATCTTATTCGGGAATGCACGGATGAGGCTCTACGAGAGTAGAAAAGGGGTGAATTGGGGTTCAATTGTCAGAACGCAACAAAACAATTGAAAATGATCATTCGCGTGGGTTTTAATGGTGCCGAGTCTTTCACCTTTATTGAGCGTCAATGGGAATACACGGGTGACCCTTGATGGTAGTAGCTAATGATGAATTGGGGTATGATTGTGAGAAAGCAAAACAAAGTAAGCAAATGATCAACCGTAGTGTTTTGGAAGTTGCTGAGTAAAATACCGTCTTCAATATTATAAGGGGATGCACGGGTGTGGCTCTACGGGAGTAGAAAAAGAGTCAATTGGGGAAAAATTGTCAGAAGGCAACAAAACAATGGAAAATGATCTCACGGGGGGTTTTAATGGTGCTGAATCTTTTACCATTATCGAATGTCATGGGTATACACGGGTGATCTTTTATGGAAGTAGCAAATGATGATTTGGAGTATAAATGTGAGAAGGCAAAACTAAGCTAGAATATGATCAATAGTAGTGTTTTTGAGGTAGCTGAGTCCAATACCGTCTTCCATCTTATTCGGGAATGCACAGATGAGGCTCTACGAGAGTAGAAAAGGGGTGAATTGGGGTTCAATTGTCAGAACGCAACAAAACAATTGAAAATGATCATTCGGGTGGGTTTTAATGGTGCCGAGTCTTTCACCGTTATTGAACGTCAATGGGGATACACGGGTGATCCTTGATGGTAGTAGCTAATGATGAATTGGGGTATGATTGTGAGAAAGCAAAACAAAGTAAGCAAATGATCAACCGTAGTGTTTTAGAAGTTGCTGAGTAAAATACCGTCTTCAATATTATAAGGGGATGCACGGGTGTGGCTCTACGGGAGTAGAAAAAGAGTCAATTGGGGAAAAATTGTCAGAAGGCAAAAAAACAATGGAAAATGATCTCTCGGGGGGTTTTAATGGTGCTGAGTCTTTTACCATTATCGAATGTCATGGGTATACACGGGTGATCCTCTATGGAAGTAGCAAATGATGATTTGGAGTATAAATGTGAGAAGGCAAAACTAAGCTAGAATATGATCAATTGTAGTGTTTTGGAGGTAGCTGAGTCCAATACCGTCTTCCATATTATTCGGGAATGCACGGATGAGGCTCTACGAGAGTAGAAAAGGGGTGAATTGGGGTATAATTTTCAGAACGCAACAAAACAATTGAAAATGATCATTTGGGTGGGTTTTAATGGTGCCGTTTTTTTCACCGTTATCGAACGTCAATGGGGATACACGGGTGACCCTCTATGGGAGTAGCTAAAAATGAATTGGGGTATAATTGTGAGAAAGCAAAACAAAGTTAGAAAATGATCAATCGTAATGTATTGGAGGTTGTTGAGTAAAATACCGTCTTCAATATTATAAGGGGATGCACGGGTGTGGCGCTACGGGAGTAGAAAAAGAGTCAATTGGGGAAAAATTGTCAGAAGGAAAAAAAATGGAAAATGATCACTTGGGGAGTTTAAAGGTGCTGAGCCTTGTACCATTACCGATCGTCAATGGGGATACACGGGTGATCCTCCTTGGGAGTAGCAGATGATGAATTGGGGTATAATTGTGAGAGAGAAAAAACAAAATAGGAAATGATCAATCGTAGTGTTTTGGAGGGTGCTGAGTCCAATACCGCCTACAATATTAAATGGGGATGCAAAGGTGTGCCTCTACTGGACTAGAAAAAGTATGATTTGGGGTAACATTGTTAGAAGCCAAAATAACAAGAAAAAATGATAACTCGGGTGTTTTTAATGTTGATGAGTCTTTTACAGTTATCGAACGTCAATGGGGATGCACGGGAGATTCTCTATGCTAGTAGCAACTGGTGATTTAGGGTAAACATTTCAGAAGGCAAAATGAAGGTAGAGAATTATCAATTGGAGTATTTTTGATGGTGCTGAGTCCATTTCGTCATTACCATTAAACGGGGATCCACGGATGTAACTCTACAGGAGTAGAAAAGGGATTAATTTGGTAAAATTGTCAGAAGCCAAAAAACAATAGAAAATATCACTCGGAGGGTTTTAATGATGCTGAATCTTGTACTGTTATCGGGCGTCAGTGGAGATGATCGGGTAATGATCTACGGAAGTAGGAAATTTTAGAATTGTGGTAAAAATATCAGAAGGCAAAAAAACCATAGAAAATGATCACTCGGGAGGGGGGGGGGGGTATTTATGCTGAGTCCGGTACCGTAATCGAGCGAAAGTGGGGATGCACGGGTGTTGCTCTATGGGAGTAGCAAGTGATGAATTGGGATTAGAATGGTAAAAGCCTAAAAAAGACTAGAAAATGATCTCTAGGGGGGGTTTAATGGCACTGAGCTCGTCATTAAAAGCTAATGGGAATATGAGGGTGTGGTTCTACGGGAGTAGAAAGGGTTGGTAATTTTTATGAAAATGTAAGATACTAGAAAAATGTCTAGTAAATTAATACTCTGGGTTTGTAAGGGGTGACTCCAATTTCGTCATCGAAAGTCAAGGATAACGCACGTGTGAGTTTTTGAGAGTGCGATTCCAGACACTGTTAATAAATTGCGGGAAAGTGTGTTTAGCCATATGTTTGGAGGGGAAGATAAGTGGAAGCTGGGCGCAATCATAAATATTAGATTATTCATTCCTATCATCAGCTGTCGTAATCTGTAAGCATTTCACTTTTGTTCTGGAGTCTTGCTGGTGAACAACCAGAATATTTAGCCTGTTTCGTCTTACTAGTTTCTGTTGTGAAGTGGAAGACCTAACCCAATCGTGGACTAATAACATAATATATATTTTTTTCATCCAAAAAAGCAAAAATTGTTCCAAAATATAAATAATGTAGCAAAGAAAGGACACGTAATATACAAAATTGTGTATATATAATATGAAATTAAGAATTGAATAATGATTGCAAATTTTACATTACTTATAACACTAGTTAACTAAATGACTAATAAATATAAAACGAGAAAATATATTAAAAGGAAAATCTTGTATTTAAACAAGTATTAGTTTGTCTTTCCCTATATTTAAATAGAGAAAAAATAATGTAACCAAAAAAATGTAAACCTAAAAACTAATTAATTAATGAAGAAATAGTTTTAAAAATCAACTTCGGTGGCGGTAAAAACATTGAATACGACTTCATTAATACAGAAATTGTGGCTGAAACTGCAGACACACCTGGCAACCAACACCACCTATAACTGTCTATCAAGGCCATGCCACGGGGATTAACAAACACTGTGTCTGTGTGGTGTTCAATTTCTGCGACGAATGAATGTAAAGGCCAATTTACATCTGTTCTAATTTAGCTTAGACGTAATGGCTATACATTTCTTACTTTATTTCAATAAACTTCTTCGATGTATTGTATCACCCTTACCTCAGGTAGGTAACCAGAAAAATCTACCCATATTGTACATTGTAAATATAAGAAGGCTTTTATTTGGTCGAATCTCATGTAATGTTAATTTTTTTTTCACGTAGGCCCATTGAACACGTCTATATTTTATAGGTTCAATTGAGTACAAATTACCATTTTCGGGTAAAAAAATTAAATATTGAAATAATAGTAATTCTGTACTTACGACAGCCAAATGTAACAAAAAAAATGTTTTATTTTTCTGTGAGCATATGCTTTAAAAGGGTGCATATAGTATTCTAACACGGAGTAAAATTTTCAAGAATATATGACATTTTAGTGCCAATATACACATTTTATCAAGACAAGGGCAAAACATTTTAATTATTTATTTAAGGATTCAGGTATCATAGGTGGTTTTCTGTCAATAAAACTAGAAAACAGTTCAGGCGGTTTAAGCAATGGTAAATATTTAAACTTCTTTACTTCTACATCTCTAAAGAATATAATATTATGTAAGGATATAGTTCTTCCCAATGTATATTGCATTGCAGCTAGGCATCACGGTGAAAAACGCTTTCGGTAAGCAATGTAATACATCTGTTTTATTTACCAAATATATTTGATTTGTCATAAGTTGTTACAGGTACAATTGTGTTTGAGTAAAGACCTATTTTTTTCTAAAAGTTCTTCTTTAACTACATTCATTAAATTTTCCTGGTAGTCGTTGTTGGCAGGTTAAAAAATTTATTTAATTCCTCCCTTAGATATTTTCCGAAAGGATGACATTTCACCTTGATTGTCAGGTTATTTTCATCAAGACCCGTTAAATTCACCTGAAAATATATCTGATAAGATTTAAATATATTTTAATCTTTTTCTTTAATTCTATCTTTAACCGTATCCTTCCTGGCTCGCATATCTACTATTTGATTTATTATTATTAATATGGTGAAAAAATTTACAAATATTTTGACGAATATAGCTGAGGAACCAGTCTTCAAAAACTAGCTGTGAAATAGCGTTATGCAGAGTGTCAGAATGAAATTATTCACTATGATGGTATTTCTTCTTAAAAAAACAAGACGTAAAAGATAATGACTGTTTTGTAGATTTTTTTTCACTTTAAAAAATCTCTCCGTTCTTCGGTCGACATGTTACATACATTTTTTTAGTTAGTATCAGAATGATTTTAGTTCGTTCGGCTGTGTCTGATCTCAAAACAAAGTCTGCTAATACTCAATTACTTTTCAAAACTGTCTCCTTTGTTATATATTTTACGAATCCTACCACTAGCAATACCAGTTAATAAATAACTCCTAATTACAAACTTAATATTTCAATTTGAATATTCTCTATTCTTCGTTGATAGAAAATTACTTCAGTTAAGCAGCTCTAACCAAGTGCTTATAAAACGTTTTGTAGTCAATCTTTAGACGTTGATAATCATATATATTTACTACCGAAGATCACGGTAATTTTTCACTATACTTAAGATTCACTGATATTTTACTGATAATCTCGTTTTATTTTTATGGTAGGCAAACAAAAAGACTATCTACGATCAAATTATTGGGCGTCCTCATAAAGGTTACAACGGGCATCGGCTTTTTTTAGCTATAATTGCCGATACTTAGTATGGTATTCATATCATATGGTATCCTCGCAAGCAAGAGTCAGTACAGTAGCCTTGAAGAGCCAAGCAACATTAATTTATGTATGTACTGTAATCAATAAAGTTTTACATACGTATTTTGTCCATTCTTAATTATAGTATTAGGGTTCAATAGAACTCCTGTTTTTTCCAGTGTACATGAAGCTATTTCCGTGTAATCCAAGTTTTCGGTAATCCGACGGTATCTCGGTCCCATCTACCTTGAATTATCCATGCACTACTGTATTTGTTTCCTTACCAATGATCACCGTACTTGAAACAGTTTTTCATGCAACTCTAAAGTGAGTGAAAGTCCCATAGGCATTAAAGTTACTCTTGGGACTAGAATATCGAGGATAAACATAATAGATCTATTACATTCCTTACCGAAAACGTTTTGATTCTTAGCTACACTGCAATATACATTGGGAAGAACTATATCCTTACATATAATCTTCAGAGATGTAGAAATAAGAATTTTAAATATTTACCATTGCTTAAACCGCCTGCAGTGCTCTCTAGTTTAATTGGCATGTTAACAACTATGATACATGTATCCTTAAATAAGTACTTAAAATGTTTTGCCCTTATGGTCATAGGTGTATATATCCACGTGTTCTTTCTTTGCTACATTATTTATATCTTTCAAACTATGTTTGAGTATTTTGGATGAAAAAAATATATATAATGTTATTATTGATAAAAATGATGTATGGCCTATAAATATCGCTAGCTCTTTAATACCTTGGTCATTCATTTGGAAAAGTTGAGATATTGTTGGCAAGTGTTTCTTTAGAGTCTTCGATGTAAGTACTTCAGGAATTTGTAAATATGCTATTTTAGCATGCTTTCGTAAAACTTTATACATAATTATGGGGTTACTGGTATTTGTGTTTGCAAACACGCAAGTGTTATTGTCAAAAACAAAATTATTTCTTGAACTTATTAGAAAATAAATATAAAATCCTAATATCAAAAAAATCTCATAAAAATTGACACTCAGTAGATTTTGAGACTGTACCACTCCAATTATATTACAACTGTCAATTCCTTCAAACATATACTGTTTGTTTCGCTGGAAAGGACATGCAGCTGTGGCTTCGTGACCTTATCTTGGAGGGAATGTATCTTGTTATGCTATGTATTTACAGACACAACTCTGATATGGAAACATAAACAGTCGACACTCCGAAAGCCATTCTGACGCGTTTGTTTACTTGATGGCAGACCAAACTTATCTTAATGTTCTGGTCAATGCATCTCGTACTTTTCCCTTGGTGCTCTTAGATACTATAGGATAGATAAAGTATTTATTTTTTAAATTAACTTGCTTTTCAAATTAATTGTCATAGAATCACTATCCGATTTTAAGAATCTAAAAGTGACTATTATTTGCTGTATTTTGTTACAATTTATTAACATTGCAAACATGTTAACACTACTCTGCAACACATGTATTAACAGATGTAACATTAAATATGGCCTACGCCATATATATGCACTAAAGGTTAATACCAATGTATTCAATAAACATATTAATAAAATAAAATATAGACTACCAGCGGCTAAAGTCGAGGATAGAAACAAATGTTTCCGCCTTTATACGACCATTTTGACGTTGGGAAGATACCATAAGTTATTTACGTTTAGGCCGTATGTAAATGAGAGAATGGGATGGAAAAGATAGAATGCAAAAAGTCAGTTTTTCGGGCCTTCGTCCACGAGAGTACTTGTCGACTGCGAGCCTTTATCTTTATTTGGCTTGGACCTATGTTTTTTACACCAGACAGCCTGATATCGTAATATAAACTGACAACACTCGCACAGATGTTATTTAGGTTCATGTATACAATACATGTGACCTGCAATTTCTGTCACATTACTACTGCCGTTGTAGTTCACAGGCACGAAATGTCTAAGTGTGATTTATTGTGTGGTTTAACAATTTATCTTGCATTTACCTTATAAAATTCGTTTTTGAATATTCTGATTGCAATGTGACTAGTAGGGTAAACGTAGTTTTGAGATCAGTTATATTTTATTTACTAATTGAAAACTGTAGTAAATAAAACCTACAGATTTTAGCGCAGTTTAGCTAAAAAGACTTATAATCGCACGGTAATTAACATACACTAATTATTTCTTGTTCACTGATTGTACACACTTAGCTTTATATACAAGATATCATTTGACACATTATAAGCTTTATTTATGGAAACTGGCATTACAAATAATAAATCAATTTTGACAGGAGTATTTACACAGCGGCCCAGAACATTGTAGACATATTAGCTTACAAAGACAGCTTACAAAGTGTAACTAGTCTTTCTATTTTTTGTTGCTGGACAAATTCTACATTGTTTATAACAATTTATAGAATTTTTTCACTAACGGATGGCTGAAAAGTCATTCTGCTGCCCCCGCTAATGATACCATCCTTTTTAAAAGAACAAAAGGAAATAACAAAAGAGAAGAAAATTAATTACCCGAAGAAGAATGAGAAAACAAACTTAAAGGTTTAGATAGGCTAAGTAAAAATGGAAAGAAAATATATAGCACTTGCGTAGAAAAAATACATTTTTTTAAAAATTAAATAAAAAATTTAATTTTTATAAAATTATCCATTTGGGACAAACGGTTATCTTTTCAAGTTGAATCGTTCAAGCATACAGTCTTTAAAACTCTTAAAGCATATGGACAGGCTGCATTGAAACACTGCTCCAAGTTATAAAGATTAGTTTGACAGACATGACGTAAACAAACGTGCTAGAACTGCTACCGGAGTGCCGCCTGTTTATATTTTTATATCACAAACATTTCTGTAAATAGATGTAGCATAACTTCTGTCCAAGATAAGGTCGCGAACCCGACTCTTTCTGTTGGTTATGTTGCAAAGTTGGAAACATGCAAATTAAGCAATTTTGGGCAATATTTTAGATTCTGGCAAGTTTTATCTCAATTCACCCACAGCGACACCCGCAGTCCCATCCCGGATTGTGCATGGCCAACTTCGGTGCTAGGATTAGACTCAGCATTATTAAAAACCCCAAATGATCATTTTATAACGATCTCTTGGCCCCTGACCTTTTTACCCCAATTCTCCCTTTGCTACTCCCATAGAGCCCAAACCCGTCCATCCCTGGTGTCTCTCGATGACGGTATTGAATTCAGCATCCTCAAAAACCTCCGAGTGGTAAATTTCAAGTAATTTTTTGACTTTTGAGATTTTTACCCCAAATCATCCCTTGGGCACTAACGTAGACTCACATACGTCTATCCCCGTTGATTTTCGATGACGCCATTGAATTCAGCACGCTCAGGAACCCCCAAGCGGTTATGTTCAAGGGATGTTTTTTACTTCTGACATTTTCACCCCAATTCACCCCTTTGCTACTCGCGTGGAACCACAGCAGTGGATCCCTGGTGACTTTCGGTGAAGGTATTGAATTCCATATAATCTAAAATCCCCGAGTTTTTATTTTCTAGTAATTTTTTAACTTTTGACATTTCTACCCCAAACCATCCCTTTGGTACTAACGTAGAGTCACAACCGTTCATTCCCGGTGTTTCTAGATGACGTCATTAAATTTAGCATCCTCAGAAACCACCAAACGGTCATTTTCCCGCGGTTCTTAGTTATCTGACATTTTGACCCTAATTCAACCCCTTTGGTGCATGGATTTACCTCACCAGTACATCCCCAGAAAGTTTCGATGACGGCATTGAATTCAGAATCCTCAAAAACCTCCGAGTAGTTATTTTCCAGCGATTTTTTGACTTTTGAAATTTTCACCCCAATTCACCCCTTTAATACTCGCGTGGAACCATACCAGTCCATCCCCGGCAACTTTCGGTGACTGATTTACATTCCGCCTTACCAAAAACCACCGAGTGGTTATTTTCTAGTTATTTTTTTTACTTTTGACTTTTTTACCCCAAATCATCCCTTTGGTACTTACGTAGAGTCACATTCGGTCCATCCCCGGTGACTCTAGATAACGCTATTGAATTTATTATTCTCAAACCCCCTGAACGCTCACTATCCCGCGATTCTTAGGCATCTGACATTTTTACCCTAATTCAACCCCTTTGGTACGTGAGTTTAGCCTCACAAGTACATCCCGGGAGACTTTCGATGACGACATTGAATTCAGCACCACCAAAAATCACCGAGCGGATATTTTTCAGCGATTTTTTCACCCCTGACATTCTCGACACAATTCACCCCTTTGGTACTCTCTTGGAACCACACCAATGCATTTCCGATGACTTTCGGTGACGGCATTGAATTCCGCCTTATCAGAATTCCCCGAGATGTTATTTTCTAGTAATTTTTTGACATTTCTACCCCAAATCATCTCTTTGGCACTCACGTAGAGTCTTATCTGTTCATCCCCGGTGACTTTCGATGGCGGCATTGAATTCAGCATCCTCAACAACCCCCGAGTGGTTATGTTCCAGCGATTTTTCAACTTTTGACTTTTTCACCCCAATTCACCCCTTTTGTACCAGCGAGGAACCACGCCCGTGCATCCCCGGCGAGTTTCGGTGACGGCATTGAATTCCGACTTACCAAAACCCCCCGAGTGGTTATTTTCTAGTTATTTTTTTGAGTTTTGACTTTTTTACCCCAAATCATCCCTTTGGTACCTACGTAGAGTCACATCCGGTCCACTCGAGGTGACTCTAGATAACGCTATTGAATTTAGCATCCTTAAAAACCCCCGAACGGTCATTATCCCGCGATTCTTAAGAGTCTGACATTTTTACCATAATTCTAGCCCTTTTGTACATGGGTTTATCCTCAGCAGTACATCCCCGGTTACTTTAGATGACGGCATTGAATTCAGCATCCTCAAAAACCCCCGAGTGGTCACTTTCCAGCTATTCTTTGTCCAATTCAAATATATACATTATGTAGTACGATTGATATTTATGTGGATGCCAGCAATGTTGCCAAGTTTGTGGCTGCCATAATGTTAGGGAATGGTTGAAATATACAGTAAATTTATATACAGGAGACGACTATGCTGCCTCTGGCGGAAATTTTACGAACTTGTGATATACAAATCCCGTTCACTCTGCTATCAATACGAGTACCGTATGGTTATTACAAATTATTTTTTAAAAATTCAGAACGAACATAGAACTTCCAAATACAGTATAGCTCCAATAAAACACTTCTTCTTACACCTATTGACATGGTTTTTATTTCGATTATTGTCAAAGGGTATTACATTATCATGGATTACTTTGTGGCAGCCGTATACGGCTGCCACAAGCACCCGGCTGCCAGTTTGAATGCAAAATGACCAATGTATGGTCTCCGTATTGTTAGCAGGCTGTATATATATATATATATATATAGGCCTATATATATATATATATTTACAGTAGAACGTCGGTTATCCGAACGTCAATTATCCGAAACGTCAATTATCCGAACACGAAAAAAGGTTGCGTGTAACCTGAACTAGACCAAACGTCACCGCGTAATAAACACTCGTCAGTTTGACCTTGGTAGTCGGCGCCGCCGTGCGACGTAGAAGACGTTAGACGGCACTCACAGCAGTCGCTTCCTTGTCAATCATTCACTCGCATAGTGCAGCGCTAACAGTACATTACAGTTTAGTTTATAATTTGTGAAGTTAAGTTTGTTTGGAAAGTACAGTACAGTTTAGTTTATAATTTGTGAAGTTAATAGTATTGGACTGTACAGTAGTTTCAAGAACATTAGTCCAGTAAGTTAGTTTTTTCTTTTATTCTGTACATTATTGTTGTTTTAAGGTTAGGTTAGTTGTAATATTGTAGGCCGTAGGATGTTTATAATTTGACATGGCGACCTCTAGTAAACCTAATAAAAGAAGCAGAAATGTTTTATCTATTGAATCAAAATTAAAAATCATTGAAAAACTAGAAAAAGGTGAAACAGGGACATCTTTAGCAAAACAATTTAACGTTGGCAAGGCAACAATATCAGAGATAAAAAGTAAAAAATCTGAAATCCTTAAATTTGCCTCCAAACTGGACAGCGAAGATGGATCTAGAAAAAGGAAATCGATGAAAAGACCTCAAGATGAAAAATTAGAAGAGGCGATGTATCTATGGTTCATTCAAAGGCGAACAAAGGGGGAACCAATATCAGGCCCTTTGCTTTGTGAAAAAGCCATCCAAATCAATAAAAAACTTGGTGGGTCAGCCGACTTCAAGGCTAGTACAGGGTGGTTGAAGAATTTTAAATCACGCCATGGTGTACGTGAGCTTGACATACAAGGTGAAATATTATCTGGAGATTCTGCAGCTGCAGAAAAATATAAAGAGACATTTTCCAAACTGTTAAAAGATGAAGGATATTCATTGGATTTGGTATACAATGCTGATGAAACAGGCCTTAATTGGAAGGCACTGCCGCGTAATTCATTGGCATCAAAACGAGAAAAGGCGGCGCCAGGATTTAAGGTTAGCAAGGAGCGTGTAACAATCATGGTTGCAGCAAACGCTACTGGTACGCATGCATTGCCTCTCCTAATGATAAGCAAATCTAAAAAGCCTAGGTGTTTTAAAAATGTGAATTGTTTACCTCTTACCTACAAATCACAAAAGAATGCGTGGATGAATTGTGAAATTTTTTTAGACTGGTTTACTAATGAATTTATCCCTGATGTCAAAAAGTACAAAAAAGATAACAATAAGCTGGGGAAAGTACTTCTCGTTATAGACAATGCCCCAACCCACCCGGATGTTGAAATATTGAACTCAATCGACGAGGACTTTAAAGTGACCTATTTACCACCTAACGTGACAGCGTTACTTCAGCCCATGGACCAGGGCGTTATAGAAAAGCTTAAAAGGATGTACAAAAAGCAAGTTCTTCGTCGCTTGTTACTTGCTGATGCCAATGAAGAAAGTGTTGTGCAATTTGCCAAAAAACTCAATGTCAAAGATTGTTCTTACATGATAGCAGACTCTTGGAGCACCATGAAAGAAAGCAACTTAAAAAATGCTTGGAACAAAATTTTAGAAAAGACTCGTGAAAAGATAGAGCCTGAAGTTACAGACCAGGAAGATGTTGATGAATTTTTGGAGTTGTATGGAGAAATTCCTGGATTTTCAGAATGTGACATACAAGATACTGAAGATTGGCTAACAATGGACAATGACCCAGGCTTCCAGATCATTGATGATGAGGAAATTGTTTCTCTGATGCTGGCTGAAGATACCACCCAGCATGACAGCGATAAAGACTGTAACACAGATACTGCAGAAAGCACCAAGAATCGTCCAAGTCATGAAGAAGCTTTTTCGGCATTTAATACTGCGATGTCTTGGCTTGAAAAGCAAGAGGAGAGCTGCCCAACTCAGCTTTTACTGCTAAAGAGGCTTAGGGACTTAGCAGCTAAAAAACGGTCCTCAAGTTTAAAGCAAAAGACAATAAAAGACTATTTTACAAAGTAATTCCAATGCAATACATTACAGTATTAAAAATGTTACTTTATCATATTTTTATGTTTCTATTTTTTTTTTAATTTGACATTACTCTTTATAAAATGTGTGAATATTATATTAACTTCAGTACAAAATTACATAAAAGAGTTGATAATATAATAAAAGTATTATGTATACGTAAATATGTTGTGTTTTTAATTTCCACATGCTTAATCAATAATTTACCTATCAGTAAGCGCCTCAAATGGCATTATTAAAACTATGTTTGATTATCCGAACATTTGATTATCCGAACACCCTCAGGTCCCAATTAGTTCGGATAACCGACGTTCTACTGTATATATGAAAACGAAAAACTCTTGAGAATGAATAAAATTCTAATTTCGAAAAATAGGTCTTATAGAAATCCATAATTATTGTGTAGCAATATTGACTAATTTGTTTCTAATAGCTAGCGATATTGATTTTAACTATCCTAATATTCATTTTGAACAAATATAGTGTAGTGAACAAAATGGAACTCTTCTAGAAGAATTCCTCTTTTAGAACATACAATCACCCTTATACAGACATACGAATTAATTTCTGCCCGAGGCCTATGATTTGGGGCTGAGTTCCGCCCAACTTGATAAGTTTAATTTCCTCTGAGACGTTCGCATTCCGAATCGCATTTTGCATTCGATAAAATCGCTTTGACTGCCGTGAAATAGTTCAGCGATACCCGATTGTTGACATTAATCCGTTAAAGCAAGGACTTGTGTTATTTTACGGTTAGTATTACGGTTTATTTGATATGTGGAATTTACTAATACGATATGCTCGTGTAACTAAGGATTATGGGATTGTATATGAGGCTAACGTTGAACACATATTTTACGCAATAGCTTAGGATTGTACTCGATACGTATTTGAATAAGTTAAAAGGAAAGCATTTATAAGGCGAGTTTTGCAATTCATATATTGTTTATTTAAAGCATTATATAGTGTGGCTTTTTCTTGGTAGAAATGCATGCAGTCTTTTTATACCAACGTAGTATGGGTTGGCATTCACTGACGGTTTCGAATTCGAGTCATTTGCCTTTGAATGCAAGGTAATTTTAATGCTTGGAGTGAAGCAGTCATGTGACCTTCAGTAGCATTTAAAAATTCACCAAAGAAACGATCAAGACTTGCATTAAGAGCTTGAGGCTAAATAAGTGTTCTGAGGGTAACGTTTGACTAGGCCTACATCCATCATAAGAAAGTTTAAACCACTGATTTATAATGTACATCCTTTATTTTAAATTAACTCTAGGTAACAGGTATCAGAAATATTTAAAACATTTTTCATAATCAAAATCCCTAATATTTTTGCAGTTGTGTTGTACATCTTGAGGATTTTTATATATAAATTACTAGTTTTAGTATCACTTGCAAAAAAAAACACTACTTACTGATAACTTTCACCAGCTGCGTTTTGCACTAGGTCAGTCCATTGTTCAATGCTGTGAGTTACGTACTAGACAGTTATTAAACAATGCACTAATGCGTCTGCTGAAAAATATCAGTAAGTATTGTTTTTATGGCAAGTGATACCAAAAGTAGTAATTAGTATTCTGTTCTGTTCTGGAGTAACTGTAGTGATATCGTTTGTCATTCTACGATCTAATTACATAATATTAAATGTAACTTTTAATTAGAACTTTCTGCTTGATTTGTTAAACTTTATAAATATATTCAAATTTCAACTATTATTAATTTATTTGCAATACTACCCTATAAAAATACCCTTTTCAGTAGTGATAACTCGATACAAGACTCGTGTAAAGCAAGAAAACTTATTGGTTTATTTAGAATTTTAAAGAAAAGATTTTTCTATTTTTATAAGTACACAATTGAGAATTCTTCATTTAACGAATATCCAAAGAAACTGTCCGAACCCAATTCTTCTTCACCCCGTCTAAGAATGAACAGCCGCTAAGTTTAATAGGCGATAAACATAGCATCAAATTACATTCAACATTTAATATCTTGAAATTATGATCAGTCGTAAATAACGAAATAAAGGGTATTTTCGTTTCGGCGATTTCAATCGCAATTAGTTTTCTATTGCGATCGGCATGTGAATCTTATTGATTGAAATAGCGTGGCGATCGCTTCCCCGGTATGTTGCACGTCTTTCTGTTTCTATTCTGGTAGATATTGTTTCCGCATTTCCTATATATAACGACACGTTTCTGGAGAAAGAAGTAAAATATTTAAGGTATCGATAATGATTTTTCTACATGTCAGCACTGGGGTTTTGTAAAATGAATGAAAATGAATTATTAGTCGATAAAAATAATTTTTTAACAGTAACCAATCAAGTTTAATCATTAGGCTAAAGATAATTTTTTTTAGCATAACGTAACTCGATTTTTTTCTTTTAGTTTAAAGTGACAGTCCTATTAAAAAAAAACTTTAGGTATGAAGTCAAATTATTACAGGTTTTTATTTTCACATAAATTTATTCTATCATTGACATTCCAACTTCGTTACCGATCAAGGACGCTTTCGTACCGCCTCGTATAAACGTTGATGGAAAAAATACTTTAAAATTTTGGTTTTTCTAAAGCAAGCCCATCCTGACAGACTCATCGTGACCTCCCTCATTCTTTTCTTATCAGATATGTGTTTCAAGACCTCCATAAGTTTTATCTTACTGCCAGTTGACTTCTGACACACTATTCTTTATCGCTTCTTCTTATTGCAAGTCGTCGTTTGACAGACTCTGTAAACCTCTATAGCTTTTTCTTATTGCAAGACGTTGTTTGACAGACTTTTTATAACTTATATCGCTTCCTCTTATTGTTAGTCGTCCTTTGACCGACTCTTTATAACCTCTATCGCTTTTTCTTATTGCAAGTCGTCGTTTGACAGACTTTTTTATAACCTATATTGTTTCTTCTTATTGCAAGTCGTCGTTTGACAGACTTTTTATAATCTCTATTGCTTCCACTTATTGCAAGTCGTCGTTTGACAGACTCTTTATAAACTCTATCGCTTCTTCTTATTGTTAGTCTTCGTTTGACAGACTCTTTATAAACTCTATTATTTCTTCTTCTTGAAAGTCGTTTTTGCCAGACTCTTTATAACCTATATCGCTTCTTCTCATTGCAAGTCGTCGTTTAACAGACTTTTTATAACCTCTACCGTTTCTTCTTATTGTAGTCGTCGTTTGTTATACTCTTTATAACCTATATCGCTTCTTCTCATAGCAAGTCGTCGTTTGACAGACTTTTTATAACCTTAATCGTGTCTTCTTGTTGTTAGTCGTCGTTTGACAGACTTTTTATAACTTATATGGCTTCTTCTTATTGCAAGTCATCGTTTGACAGACTTTTTATAATCTCTATTGCTTCCACGTATTGCAAGTCGTCGTTTGACAGACTCTTTATAAACTCTATCGCTTCTTCTTATTGTTAGTCTTCGTTTGACAGACTCTTTATAAACTCTATTATTTCTTCTTCTTGAAAGTCGTTTTTGCCAGACTCTTTATAACCTATATCGCTTCTTCTCATTGCAAGTCGTCGTTTAACAGACTTTTTATAACCTCTATCGTTTCTTCTTGTTGTTAGTCGTCGTTTGTTATACTCTTTATAACCTATATCGCTTCTTCTCATAGCAAGTCGTCGTTTAACAGACTTTTTATAACCTCTACCGTTTCTTCTTATTGTTAGTCGTCGTTTGACAGACTTTTTATAACTTATATCGCTTCTTCTTATTGCAAGTCATCGTTTGACAGACTTTTTATAATCTCTATTGCTTCCACGTATTGCAAGTCGTCGTTTGACAGACTCTTTATAAACTCTATCGCTTCTTCTTATTGTTAGTCTTCGTTTGACAGACTCTTAATAAACTCTATAATTTCTTCTTCTTGAAAGTCGTTTTTTGCCAGACTCTTTATAACCTATATCGCTTCTTCTCTCTGCAAGTCGTCGCTTAACAGACTTTTTATAACCTCTATCGTTTCTTCTTATTGTTAGTTGTCGTTTGTTATACTATTTATAACCTATATCACTTCTTCTCATAGCAAGTCGTCGTTTGACAGACTTTTTATAACCTTAATCGTGTCTTCTTGCTGTTAGTCGTCGTTTGACAGACTTTTTATAACTTATATCGCTTCTTCTTATTGTTAGTCGTCGTTTGACAGACACTTTATAACCTATACCGCTTCTTCTTATTGTTAGTCGTCGTTTGATATACTCTTTATATCCTATATCGCTTCTTCTTATTGCAAGTCGTCGTTTGATATACTCTTTATAACCTACATCGCTTCTTCTCGTAGCAAGTCGTCGTTTGACAGACTTTTTATAACCTATATCGCTTCTTCTTATTGTTAGTCGTCGTTTGACAGACTTTTCATAACCTATATCGCTTTTTCTTCTTGTTAGTCGTCGTTTGATATACTCTTTATAACCTGTATCACTTCTTCTTCTTGTAAGTCGTTTTATGACAGATAGGCTACATCAGGACTTCCTATAATTCCATCACTTCCATCAAACATCTTGCATGCGATTCGTCTCCTTACAGACTCAACAAGACTCACATTAGTTTTTCAGACCTTAGTTACCTTAGAAAGTAGTCTCGATACATATCTCAATGTCTTTTATTGTAAGTCATGAGTACATTATTTATTACTATTTCAAAAATCTAACTAAATGTTATTTGTAAGTATTTTTATAACACTGCCTAAGTTTTTACAAGCACTTAAGTAAGCGTACTCTTTTATATAATGTACACCAGGTCTCAACCACAGTCATATGTATAGATAATCGAGAATAAACACAGTAACAAATTCAAACAATGGGCACAGAGTTACGAGTGTGTAGAAATAACGTTTACCGAAATCTATTATATATAACTGAAACGATAAAGTGTTCTAAATTAAACTCACTATCATTAGACTCGTTCAAAGAACTGATAGCAAGTGTGTATTTGTCACCTATAAATACGACCACTAACAGAGTTATGATGGCAAGTACGTGTTATAAATTTTAATCAATGTGGAATGTAAATTTATTTAAATACACGAGGACAAGTCATATCAAAGCCATGGAATGCATTGCTAGACAAAACTGGCTCCGTTGCATATCTTACTTGTTGACGTGTTAAAAGATTGGAGTAATTTGTGCTAATCATTCAGGTAGATTGCGGAATTTTAAAATAGTTATCATCTTCCAAATAGTATTCCTGATTATTCAGCAATACAACAGAGTTTGTATTATTTTGTATTAAAATGAGAATTAATAAGGATTATTATTCGATAATACAAATGCCAGAACATAAATTTATAACTATGTACTTATTTAAATTAAAATGAACTTTTAAAAATACAGACAGGAGAGAAATTTACGATAAATATTTTGCCCAAAACGCTAATTGTAAAGGTATTTTGATCACTTTCTATATGCAATTACAACATAACTTAGGCTATATAAGCACATTAAGAGCTATATTTTGCTAAAACGTTAAATGGTTTTAGTCTTTTTGAGTTTTATAATGATAGTATGTTATACCTATATAATTTTAATTTCTGTATTAAAATATTGGAATATAACATGCTATTTATAATTCTGGAAAAAAAATTCATAAGACGTCTCTAAGTGTACTATTAATAGTTGATTGGAACATGTACTATCTGTATTAAATTGAATATTCAAGATTATTAGCCTATTCCTAATATAATATCATTAACGGCAATAAATGGATGCGTTGTTTGGTCAGGGTTTAGCTTAGCAAGCAATGGACATGAAGTCTGGCCAGCATGCAGAGCAGCAGTAAATAGATGCGAAGGCTATTCAGTGCTCAGTACAGCAATAAATAGATGCCATTTCTTGTCAGAGCTCAGTATAGCCATCAATAGATGCGAAGGCTATTCAGTGCTCAGTACAGCAATAAATAGATGCCATTTCTTGTCAGTGCTCAGTACAGCCATCAATAGATGCGAAGGCTATTCAGTGCTCAGTACAGCAATAAATAGATGCCATTTCTTGTCAGTGCTCAGTACAGCCATCAATAGATGCGAAGACTATTCAGTGCTCAGTACAGCAATAAATAGAAGCCATTTCTTGTCAGTGCTCAGTACAGTCATCAATAGATGCAAAGGCTATCCAGTGCTCAGTACAGCAATAAATAGATGCCATTTCTTGTCAGTGCTCAGTACAGCCATCAATAGAGGCGAAGGCTATTCAGTGCTCAATACAACAATCTATAGTTGCGCTATCTCTTCGGAACTTTATATATCAATCAATAGATGCGATACCTAGTCAGTACTCATTACAGCAATAAATAGTGGCCCTTTCTTGTCAGTGCTCGGTACAGCAATCAATATGTGCGAAGGCTATTCAGTGCTCAATACAGTAATCAATAGTTGCGGTATCTTTTCGGAACTTTATGTAGCAATCAATAGATGCGATGTCTAGTCAGTGTTCAATACAGCAATAAATAGAAGCCCTATCTTGTCAGTGCTCAGTACAGCTATAAATAGATGCGAAGGCTATTCAGTGCTCAGTATAGCAATAAATAAAGGCCCTTTCTTGTCAGTGCTCGGTACAGCAATCAATAGATGCGAAGGCTATTTAGTGCTCAGTACAGCAATAAATAGAAGCCATTTCTTGTCAGTGCTCAGTACAGCCATCAATAGATGCGAAGGCTATTCAGTGCTCAATACAACAATCTATAGTTGCGCTACCTCTTCGGAACTTTATATATCAATCAATAGATGCTATGTCTAGTCAGTGCTCAGTACAGCAATAAATAGAGGCCCTTTCTTGTCAGTGGCGAAGGATATTTAGTGCTCAGTACAGCAATAAATAGAAACCAATTCTTGTCAGTGCTCAGTACAGCAATCAATAGATACGAAGGCTATTCAGTGCTCAATACAATAATCAATAGCTGTGCTATCTCTTCGGAAACTTTATGTAGCAATCAATAGATACGATGTCTAGTCAGTGCTCAGTACAGCAATCACTGCAGCAGTGATCAGTTGCTTGCTACAGCAGTACAGTAATAGTTGCGCTATCTTTTCGGACCTTTATGTAGCAATCAATAAATGCGATGTTAGTTAATGCTCAGTACAGCAATCAAGAGATACGCTTTCTTAAAGTTAGAAAGGCTTTAGCGACACCCACGTGTCTGTGGCAACGTAGAATACAGTCATGTTACATTGACAAAGGAAAGAAATATACAAGTAATGCACACAGATCTGTATGTCGCCTGAAGCAATATTTATTGCAAACAGAAATAGAAACACAATAATTGTTTCTTAAAGCCATTATTTCGCTACGCTATTACCAGAAACAAGCGCAAAATTAGCTCTACAAGAGAATGATTTTTTCCTACAAGACACAATCTCACGTAGGAGGGACATACCTATTGCTGTCTTCGATTATTACAAGATGTAGTAATTTGTAAATAGAATCTACCGTCCCTCCTTCGAGACGACCTAATTGTGTGTGTTAAAAACAGGCCCGTAGGCACCGCTATAATAAAGGGACTGAAAGACAACCCAGCTTCATTGTCCACCTACTGGATCGTTATATTTAGACATGTATGAGACACACCCTTTCCTATATATTTAATTTAACGTTTTGTTTTATCGCCCGGCCGACTAAATGGAAGGTGAAATATATAGCCTCAGTGTGTATAAACACGAGTAGCTTCGTCTTCAAAGCATTCTGTTTTAAATCTGAAATATTTTATGATGTCTACTACGTGATACGTGCTTCTGGTTTCGTGCTTTACTAGTACCAGAGCAAATATCTTTTATTTTTTCCAATTGATGACTGATTACGATATTTGGTTTTACTATGAACCAAAGATTTGTCATTGGTTTTCTGGTTTTGATAAATATTCATATTTCAGATAAAATAAAGCTGACAAAATATAAAGTAATCGGTTTTTTTATAACGAGCTTCAATGTTTATAATTTTGTGGCTGCATTATTTTATACATGGTTATAACGAACCACTAGAATACTAGCAGCTGTTGTTTCGCCAGCAATATACGTTTAATAGACCTATACATAAGTATAGAATTATAAAATGAACCAATTATCTGGGGTTATACCGAACTCATTCGTATAGGGAATGTAGGACGCTGCAGAAGGAAAATATACATAAATAAAGCTTTATATTATACTTTTAAATTTTTTGCAACCAAATCCATCCTAGCTGGAAACTTTGTAGGTATATTTTAATATAGGTAGGGTAATGCTGTATCAAATAGTGCAATAATCCTACACTCCCTATAGGTGTGAAGTCGGTATAATACCAGAGAAGCATTCCATATAAAGCAATTATTTATTTGATAGTATTTTTTCGGTTAGACGTATTTCTATTTGTTTTATAAATTAACTGACAGTAAACCATTCCGGGAGATACCGGTAATTTGACTTGACGCAGCCTCATCCAGGGTGTCTTGAGCTTTTGGCTGTATATCTATGAGTTTCTTGTTTGAAGGTGTACTTTCCTGAAAACGTTCTATTCTTGCCACTTAAAATAATTTGATTTTCAAAATTCTTTCGTACATTACGTAAGAAACGAATGTCTAGGCAAATTTTCAAGCTTCAGCGTTTTATAATTTAAATCATGAAACAAAGGTTTTGATAAAATTTTTAAGATCACCTTTTATACTTTAGGCTGTAGCTGATTTTAAATTAATCAGTCAACTTACGATTTGTGTCCTGAATTTTCAAATTGTTGCGAAATCTTTTCCTATAAAATGAAGATTATACAAAATTGTTAATATAAATACAGTTTCTTTCGTCACAAATATTCTACCTTTTTTAAATATTAGAAGGATGTTTAATTAAATGAAAAAAAGTGTAATATATAAAACAAATATCTCACTTCAGGTCCTATTAAAAAATAACTTTTTAATTGATGATTTGGAAGCTAAGGCAAACTTATACAAGTTCTATGCTAATTTATTAAAGTAGCCAAGCCAAAGAACAACTCCAGCCTTCAAATTGATATAGGCAGCAGCTGGCAACCAATTGATTCGTCTATTATTCAAATCGATCAGAATTGTC